>JAMZRA010000005.1:2025363-2389117 GCA_024499935.1 Tyrophagus putrescentiae
TCTACTTCCCTAAAATATAGCTGTTTCTCCATTTCACGCACTTTTTGTCTAAACATTACCCTCGTTAAGATTCAGAAATGTTTCACACAACAAACAAGCTAAATGGCTCTTTCAAATAAACCAAACTTGAATGATTCGACACCAGGTGCTTTAAGATCATAATTCGAATTTTCCCAATAGTTTCTATAGCGATTTGTTTTGACTCTAAAATTACACCTTTGAAGTTCGAGATGCGGTTTTGCCTAAAACTAGCTTAACGGATACTTACTTACTGGCGTTAAATTCAACAGGATTTGACTTTTGAGAGTATTATTACGCAGTTAAAATTTTCAATTAATTCTATGATTTTTGTATTTTGATCTAAAATACATCGTTCAAGATTTAGAACTCAGTTTTGACCTAAAAGCTAGCAACTATGGCTATCTAATGTATAATTGGAGTTAATTTGGTTACGCAGTAATTTTTACCAGTTACAAATTTCATAAAATTTTATATTATTCATATGATTTTTACATTTCATTATGATTCTAAAATTACATCTTCAGAATTTAAACACTGTTTTACTTGAAAACAATGCTAATACTGCCTATCTATTGGTTTAAATTAGTTAATTTGACTTACAGGAAGTAATTATTATGAAGTTCAGTTTTAATTTTTGTACAATCCTATTAAGTTCTATATGATTTTTTGCTTTACATTTATGTTTTATAAATACATTTTTATGATTCTATGACGCTTTATTAAAACACGCTAATACACCTATCTATTGATGTTAAATTTGAGTTGATTGAACTACTAAAGTATTTTTATGATGGATTTTCAATGACACTGAACAAAATTTTTTTACAACTATTCATGCCAGTAAACCCAATGTTGAAGGTGGTGTCATTTGTTGATGCACACTCGGCAACGACTGCGGTTGTTTCCCGAGCCGCGTCGATGCCGATCAACCAAATGACATCATCATGCTTAAACCTGATAAACAATAAACGCTAAAGAACGGTGGTTTGTGTCGCGAAGTTCACCAATCACGCAATTTTTTTTACAACTAACCAGCCAAGTAAACCACAAATGTTGAAGGCTGGTGTCATTTGGTTGATTGGCACCGACGGCTCGGGGCACAACGAGCTTGCGAGTTGTGTCCCGAGCCGTCGGTCGATGCCGATCAACCAAATGACATCAGTCAATGCTTAACAACCTGATAAACAAAATAAACGCTAAAATGAAACGGTGGTTTGTGTCGCGAAGCGACACTCACGCCCTTGTTAACTTTTAAAAAAGTTTTAAAATTAGCAAACGATACGTAAAATTTGTACAGTTAATTATTTTTTAAACATTTTTTGAGCACAGTTGTGCACAGTTTATGAAAATAAAAAGTTTAAATATGTTTTTTAAATTTTTAAACTAAGTAAGGCAAAATTATATTTGGTTAATAATGTTTTATTGAAACTTTAATTGACAAAAAATAAAAATAAAGTTTAGATTTAAATACTTTTTTTGTCATAATTTTTGTTTTTATTGCAAAAATTATTTGCAAAATTGTTAATTTGTCCGTTTCCACACTTTGACAGCCATGTTTCGAGGCCTTACCTCTCCAGCTGTTGTGTAAAAATTTAAATACGAAAAATATTTTAATTTAGTGCCATGAGTCAGGCCAGCAGCGAGTATATCTCCCGACCAACCACCATTTCGAGGTAAGGTAGAATCGAAAATTCCTTCTTTACAACTAGGTCCAATGCACCAATCAAATTTAATTCGACTAATGTACGGCGAAAACTCTTCTTGTATAGAACCAAAAGAAGCCGTTTTACTTCCTGCTACTCGGAAAAAAGTACTATCGTATTGGGTACTGACATCAGTCCAAATCAAATTAGGCCAAACTTCTTGCGGGCTTTTTTCTTTTGGAAGTTGAATGTAAATAAAACCAACTGGAACTAAATTTGCTGCCATTTTTTCTATTGTAGTTTGCATTTTTTCAATTTTTGTTTGTTTTTCGTTATTATTTTTTTGCAATTTTTCAACAATTTGTTGCATTTTATTAAGAGTCCAGATTTGTTTTTTTTCGCACAAAACGCGGTTCATTTTTGCGCACGGTTCATTGGACCATTTTCCACGTTGTTCTTCTTCAGCGTACATCTGTATACAAGTGTCGAATGAATGATTTTTTGGATTTTTTGCAGCCCAATTGGTATAAATTGATGAATCAGTGTCATCTTCCCAATCAAAATTGTTATCTTTTTTCCATATAGCTCCAATCCAGACATTGTCAACAACAGCATGCTTAGTAAAAAGGTAGTCCACAAGAAAATTTTGTTTATTTGCGCTGTGAATATTGATTAATTTAGAATTATCATTTGCTGCACAAGTTTTTTCTGCTTCAGAAAAAGATTGTAATCCGGCAGTAGAAATCAGTTTGATACATTCTTCGTCTTTATATGTTTCCCAGTCTCCACAAACATTTTCTGCTATTTGAAAAAATTATTGTATAAATTTTATAAATATAAATTATTGTTTTTAATTACCATTTGATGTACAAAACAACAAAAAATTAAATAAAAATATTAAAATATAGTTTAACATTGTGAATTAAATTTAGAAAACAATTTAACTATTAACTATTTTTATTTTGATCAGTATTTTGTCAATATTAAAGTTTTAGTCAAATATGTAACAATTTTTTTATTTTTGGAGGTACAAAAGACACAAATAACCAAACAACAAAAAACAAAAAACGTAGTTTAGTAATGTTTACTACTAAACAATTTATTGGTACAAATTTAAACAATTTGTTTTATAACCTTCCTTTTTGGTTTATTAAGCGTACTAAGCTTTAACAAACGATAAAATATATTTTTCAATGTTTTTTATATGTCAACAAATTTAACTACAAAATAATATTAATTAAAACAAGAAGATAAAAAGAAATATTATAGTTGTGTTGACTACCTAAAATTGAAATTTTCAAAGTGGAAGATTGCTTATAAGCATTTGTTTTTACTTTTAAACTAATATTTATATTTAGCCACACTGCCAAGTTTCAAAATTTCAAGCAATCAGGGTGCAAATCCTAAAGTTTTTTTCAAAAATGTATTCAGTAATAAATTTACAGCCAAAAATTGTTTCAGTCAACAAAATGTTTAAGATTAATCATCACAAATTCTAACTAAAACGGTACAAACAAAGTGAGAAGTTGATAAAACTTAAAAAATGTAGTATATAAATGTGTGGGTTAAATAATAATAATAAAATGGTGATCAAGTTAAAAAGAAGCAATTCACAACAACAACAAAAGTTTGTGTTTTTGTGGTACTTGGAATCAGAAGCAAATGAATCAACAAACGCAGTGACATTCATTGAACATTGAAAACTAACATGATTTGTACTATCAGGTGCAATAAACCGGTAAACAGGGTTGACAATCGATAGAGTGAAAGAGGGTGAATGAGTGTGGCTACCAAATGTGGCCGGATAATGACAAATAACTTCACGTTTAACCATCAACCGCTTTTCTTCTTCTTCCTCTTTTTCAAACATTTGTCCCATTGGATCGTCAGCTTGTCCTCCTCTTTCTCATTTTGCTTATCATTTTCTTCTTCTTCTGCCATCTCCTCGGCAATCTCCTCGCTTCGGCGTCATTAAACACCGAAACGGATGCGGCAAGAACGGCGTTGGTCGTCACTTTGCTCACCTTGGTCGGCTGGTGACTGGAATCACTGTTGGTGCTGCTGCTGCTGCTCGATTCAACTGATTCAGTAGAGTGCTCCTTGGACAGCTCATGGCGAGCTCGTTTACGAGAGCTAGAGTTGTGCGCCTAAAGTTGATTAAATGTAAACAATTTGTGATTAGTTTTTTAAAAAAAACGTGAAACTCGTTTGCAAAATCTACCTGAGCAACATCATCTTCAACAGCAACAGCGGCAGCAGCCTCAGCCTCTTCTTGAAGATTTTCGCTTCATTTGCAGGATTTTTGACTGCAGCTACTTGTCGCTGGTCAAAAGCGGTGCTACTGGTCTCACTGTCGCTGCCGCTGCTGTTGCTGTCATCGTCCATTTCAGAGGACCTCTTTTTTGCTCTTTTTTGTTCTTGCTCCTGCTGCTGCTGATCTTCTTCAGGCACATTTCCTTTGTTTCCTTGGGAAACAGCCGTTGTCGACTTAGCTGAGGCGTTTGAACGATTGAAGGTTTTAGAGTTGCGGAAAGCGGGCGTCAGCTCTGTTTGCAGCTTTTCCACTCGCTGTTTCATCGCGGTGACATTCTTTAGCGTCAACTGAAGCAGCTTCAGGATGGCGCCCTTCTCCTTGGCAGTCTTGGCCGCCTCCATCTTTCCCATCAACTTCTTCTGATTGGCCAGGGCGTCGGAGAGCGCCTGGCTGGCGCTGGTCAGCTCCTTCATCTTGATGGCCCGCTCCAGTGGGGAGATGATCTTCAACGGTGGAGGTGGTGGTGGTGCTCCTGAACTTGCAGGTGCTCCCACCGGAGTGATGGTGGTGGTGAGGCTGGCTGAGGTTGAGGTTGAGGCTGAGGCTGAGGCTGAGGTTGAGGACGATTCAGTCGTCGAGTGTTCACTGCCTACGGGTGCGTTCACTTCCGCTTGCTGGTGGTGGTGACGGTGCTGGGCGGCGGAAGCAGCCAGCAGCTCGTGCCGCAGCCGCAGCCGCAGCCTTTCGCTGATAAAAGTTTCCCTGTCCACTGTCACTGCCATCACCAAGACGACTTTCCAGCGGTCCGCCAGCTCCAAAATGTGGCCCTTTACCACCACCACCACCACTACCACCACCACCGTACAACTGCTGCTTATTGGCGGCCCACTTGTTGGTGCCACTCTTGAAGAAGTTGACAGGTCCGCTGACTGGTCCGCCGGCACTTGCACCGGCTCCCTGGTCGCCCGGTCCTGGTCGACCGTGAAAACCGGGGGGTCCACCAGGTAGAAGTCCTGGTCCACCACGACTACCTAGCATCTTATGACCCCCACCACCACCACCATGTCCCTTGTGGCCCAGACTGGTCTTTCGGTTGATTCTGCTGCAGCTGCTGGCAGGCCCAGTAGATCTTGATGAAGCGATTGTTGAAGATGGCCTCAGTGCTGCGAATGGCCGCCGTCGCCTCAAAGGTGTTGCTGAACTGAATCAACGCCGACGAGGGGTCGTTTTCGTAGCAAACCTGAAAGAAAAAAATAAAGAAGGTCAGAAAAGCTGATTCAAGCTAAGCTGAGTTTTGAAGTAGAACAAAAAAACCACGTACCTTAATGTTGACCACTTTGCCGAACTTGCTAAAGTGCTTGTCAATGATGCTAATTTCATTCAGTTTGGGTGGTATCTTCCGAACTAGCAGCCAGGTTTTGTCGTTGGGCGTCAGGCCAAAGTCGGAGCCGGAGTCGGCAGAGTCGGCGGTTGCAGTGCCACCACCACCAGAAACAGCAACAACTGCCTCATTTCCATCTTCTTCATCAGCCGTTGCCGCTGCTGAACACGAGGCCTCGCCTGGAACGTAAATCTCCGACGATAGCTGCTGCTGGTTTTGATGATGGTGACGGTGATGGCCACCACCACCACCACGTCCACCCATAATGTTGATCACGTTTGAGGAACGTTTCTGTGTGCAAAAAATTTGCAAGTGCAAAAAAAGATAGTGGTTAGTAAAAAATGATCGTTCGTTAGGCAGGCGGCCATTTAATTGTAAGCGTTTTCATCGTGCGACCTTTTCATCGCGAGCCCTTTCATCGCAAGGGGGCCTAGCGGCTCCCCCTGCTAGTTTGCATGCAATGAAAAAAGCTCACGATAAAAAGGTCGCACGATAAAAACGCCTACAATTAAATGGCTGCGATGAAAATGTTCACGAAAAAATGGTTGCAATAAAATGACCTAGAATCAGTTTAGTGTAGTAGATAGTCTTTGCACTCACCTCTCCTCCACCACTGCCACTGCTGTTACCACCGCCGCCGCCGCCACTTCGGTGTGGATGGTAGCCGCCTCCTCCTCCTCCTCCTCCTCCTCCTCCTCCTCCCGAATGATGATCGCCGCCATATCGTCCGCCACCACCACTTCGTCCGCCGCCTCTGCCACCGCCGCCATCCTTGTGGCCGCGGTGAGGACCTCCTCGCGGAATGTACGGCTCTCCGCCGGAAAGGGACACGCCGACCAGCTCTCGCTGACGACCTCCTCCTCCTCCTCCGCCTCCAATCATCGATCCATCCTGTCCTCCTCCTCCTCCTCCTCCACCACCTGATCCAAAAGAACTCATGCCACCTGAGGCGGCGGCAACGGCCGCAGCAGCTGCCGCCAAGAATCGATGCGGCAGGGCGCTGGGCAGGTGGTGTCCACCGCCAAAGTTTGCTCCACCTCCACCACTGCTGCCACTGCCGGCGAAGAATCCCGGCTCGAGCATTGCCTGCATCAGCATCGCCTGGCTCTGGTCAATGGCCGCCGCCTCGGGGTTGTACGGCTCGTGGTCCATGAAGGCGGCGGCGGCGGCGGCTGACTGCTGCTGCTGCTGCTGCTGCTGCATGAAGGTTGACGAGGTGGCGTGACTGAGGTGCCGTGACTGAGGCTGATAGTGCTGGGGGTGATAGCTGCCGAGCTGCTGCTGATGATGGTGATCACTTCCGGTGGTTGCTGCCAATGCTGAAGTGGAAATGGCACCGTCGGAAGATGCCTGCTGCTGCTGAAAATGGCGGTGATCATCCTCAGCCTGGTCCAGTCTGCCCTCACCTCGGTCACCCTCAACCTCCGCTTTGACGTTTGGCTTCTTCTCATCGGAAGACGAGGTGGCGGCGGCAGGGGCGTTCATGTCGAGATCATGTCGAGTGTCACTCCAGGCGGTGGAGATGTCCTCCTCCACCGAGGAGGAGGCGTTTTCCGTTTTGACGGTCGGCTGAGCATTTCCTGAAGTTGCCGAAGATGATGATGATGAAGTGGTCGCCGTCGAGGTGGACGACTGTTTCTGCTGATGTTGCTGTTGTTGTTTCTGCTTCGAGGTAGTGTCCGCAGCAGCCTGCAGCAGCAGCTTGTCCATGTCAATGTGCGCCAGGCGGTCAAAGTCGAAGATGTCCGGACTGGGGCGACCAGTTCCAGCAACACCAGAGTTCGACACACTTGCCGATGGCTTGTACACCGCCTGTGGTCGATAGCTTTGGCTTTGGCTCTGGCTTTGCTGACCTGGCCCATCATTTCCGGCGTCCTGAGATCGACGACGACGACTGTTGCTGCCACTGCTGCTGCTGCTGCTGTACACTCCTCCTCGATTGCCCGCGTTTGAGCTAGAGCTAGAGCTTGCAAAATTGGAAGAGGAAGCATTTCGCCGGTCCTGGCGACTGCTGCTGGAGCGATGGTTGCCACCGCCGCTTGAACTGCTAGGCTCATAGGCGTTCCCGCCTCGGTAGTTGGCTGCCGAAGTGGAGCTCGCTGAGTTTGAGGATGTTCGGTAGCTGTTGCTGCTGTTGTTGTCGTTGTTGCCATAACGTGATCCACGGCTGGACGTATACTTGGAGGAGGAAGAGCCACTTCGAGACGGAGAGGTGGCCTGCTTTCGATCACCTCGGTCACCTCCACTGCCGCCCTGCTTTGAATTGCTTCGCCGATCACTATGATGAGCAGTAGCAGCATTTCTTTGAGTGGATGAAGAGGAGGAGGTCATTTTTGAAGAAGCTGTGGCGGTAGATCGTCTGGAGGAGGTGGTGTTTGCCCGTTGATCCGAAGAGGAGCTCTCATCATTACTGCTGCTGCTGCTGCTGCTGCCGCTCTTGTTGCGGTTTCTGGATCGATTACCTCGAGGGTTACCATCTACCTCCTTCTCCTCCTCCTCTTGACTGTACTCATCATCATCATCCTCATCCTCATCGCTGCTGCTCGAACTGCGACGGTGGTGGTGATGGTGGTATCCTCGGTGGTGATCACGACTGCTGCTGCTGTTGTGATAACGGTCTGAAGATGACTGACCTCGATTGTTGCTGCTGGTGGCATTGCGACCAGCGGAAATTGTTGAAGAGGAGGAGGAGGAGGAATATTGCTGATTTCCGCCCTTTGAAGAGCTGCTGCTGCTGCTCGGTTTTCCCGTACTTCCCGCTTCAGCACTTTGTTCAGCCGCCGACTGGGCGGCAAAGAGGCTGTGCTGCGGCTCCAGCGGTGGCAACAGTGACGACGGATGGGTCAGAACCATTTTGATGGGTCCACTTCCGCCTCTTCCACCACCACCACCACCACCACTGCCACCACCTTCTGAAGAGCTGACCATGGATGAGGGCATCGAGGAGGAGGAGGAGGAGGATTCAGGACCAGGACCAGTCGAATATAGAACCACCACCAAGGGATGTGGCGGAGACAATCTCGTAGGTACCACCGAGATCAGCATTGCTGCTGTCAACGTAGAACGGTTGCTGACTGCCGATTGCTGCCGACGACGACGACGACGACGAGGACGACTGTGCACGTCGCAGGTCCACGTCGCCGAAAGCCGTGCTCGAAGTCGTTTCCGAGGAGTTGGCCTGCTGCTGCTGCTGCTGCTGATGCAAACTGGTTGACGAGGTCGCCGGTTGATAAGGATGGTGGGGGTGGTGGTGATAACTGGACGAGGACTCTACGTTCGATTTTGAGTAGGAAGAAGAAGAGGAAGAAGAAGAAGAGGAGGAAGCACCAAAGTCGGAACTCTTTTGAGCACGCTTTTGAGCCGCCTTTGAGGACGACTGGCTGATAGTGGCGGTGGTGGACTCAGAGAAAGCGTAGGAAGAACTGGCGGAAGGTGCTGTTTCAACACTTTGAGTGCCACTTCTTCCGGTTTGTCTGCCTCTTTGCTGTTGCTGCTGCTGACTTGACTGAGCATCCTGTATGGAGTCGACTGCTGGAGGAGAGGCGGATTCCGGCTGGCTGCGATGTCTAAGGAAGCTCTGACTCTTGATCACCTCAAAGAGGGTGTCCACAAAGCTGGTGGTCTCATTGCCGAGGAAGATGTCCAACTGCTTGAGACACTTCTGTCGAAGGGCCTTCTCCTTGTTCTCGCCGGCGCTGGTGGCGGGCGGTTTCTGAATCAGCGCAAGGACGTACTTGGAGAGGACCAGTGGGTCGGCTTCGGAAGATCTTTTAGGGCAAAATAATTGGTGATAATTTAGTCTTGATTGATTATAGATAATAGAACAAACTCTTCAACAAACACACTTACATTGGCGTCAGATGTTCAATGAGCCACTGCTTGAGCTCCTCCGCATGTTCCATTACGTTGTCCATGCTGATGATTATGATGCCTACAAGAGCGTGTCTGATGATGAAGATGTAGAAGGAAGCAGAGAACAGTGTATGAGCATGTTCAAATGGCTAATCACGAAAAACTATCAGCGGGAAGCTGTTGCAACTCTCTCTCCTTCCTACTTCATTTCATAATATTTCGGTCTCTTCATTGACACATCACAAGTCAATGCCTCTTTTTTTGTATCGTTTTAATCTTAATGCCTAAAATGGACGCGTGTGAATGCTGCGACAAATGTAGTGTGAGACAAGTAAAACAAGAGAGAAAAAGTTTTACAATTAAAATGAAAAAGAAAGTGCAAAATGAAAAACATTCATCAACTGTGAAGTTACACTTTACGTACAAAAGCAAAAGGCAAACAAAACTCTAAAACCTGCGAAAACTGACAATGAGGTAAACCAAATTAAAAAGTTTTGGTAACAAATCTAAGATTAATTGAAATTTGTTTTCAAATCAAAGTACTTCTCATAGTGGCATTATTAATATTACAAACATTAACTTAAATTTTTTAAATTCACGTAGCCTACTCAAATGGATGAAAATTGTATCAATTGTTTTTCTAAACAGTGGTATAAATAAAACGCAAATTATTTAACTAAACTTTCAAATGTACAAATAAATTTTTAAAATATAACTCAAATGCAAAAAGAGTGTACAAGTTCACAGTTGTGCCACTCACTCTTATTAGCCCAAAAGTGCTAAGCAACAAGTACAACACACAGCACTTCTTTGCAACTAGACCTTGTTACATATTGAGTTGTGTCAACCCTCATCAAACTTTAAAAATGTTTGACTCAAATCAAGCTAAACAACTTTGTTTCAAATTCAAAACTTACGCATTAAAGTAGAAAGATAGGTCACTGCTAAATAACCATGCTAAGGATTTGCTACTGGCACGTTAGACGGTTGCAAATCGATGCACTGAAAGAGAAAAGTGAAGTTTCTTACTCATGTCATTAAAACCCCTAAAATTAAGTTGTAGTCTTACATTGCATAATTCCTTAAAATGGTCAAATAGATTGACGCAGCTTCTGTCCCATACGGACGGCAAAAGAAAGAGACGACAGTCACAAGAGCAGAGCTAGGCGGAAACACGGTCATAAAACATGACAACAAACTCACGACATCACGCAAACTTTTCGTGTATCTATAAAGTTGTGACTGCCTTTCCTCTTATTTTAGAACACTGTTTAGTCAAATTCTGACTTGAATGAATAGCTTGTAAAGAGCAAAACTTACGTACAGTTGGAGAACACTTTAATGACCACTTTGATGTGATGGTGGTAGTGGTAGGGGAGAGAGGGTGATGAAAATGGTGGTGATAAGGGGACACCGGTGATGGTGACGGTACTTGGTCTAAACCCGAACTTGAAGTTTACCGACGTTTGAGGTTTTCTTTGCTGCTGCTGCTGCCGTTGCAGCAATGGCCACTTTGCGTCTGCGCTTGCTGGTATATTGGAGAAGATAGAGATAAAACGAAGAGAGAGAGAGAGAGAGATAAAGAGAGCGAAAGAGAAAAAACAGGAGCGTGAGCAGGATGGCTTCTTCCGTGGTTATCCTCACTGTAGTGTGTGTGTAGTGCAGTGTCTCTGTATATGTGAGCGTCTGTGGCGTGTACAGTGCAGTGTGTATAGCAGAAGGGGGGAATAACAGTGAAAAGAGAAAAACAGAGAAAAAGAGAAAAAGAGAAAAAGTGGGAGAAAAAAAGTGGGGGCAATCTCGATGGCAACGACGGCGGTGACGACCACAACCACGACAACGACGCGTTCACAGTCGCTTGCTCACAGTTGCCGATGTTGCCGCATAGTGCAGGCAAAAGGCGAAGGGGATAATCGGCGCTGAACAGAACTGAGCTGAGCGACAGCGGGAGAGTGAGAGTGAAACCAGGGAAAAGTGAATGAGAGAGAGAGAGAGAGAGAACGCGCGCTCGCTCTCTCTCTCTCTCTCTCTCTCTCTCTCTCTCTAGCCCTCAGCCAGCGCTGCTGAGCAACGGCTACGGCAGAGGAAAGCGACCGAGAAGAAGCGAGCAAGCAAATGAGCCAGCAAGTGAAAATGAGCGAAGTCAGTCACACAGTGCTGCACTAGCTGCACACTGGTGGACAGACAGGCTGCCCGGACAGCAGTATATCCAGCGTGGCAAGGAGAAAGAGAAAGAGAAAGGCTGCAGCCAGGCTGTGCCACGACGACGACGACCAAGGCGCCAGCTGGCGACGCCAAACAGAACCGAAGAGGAGAGGGGGATGATGACGCCACCGTGTACACTGCAGTGTTCAGCAGTGAGTGTACCAGGGGGGGGGGAGGAGGAGGAAAAAAGCAGTGCTCGTACACTGAAAGGAATGCCCCTAGCATAGCCAACACTCATAGGTTCATCACTTGAGTGATGATGATGCAGAGGATGACTATGTTTTGGAAGCTAATCACTGGCCGCGGGCGGCGCTGGTGTTCCAATATTAGTGATAATCTTAGACCGTACCGTAGATGATGAATGGGCCGCAACGGCGGCGGCGGCGGCGGTGGCCGCTGCTATCTCTCTCTGTGATGCTCTGTTGACAGTTTGGCTGCATCTCAGACACTACTGCCTCACTGCTTCACTGGCAGCAAATACATTTTTCTCTCTTTTTCTCTCTCTGCTTTTTTCGGCTGCTGCTACTGCTGCTGCCACCGAAGCAACACACAGCGACCGTCCAGGCAACTAACCAACTGACTGACTGACTAGCTTCACCTTAATAATTCCTCCCCTCCCTCTCTGACTGCCTCTCTTTGCTACCTCTCCTCTCTTTTTCTTGCCCCTGTTCTCTCTCTCTCTCTCTCTCTCTCTTCTCTTTCTTTCCTTTTCTCTTTCTATTGCTTCTTCACGCACACATAAACACAGCTGATTGCCGTCGTCGTCGTCGTCGTCGCCTTCGCCGTCGCCGATCTATCCCATCCGTCAACCGCCGCCGCTTTTCGCTTCTCTGTCCACCGTCAACGGACCAAGCGATAATCAGAAATCGAAACAGCAGTTGTAGTGGTAGTAGTGGCGGTTGTAGTAGCGGCACCGATTCTACAAATAGCATCTTTGAAGACAAAAACAAACATCTAAACGGAGCGCATCATTAACACTACCATTATCGTCACCACAACCAGTCACCACATCCTCATCACCACCACCACCACCACCACCAGTCACCTCGTCAACACCTCATTACCATTGCTGTCTTCTTTTTTTCTTTTCTCTCTTTCTCTTTCTCCTCTCACTTTATCACCACTTTATTTTTATCATCTTCCAGTTCATCTTTGAGAACTGCCCACCGAATACTGAGAACATTTGCCCACGTGCCCTAAACTTCAAACAGCAACACTTTCCTCTTTCCTTCTCCTTAATCTTCTTCTCTCAGTAGTTGAGTTAACGCCGATGCCTTACTTAGAAGCTTATTCCAATCCTTTATCTTCCTCCTTCACCTTCTTCTTCTCCTCCTCCTCCTTTTCTTCTTCCTCCTTTACTTCAGCTTAACTTTGCCTAATTCTGGAGAAGCTCAGCTTCAACAGCTCAAACTTTGCTAGTGCTACGACTTCCTCCTTGTCCTCCTTCTCCTTCTTCCTCTGGTCTGCTATTTTCAAACTGAAGCAAACAAACACCAGCCAACACACACGTGCTCACACCTTTAATAACTTTTGCTCAACAACTCAGATCTGAAAGGCTTATAAAGAGGCCACCGTCGCTGCGATTAAACAGCAGAGCGTTCACTCACAGCAGCAGCAGCAGCAGCAGCAACAGCAGCAACAGAACAAACAAAAGAAATCTTCAAAATCGAAATCGAAATCGAAATCGAACAACACACCGCCGTGTCAGCAATGTCGTTCAACAGCACTTCAAACACTTCAAACACTTCAAGCCCTTTGGAGTCTTCGAAAAAATCACGGCCGTCTCGGCTGCGGCCATCGACGACGTCCTGGTGTCGGTGCCTTCCCGGGCCGCTCCCTCGGTGCCTGCCACCAGGACTGGCGTGGCAGCTGCCGCCATTTCCGCCGGTGGTGGAGTTGGCGGACCGGTGTGCAGCACACTGCCCAGCACCTCTCCTTCCGCCTCCTTCACCGCCTCCTTTGGCTTTGATAACAACTTTATGCCTTTTCCGCCCTCGTCCGTGCCTCAACAGCAGCAACTACCGCAGCAGCAACCAGTCTCCACTCGATCAAGTAAGTGCTGTTGTTTTACGACGTCTCCTGAGGATTGCTACTGCTTTGGGTTGTTGGTTGTTGTTGTCGTTCTTGCTGCTATCGCTGTCAATGCCTCCTTTTTGTTTTCACTCACCCTTTCTCCTTTCCTTATCTCTCTCTCTCTTTCTTTCTCGTGTGTGTGTGTGTTTTGCCAATGACGCACCGTACACCTTTTCCGCCTCTCTTCCCTGTCTCCCCCTCTTATCTCTCCTCCTTATCTCTCTCCCTCTCTCTGCCTTCTTTTCTTTTTTCCCTTCTCTCCTTCCTCTAATCGTCACCATTACTCGTCATTTCAGGCAATGACCACCACCATCACCGCCACCACCACCGTCAGCAACCGTCCAACCGACAGCAGTCAGTGTCGCCGCAACCGCCGTCGCCACTGGTGAACCTTTCTCAGCAGCAGCAGCCACCTCAGACGCCTCAGACACCTCAGACGCCGCTGGTCTTTGACGAGGAGCACTTTGGCAGCCAACAGCGGTACTATCGACAGCAGCAGCTGCTACTGCAACAACAGCAACAGCAGAAGAAAAAACACTCCCCGACCGGCTTCCACAGCTACGCACCACCACCCACCACGATCAAGTCCTCCTCCTCCTCTGCCTCCAATCTCGCCAACCTGATCCCAGTACCAGCGATGCCGACCATGGTCGGTGGGCCACTATTATCATCATCAGGAGGAGGAGGAGCGCCGCCAGGAATGGGCACCATTGGAAATGGCAGTGGCGGCGGAAACTTTTCTCCAGTTCACCAGCACCACCACCCGGAAAACGCCACCGCCGTCGTCCAGCCCTCGCCCAGCCACTCGACGGGCGCCAACTCGGTCGCTTCCTCCTCGGCCGCCTGGAGCGACGCCTTCAGCGCCTCCTACTCGGACACGGACAACAGCCGCGATGTGATCATCCGCGTGCGCACTGAGGAGCGCGAGGCGGAGTACACCCGCTACGAGCGGTACCGCATCTTCGTCGGCACCTGGAACGTCAACGGCCAGCAGACCAACGAGGAGGCGGCGATGAGGGAGGCCTTCCTCGGCGTGGACCGCCAACAGCCGCCCGACTTCTACGCCATCGGCTTCCAGGAGCTGGACCTCAGCCGCGAGGCGTACCTCTTCGACAACTACCAGCGGGAGCAGTACTGGCTGAAGCTAGTCACGAGGAGTCTCCACCCGAAGGCCTCCTATGAGATGGTCAAGTCCGATCGGTTGATTGGTAAGTCAAGTAGAAGAGAAGTTTGACTAGGCTTTGTTTGACTACTTTTCTTGTCTTTTGATCAGGTATGATGCTGGTCATCTTTGCCCGCAAGGAGCTGGTGCCCTTCATCAACAACATCGAGGCGTCTCACGTGGGCACGGGCATTCTCGGCAAAATGGTAAAGTGGTGTTCTGTGTGCTGAAGTGCTACAGTATTGTTACCGAATTCTGTTCTTCATTTCAGGGCAACAAGGGCGGCGTGGCGATTCGCTTTGATCTGCACGAAACTAGCCTCTGCTTTGTCAACTGCCACCTGGCCGCCCATGTGGAGCAGTTTGAGCGGCGTAACCAGGACTTTAAGGAGATTCGCAATCGGCTGCTCTTTCCACAGCCCTTCAAAACGCCGCGGCGCATTGAGGATCACAAGTACGTTCAAAACAAAAATCAACTTTTCAAACAAACATTCCTTATATCTTCACCTCTTTTCCCACAGCCAAATCTACTGGTTCGGCGACCTGAACTACCGCGTGATGTACCTGAGCACCGACCAGATCAAGGGAATGCTGGATCGCGGCCAGTACGAGGTGATCCTCGAGAATGACCAGCTGAAGAAGCAGAAGGACCTGCGGAACGTCTTTGAGGGCTACCTCGAGGGGGCGATTCACTTTCCGCCCTCGTACAAGTACAACCCCGGCACGACGAGTGGGACTCAAGTGAGAAGCGCCGTCCGCCGGCCTGGTGCGACCGCGTCCTCTGGCGAGCCTCGCCCGACATTGTCCAGCTCGCCTACCGGTCGCATCCGCAGCTGAAGGCCTCCGACCACAAGCCGGTCTCCTCGCTCTTCCTCAGCTCATTCCGCATCACCGACCAGGCGGCGAAGCGGAAGGTCTACGAGGACGTGATGAAGCGGCTGGACAAGGAGGAGAATGACTACCTGCCGGCGGTGGAGATCGAGACGACGGAGATCGGCTTCGGGGTGGTCCGCTTCAAGGACGCCGCCAGTCGGTCGCTGAAGGTGAAGAACGTCGGCCAGAGTAAGATTAAGTACCGGTGAGTGTTTGGGTAGTGGTAGTGTTTTCGTTTTTATCCTCAAACTGATCATTTTTTCTTCTCTCCCTCATTTTGTTGATCAGCTTCATCACCAAACCCAACGAAACCAGTTACTGCAAGGACTGGCTACGCATCACGCCCTCCTCGGCCAGCATTGCTCGCAATGAGACGGTGGAGATCCGCTTTGAGCTCTCCTTTGAGGTGCCCGCCACCTACACCCGCCTCAACTACGGCCTGGAGAGGCTCTCCGACACGCTGGTCCTCCGGCTGCTGGGCGGCAAGGACATCTTCATCACCGTCACCGGCGACTACCGACCTTCGGCCTTCGGTTGCCTCCTGGAGACGCTCATCAGCCTGCACGACCGCCCAATGGCCGACGTGGACAGTCCCAAGGAGTTGGCCAAGCTAGGTGGTGGTGGAGAGCCGTGGGACGAGGCGGTGAGAAGGGCCTTGGATCCGCTCAGGTCGGCAAAGCAACAACAGCAGGTGGGAAACAAGTCGGCAGACTTTGGTGTTGAGGCCAGTAGTTCTGCTCCTGTTGCTGCCACTGCCACCAGCGTTCCAGTGGATCTGCTCATTGACCTTTCCTTTGATGATCCGCCCATCAAGAAGACGCCCTCGCAACAGTTGCTGGAGCTGGTAAGTTACCCCTAAAAATGTTATCGGTCAACAATTTTAATCTTCCCCCCCCCCTTTTTTACCCAGGCAAACTTTGAAGAAGAAGGCAGCGATCCTTTGCAGCTAAAGCAGCTGCCGTCCCTGCAGCAGCAGCAACCGAGGATGTTCAAGGAGCTGTACATGCTGGTGGATTACATCTACAAGAATGGCGTCGTCAAGCGCGACCTCTTCCAGAACTCAGGCAGCGAGATGGACTTTGTGCGCATCCGCGAGGCGCTCGACCACGCCTGTCCCGACCTCCTCAAGGGCATCTCCGTGGACTCGGTGGCGGAGGCGTTGCTGCTCTTTCTGCACTCCCTTCCCGAGCCGGTCATTCCCTACCGCTTCTACGAGCGGGTGGTCGCCAATCGCAGCAACTTTAGCAACTGTCAGCTGGTACTGCACTTTGAAAAAGCTGATATACTAAATCTTTTCAGTTTTAACTGATCACATTCTGTTTCCCCATTCTGTTTCTCTAGGTAATCGCCGACCTGCCCGACTCTCACCGACGCGTCTTTGAGTACCTGATACTCTTCCTCAAGGAGCTGCTCTCCTACTCGGCGATGAACAAGCTGAACGCCACTGTCGTCGGTAAGAAAAATGATCGTTCCAAATGTTGATCAGGTTCAGATGTCTCATTTGTCTTCAATTTTTTGTTTGCTAACCATTTCTTTGGATTTAACATTTGCTTACAACAGCCAAAATCTTCGGCAGCATCCTCCTGAGGAAACCGGAGAGCGCCTCGCACGGACCTAGCGTTCACGAGCACTACACCACGACGACCAGTCCGGGCATGGGCACGCTGAGAACTAGTCCGGGACGGGCTGGAAACGGCGGACGATCGGCCTTTTACGTCGCCAGTTCTACAGTTGCTGGCGGTGGAAATCAAGGTGGTGAAAAGAGCGGCAGCGGCTTGATAGTTGCCACCTCCACTTCAAACACCTCTCTCGGCTCCTTGGGATCTTCATCCTCTTCTTCTTCTTCCTCTTCTTCCTCTGACCTAGGCGGCCAGGTGACCCTCAACCCGGAGCAGACCTTCATCTACCACTTTCTCTGCAATAGTCTCGACTGATCATCATCATCATCATCATCATCAGTATCGTCATCAGTATCATCATCATTATCGTCTGATCTTCTCTCATCATCAGCTGAAGGGCAAAACCAAGTGAGAAGAGCCATTTGCTAGTGAGTGAAATGGTAACTCCACGTTACCTTACCTTACCACAAACGTTAGTTCCTTTTCTATTTTTTTTCTTGAAAAGCTACCAATCAAGAAAACTTCAAACAAACAAACAAACAAATTCAAACCACCAATCACTGCTTACAAAGTTCTCTATACTCAAATACTTTTTTTTCCATTCAAAAACAATTTTGTTACAGCGTTGTTCCTTGCCGCGTTTTCCTTAGTATTCATGTGGCGACCCTTGCAAGCGATAATTATTTTTCCTCTATTTTATCTTTTTCTAAATACTTTTTTAATTTTTTTCATTATTTTTCTATCTATCACTTTACACTTTTCACTTTTCTACAGCTATGATCCGAGCATTATCAGAACTACCTTTTCACTGTTAATTTATCAATGTTATGCCCTTAGTTTTCCTTTTTATGCTTCAGTGTTTTAAGCAATCCTTGTCAAATCCGGTCCCAGTAATGTATGCGTACCCTGTGAAAAAGTGTTTAAAAAACACTCCTTTGTTGTTCTTATTGTTGTTATCTATTTTTCTTATAGCGTTATTTTTAAATTTATTCTTGTAATTCTTGTTATTTTTGTTCTATTTCATTGCACTTGTTGGTTATTAAGTGTGTGTGTTGTAAACACTGCTCCACTTGATGATGCACTATTAAAATGATTTCAAAAGTTATCTTACAAAAGCCACATTTTTTACTAGTTTTAAATTGAGTATCCTTTTTACTTATCAAAATAAGTTACCAATCAATTACCAAAGGGTACTCTTTTTGTGAACGGTCGTCCTTTTGAGTGTGCGCAGTTTGAAAAAGCGGTTTATAAATTTGTAAACATGAGTTGATCACAATCTTTGATACATGACTGAGAGTGCAATTTAACACTTTTTCAGTGCCCAGTTTTATTTCGAACCTTGTTTTTTTGTAAAAGATTCATTCATAGTTTTAATATGCTGAAATTCAAGTTATCCTATTCTCCGTTTTATCAAACAACACATGACATAACGCCCCTTATTTTGATGATACTTTTAAGTTTGTTTGCATTAACAATTGATCACATTGTTCTGACAATTGGTAAGTAATTTTATTGCAATTTTTCTAGAGCAATTGCCATTTCATTTTAGTTTTTAGTATGGTGTTCGTGTCAAATGTTTTGAACAATGTTTTGATTGCTAAATCAATTACTACGTATATTGAATGATGCAAAACCAAACAAAAAAAAACGCCATTTGAAAACTAGTTTAAAAGTTTGTTGTTTTAAAAGTAAGTGTACATGATTTAGAAAAGGCTTAAAATTTAGCACGAAAATGTTGGCAGTAGTGCATATGGCTGATAGTATAGAATAAAACGAGTGAAAAAAGTGTTAGATTCCAATAAACGCTGGTACTAAAATGTTCAGATTTGATTAGTTCAAAATAAGTAGCATTAGTGAAAAATAAAAAGAAGAAAAAGAGAGAGAGAAGAGAGAGA
Organism: Tyrophagus putrescentiae; assembly: GCA_024499935.1. Taxonomy (NCBI): domain Eukaryota; kingdom Metazoa; phylum Arthropoda; class Arachnida; order Sarcoptiformes; family Acaridae; genus Tyrophagus; species Tyrophagus putrescentiae. Next base: position 2,044,341 of record JAMZRA010000005.1, read on the forward strand.
GAAAATGAGTAACAATTCAAAGTTGTGTGTAGCAAAGAATCAAAATGATCAGTGTAAATAATGAGGTAGAATTAGTGCAAATTCAAATTGTGCCTGATAAACCGACCTAACAAACCTAAACAAGAGTAGACATTTCACATGTGCTAACAATAATGAGTGGCAAAGCTAAATGGAAAAGATTCAAAGATTGTGCTAATTTTCATTAAAAAAAAACAGTTATGTGCAGGTTGACATTAAAATAGAGTGAAAAGTTTTAATGATATGAATGATTGAGGTTTCCAATGATTGAGCGTTTGCATGCACAGTATGGTGTTTAAGCATCGAAAGAAATGGTGAAGTGATTAGTTTAAATGGTAATAGAGAAAGAATTGGATTTGGTTGTGCGCAAGTTGCAGCTTAGTTTAGGCCAAAAGCCACTTCCTCTAAACACTTATTACAATATCGATTACTAATCGGATCAGCAGGTGATTTGTAGCAGTTGTGGCAACGGTTATCGAGGGAGCCGTTATTTTCATCCGCTAAATAATTGATAGAAAAAGTATTAATTGTTTTAAAATTGTGAAAAATTTTGCTAGTTAAACTTACAGAAAATATCATCAATGGTTATAGGAAATAGTTTAGACCTCATTTTCGCAAAATATACTTGAAAAGTTTTTTCAATGTCAACTATCTCTATTAGTTTCAGCTGCTTTGTGGTCGGTTTTGAGCACTTTTTGTTTAAAGCACATTTCTGATCAAGCGCAGGCAATGACATTTTTTCAGAAAGTTTGTTAGACAATTTCGCAGCAGTGTCTGTTAAGCAAAAATTAAATTTGTCAGTTTTGTAGTTAAATCAAACATTTTAAGGTATTTTTACCAATAGAAGAGTGGTCGCAATAAGGAAAAAGTGAAGTTGAAACAGAGATTGAAGGTGATGAAGAAAGAGTGAGAGAAGAACACGATGAGGAAGATGGCGAAGATGGCTCAGAAACCTCAGAACCAGAATTTTTAAACTTATAATCCAAATATCCTGAATTCAACTGTTCAGGAATAAGGACACCTAGTTTTCGAGCGTCATCAGTTTGCAACATTTTGCTGTAGTAGGCAAAGTAATTTTCTAATTTGATTCTAGTAATCGGAAAGTTAAGAAGAGGATACCAAACTACAAGAAAATACATTTGAGTGTTCTTGAAGCCGATGTCTATCACATTCTGAATGGGAAACCTTTCAAAGTGTTGTTCATACTTTGAAGCAAAGTTCCTCAACATTTCTAAGCTGTCACACAAATTTTCCCTGCATTGTTCCAGCAAATCTTCGCTTGAATCAATGGATGGAAATCGGTCGAGGTTTGTGGCAAGTATCCAAGAAGTTTTGAATAAGCAGTCTTGTAGGCCACCAAAAGTTGTTTTGCCGTTCATAAAACCGCAAACATCAAAGAACTTGGGGCCATTATTAGTGTAAGGTTTGATACCCGTTAGGTTAGCAAAACCAAACTCGTCCTGTAAACATGTAAAAAATAAGTTGTATAAAAGCAAAGTTTGATGACATTTAAATATTTACCCGCTTTTTAATGAAAACATTTTCAGCGTTTTCACTTTCAGTGTCAATGAAAGCAAGCCTAGCGTCTTGTGATCCAACCAAAAACTCCTTTAAACTTTCTGCATGGCCTTTAAAGTTTAGTTCATCTAAAAAATAAATGTATTTTAATAAGTTGTCAATCACAAAAAAAATTTAAAATGTTTTATAAGTTTAATTGTGCTACCTGATGACGTTGATTAACCTTACACTAACTATTCACTTACAATGAACGCATTAAACTACTAAAACAGTAATAAAATCATAAAAAATGATCACAAATACATACTTTGTACAACTCGTTTAGCATTGTCCCATTCTGTAACTTTGCGTAGCTGGACAACTTCTTTTAACTTGCGCAAAGATGTAATCTTTCCTTCAATGATAAGTGCAGGTTTTTGCAATCTCCTTTGAGGTAATCTTATCTTTTTTGAAGTTGAGTTTTCAGTGGTTGCCGATACTGGCCGTTTTCGGCTAGTAGCAGAAAGAGTTTTCATTTTCAAATACAATAAGTTATGTATGTGAAAAACAACAGCGACGGGGAGAGTGAACTTGAACACTGAAAAAGAAAAAATTTGAGTTTAAGTAATGTATGAAAGTTTTTCTTCCTTCATGTATTTTATAAAAAATATTAAAAAATTGCTACAGTTTAAGTAAACTCACATGCTTTGGATGCACTTTGAGTAAAGGAATTTTTATTCATTTTTACTGAATTTTCGTATAACTTAGAACTCAAACTAGTTATGATACTTTTTGCTCAGCACTTAATGTACAAAACTGTTCATTGTTTTTAAAACCATTTTTAAATTTAATTTTTAAAGTTTAAATAAATCAAAAACTAGTTTAGTAATTTTAAACAATGGATTTTGAATATCAACACAAAATAGTGATTTTTGCAAAACAAGTCAAAAACTGTGCAAACTAAAGCCACACTCGATTTAAAAAAGCTCGCTTTTCTGCGCTCTTTCACAAAGCATGAGTCTCAATAAAGCTTATAATTATTCTTTTAAAACAATTTCCAAAACAATCACACAACGGATTAAAGTAATGTAAAAACTAAATTGTAGTTAAAAACTTAATCTAAATTTTTGTAATAAAATTTTTGAAAAAATGTTGTAGAAATGCACAAAAAAGTTGTCAAAATGTTTATTTAGTTATTCAAATAGTGTTTACCAATTTTTATTTAAATTTTTTATTAAAAAAACTTAGATTAAGTTTAAAACTACATATATGTTTTAACATCATTTCAATCCGTTGTGTGATTGTTTTGGAATTCGTTTCAAAAGAATTATAATAAGCTTCATTGAAACACGTGCTTTGTAGAAAAACGCAGGAAAGCGCACATTTTCAAATCGAGTGTAGCCTTAAGCAATAGAGTAAGCTCTGTCTGATGTGTCTACTTTGCAAACCTAGCTCTCAGCTTGATCTTTAAGTAGTTTTTTTACTTAAAGTAGATGGCAGTAATGTTTCAGGAAAGGGGCTTTAAAAGGTAATGCTCGGGCTCTGGGCTTGATGAACTGAACATGCGACAAAGTAGACCTGCCTTTTTTGACTGCAATTTGCTAAACTAAATTTAACTTGGAACAACAAAATTGATGATTTGCAAAAGGGTTCAAACGTTCTAGTTTTCAGTATTTTTAAAAACTTATTGAAAAGTAAGTTTGTCACAAAAATGAAACCTATTTAATTGGCTAATTGTTTAAAGCAAAGAGTAATGTGTAATGCACAATTAAACCCGCGTTCTGTCAACTTAAAACTGCATTTAGAATCTTTGAATAAAAAACTAATTATAAAGTGAACATTTGGCGCAATTCAAGTTAAGGCTAACTCACTAGATGACTCAAATTATTAAAACAAAATTGATAATTTTAGAATGAAGGGATTAAACCGATTAGGCTTGGGCGAAACAGTGCTTAAACAACAAACAAGCAAACACGCAAACATGCATTCATTACCAGGTTCTAGGTATCTAAGAGAGAGGGAGAAGGAAAGACACTTGACTGTGCACACACTGCCTTGGGGACATAAGAGAAAGGCTTGACAAACAGTGCCGGATTAGCAACAGTGCCACTGTGCCCATATAGAGTACAGGGAAAGGGAAAGGGGAGAGTGGAGTTGACTAATTACTTAGGGGCCAGCTGAGTTTACAAGCTGAGCATGCTGCAGTGTGGTCTGGTAGACTAGCTAATTCACGGAAAATTATTTAAAAATGTACAAAATTTACCTACCGATTTAGAAGAGTGGATGGAGGAAAGAGGAAAGTGAAAGTCACCGTCAAGTAGTAGTGCGCAGGGGACAGAAACAAGGAGACAGGTGAGTGATGCAGGGGCCAATGCTTCAGCAGCAAACTAAATAATTGTAGAAAGCAATAAACTAGTTAATCAAAAATGAGCGAAAAAAAGGGGTGAAAAACTTACCAAGTGCAAAGTGCAAACTAGAAGCAAAAGATGGGCTGGCTTAGCAAAAGCATTCAGCTATCAAGAGGACAGGTCAACAGGTGCGTCGATGACGATGATGATGATGATGATGATGAAAGTGAAAGTGAAAGTGAAAGTGAGTGTGTTGAAGAGGACAAGCACACTAAACCGTAAGAACGAACACCAAGAAAAATCTGAAGATGAGAACAGATCTATCCAGAGAGTATCTACCACCAATCTAAAAAGGGGATTTGTTGAAACGAGAGAGGGGACAAGAAGGATTTAACGCGAGTGGTGCCCAGCTGGAGTGACAAGAGCAGGCAAGAGAGAAGAAGAGGAGAAGGACACGACTGCTCTCGACCAGTGCTGACTGCCAAGTGAAAGTGTAAGAGCTGAGTTGTGCACCTTTATTCTGCAGTTAGAATGAACCAAACTTGCAAGTGAAGTCAACTCTCAGTCCTCGTCGATCGGCTGCCGGCAACTGAGTTCCTCTTTTTCTTCATTTTCTTGTTGCCACTGCCTCCCGTTCAACAGTTGGTTGAAGGTAGCTTCAGTAGTGGTGGTGGTGGTGGTAGGACAGTGCCAGAGACCGCCCCAAAAGGAGTTTTCCTGTCACTTTCTGTTGGTGCCTTTTGCTGTTAGTCGTCGTGAAGATGTGTTTTCCTGCTGCTGCTGGTGTTCGAAACAAAGAATACCACTGACCCGAAAACCGTTTTTGGTGCACTTTGAGATGAGATGAAAGTAGGAGGAGCATTTAACTTTGATGTGTAAAAGATGTGCTTGAAAGAAAAAATGCGTTTGGTTCAACTCGTTTTTCTGCAACCTGTTTGATTTTTGCGCTAGTGATTTGCAGTTTGGCTTGTTTTTGCAGCTGGTACCATAGTTGTGACGATTCGATTAAAATGTGGAACAACTTTTTAAGTGCTTACGGTATTACTCAAATAGAGGGTAGAAAAAACTACTTGTCACGCAAGTTTGCTTCTGGACAGTGTGGTAGTGGAAAACTGAATCTATAATCAAAAGTGCTCGCTAATTCATTGAGTTTCAGCAAAAAATAGAGCGCAGAAAAAAACCAATAAAAACTAATCAATCAATTAACAAACTGAAAACTGAGCACATTTTACAGCGATTCACTGGTCGAAAAAAAGTGTTCAAATCATCTGTGTTCAAGGACATTTGATCAAGACAACACAATTTGGCGGCTGTTTAATAACTTAAAACAAACTCTACTTTTTGTTTGATTAGTAATTATGACTTTTTTGTGCCAAACAAAACTGTTTTTTGCCCATTCTTAAAAAGCTACATTGCCGGTTGTGGTGGCCATTGCTGAGACAATCTAGTAGTAGCGGTGCTATGTAAAATAATGTGCTCCAAAGTGACTTTGATGGTAGGAAACTAAAGGGAAAGTGCCTTGCAACAAGATTCTGTGTCGGTGTGACTAATTCCGTCTCAATATGTGCCTTCTTCCTTCATTCATATTAACATTAGTCTACCCATTTCGTTTGTTTGTTTTGCAAATTAAAAGGTGTCTAGTGTCTGCAAAACAAAATGTTTGTCGTTTGCATGTGCGTTTGCAGATGTGCCATGCCAAAGTAGCAGCTATTGAATGCCTAAAATGACTGTTCTTTCAGTTTTTTGTCTTCCAATCGAATCATGTGTGCTATTTATTTGAAAGCACAGCACCCTCATTCGATTGATGGCAACTTCACATACGTCAACTTTGAGAAATGAACAAAATTAGAGCAAACAAAGATAAGTAAAACTGCTCAAGCTAATGACGCTTTTTTCTTAGAAAAATGCTTCTGTTCTTCTTTTGGCTTCTGCAGAGCACAGTACATCTTGACACGAGTCAGGACACTTAAAAAATAGTGCAGTTAGTTAGTAGGAAAAAAGCGGCAATAAAACGGTGCAAAGCAAAAACAGCAGCATTGGTATAGTGTTACAGTAAACTGCCACCGAATTAGTGTTTGTGACAGTGTTAGCAGTGACTTGGCAGCCACACATTTGCGTTAGTTTAAAAACTAAGGGTAAAATTGCTCACTGCTGGAATTTTGCTGAACTGCAATTGCCATAGCTCTATACTTTGTGGCAGTCAAAGTAGACACCAAAAGTGGACAGAGCTGCTGCTGCTCATCTTTGGCAGATACAACCGAAACGACAGTGGGGGTTTCTTGGATTAATCCGCACAAGCTTTCCTTGGCAATAGCAATCACGATAACTCAAAGATTTCCATTCTCCACATTGTCCACTTTCTTCTGAAACTGCCAAAGTGCAGTCGCTTTGAGAAAGCTCACCAAAATTTCATTATTACCTAGAGACTTACTTCACCACCTCCACCACCACCACCACCCACCACCACCACACCACGACAATGACGGCTCAATTGCAGAGCGCCCACTTACTCATTGTCAGGTAGTTTGGTAGTGGCGAAAGTCAGATAAAGTCAGGTAGTGGCGGCTCGTGTGATGTGTCACTTACTCACTCACTCACTCACTCACTCACTTACCTGGGTCCCTTCAACTAAATGACTGACGACAGTGTCGCCCCACCGATTGGTGGCGGCAGAAGCGTGCTCGGCGGCAGACAGCAGATAGGAATCACCTGCACACACACACACACACTTGCTCGGGAGGACTTGCGACAAGGTGACGAGAAGGCAATAAAAGTGGTGTCGACAGTGACCGCTGGCGCTGCAATTTTGGCAGCGGTAGTAGCAATAATTGGCCGTAGTAATCAGCTAATTGATCCCGCTGTGTGGCCACCGGTGCCACCGTCTCCCTTTCCTTCTCCCTCCCTCTGTCATACAAACACCACACTTTAGGCAGCCCTAGCTGCCTCTTGGCGACGACTCTAAGGTCCTCCTTAGGTCTCTTTGCTGGCCAACAACTCTTGGCTGCCGTCTCCGTTGGGACAAGACTTCCCCACTGGCCGACTGGTTCACTGGCACCGACACACCGACACAAGTGTGTCCCTGAGGAGCTCAGAACCATTCCAAATATATGGCCGCCCTCAGAAAGTGTGCTGTGTGTGTGTTGCTGGCAGTCGGCCATTTGTCGGCGACAAACGTGTGCCGACAAATGGCCGACTCAAGAGGATTCAAGAGGCAATGAGAATCGACCATTAACATTCTCGGTGGCTCTGCTCGGTGACGAGTTTGCTTTGCCTCCGACAGCATTGCCGACAGCATCGAAAATCTCTCTTGGTCTTTTGATGTCTAGAAAGGTGGTTTTAGTAGATGCAGTACCTGTCTGCTTTGGTTTTGTGTGCTAGAATTTTGCGTTTTGGCTGCAATTTTGCGGCCCATCGGTGGAAAACATCGTTTTGAGTGCTTTACATTGAAATGAACAATGATGTTGCTGGCAATGGGGAAAATGTTTGTTCTGGCTACTAGGTACCTAACCTTAAATGCAAAACTAAAGTTTAAAATGTGACAAATTAAAATCAACTTGCAAAACCAGTCATTAAAGTAGAAAAAAAATGGCAAACACATTGCACATTTAGTATTGAACATGATTGGGTTTCATTGAAGTGATCATCAGAACATTCACCTTTCAAACCTGCAAGTCAAAACTCGAGGTAGTCAGAGGCCATTGCCAGTGATCAGCTGCGAGTGTACTTTTCTAACTTTCCAACTGCTGAAGACAAAGACCTAGGACGACCCCAGTGACCACCAACAGTTTGACTGGCGCCAGTGACTGCTTTGTTTTACCTTCCCGCGCTACCTCAAATTGTCTGTCAGTGGGATTACCGTAGGTAGGCAGAGAATTGCTAATCCTCCTAATGGCCAAAAAGCAGGCAGAAAGGTACTGACTTTGCCATTTTCACTGGAAAAAAAGGTCATTGATACTGCCTGATGAAACAGAACCTGCAGCTGACTAGCTTTTACATTAGGCAAAACTGAAAGCAAACATGTTAAAGTGAAAAACAGAAATCAAACATCAAAACTATTTGGTAAACTTATTTTTTAAATTTAAAATTTTTAATTTATTGTAATAATTAAAAGAATCCGCAAAAATGTTAGTTAAGCAAAATAAAGCATATTTCATTTAAAACATCATTCACTAATTGAAATATTTTTAAAACTTTGATTCTGCTGTTTTAAACAATCAATCGTCTAAAATTTAACTTTATCAGTGTATTCTACCATCACTGCAATTGGCAGACGTTGTGAGGGTCCAAACTTGGTGCGCACTGGGTCGGTCAGTGGAAAAGAAAACTCCACTTTTCTCTCCAACTCCTCTTCCTCTTCCTCTTCCTCTTCTGCCACTTCTGCCAGCTCAACGGCCTCTTCTACCGGAATGAACTTTTCCTCACTTGAGTCGTCCTGTGGAAGCCAATTGGCTGGGCAGCTGGAAATAAAAACAGAGAAAACAGGGGAAGATTAAAATCAATCAACGACACCAGTTTGCAAAAAAAACTTTTGCTTGAAAGCTTACCGTCCTCCTTTGAAACGGCCATAATTAGCGGCGGCTGAAAGTCAGTGCTGGGCGAAACGACGTACGGCGACTCGTACACCACCAGGACACTGCTCGCATTGATCAGCACGCTGTTCTCACTGTTTTCAGTGTACTGCTGTTCTGTTTGGTACACCCCGGAGAGGCTGTTCAGCTCCAGCTGAAGCTGGCCCTGTTCAGTGTAGACTCTCACGGTGTCGGCCAGGTCGGCGACGCCCGTCAGCGTGGGCAGGTGCAGGGCAATGCGGTCGGTGGCCACCGAGGTGGCGTAGTGGACGGCACAGCGAACCGGAACGGACGACGACTGAAACGACGACTGCTGACGACGAACGGACTTTTCACTTGGAAGATGAATTGGCCGGGCCCGGTCGCCCACCGTCAGCACCTCCCGACCGCTGCAGCTGCTGTCGGCCAGCCACCAGCGAAAGCTGATCTGCTCCCCCGAGGGCAAATCTTCCCTTCACGGAGATCCTCGATTGCAGGAACATTGAAACGGACTGACTGGCCCCCGCTGTTAGCTGGACGCCATTGACGGTCACCTTGCCACCACCACCACCACCACCACCACTCTTTGGCAGCTGGGTAAAATTGAGCAGCACCAACTGATCTTCTGGGCCCACTTGTGAAGAAAGAGCAGACTGCTTGACAGGTCGGCCTTTCCCGCCTGTTTGCCGCTGTTGACCTGATTCACCGGAAAGCTCATCTGGCCGCTGCTCTGCAGCAGCTCAATGGCGGCGTTGTTGTAGTAGTAGGCAAAGAAGGAGCGCCCATCATCTTCCCCCAGGTGATGATCATCTTCAGTACTGGTACTAGCAATCGGGTTCAGCGTCAGCAGCACACTGACCCAGTCGAAACCGGCCAGACTGAGCAGTCCTCCCTGGTACAGTGGCCCAGTGCTGTGGTGGAGGATGGTCACCCGTCTGCCGGTGATGCCCAGAATCAGCAGACTGTCATTGAGGTGAATGCTGACGTCGTTCAGATCGAGGAATGTTGATGAGGAAGGAGCGCTCAACTCCCAACTGCAGCTCACTGGGTGGCTGCTCCTCTTCAGTCCGCTCAGGCTCAGATTGCCGTAGTTGCTGTAAGGACCAATTTGCAGGTCGGTCTTTCCATTCAGTTTGCAGTAGTTGGTCTCTTCTACAGTTGGAAATAAAAACAAAACTTAAAACTTATACTTTGAATCATTAAAATTCTGAAACTTACCAGCACTAGCCAAGAAGGCAAGAGCAAGCGTTGTAAAGAAACAAAACAAAGTTTGAGCCATTTTTAATAAAAGCCTGACAATGTGTAAAAGTTGAATTTGAAAAAATAAGGAAAATTAAAAAGTTTAAATAGGGATAATGGTCAGTCTGAAAAAAAACTGTACAAACAAATGGCCAGTTAAACTTTGATCAGAGATAAAAAGAGGACACACAGGCAATGCAGTTGTGAATAATCAACTGACCAACAGTGACAGTGCAGGCAAACATTGCAATGTGAATGCAAAGATAAAAAATGTTGACAGGGAAAAAACACCAAAAAACTAAAAAATATTTACTTTTGCTTATGATTTTAAAAATAGAAAAAACACAACGTTTTATTTAAATTATAACTTTAAAACATTTAGACTGTCGGAAAGAGAATCCTTAAACAAGAGTGAGCCAGCGGAAAGTGGCGCACCGGACATTGAGCGGACATTGCTGACATGCCGAAGAGTACTGACAAGTTGGAATGATGAGTATGCCAGCAAGTGAAGCAGTATAAGAAAAGCCGCCACCGCTAGTGGCTGGTTAGTTGGAGATGAGCTACCGAGAGTACCACCGAGAGATGATGAAGATGCCTCCAACTGCACTCTATGAGATAGAGTGCTCCGTGACCTTTTCCGTCATCTATTATGCGAATAACACCTTTCTACCTGTATTAACGAGATTCTGTACCAACTGTGAATCGAACAACAATAAACTGCGTAAGATCAGCTGTTTGTGTGTTGCTTGACTTTAGCAAAGTGCCTCCAGTCACCGGTTTGTTCAGACATAAACAAATTAAGAATCATGTATGATTGTTATTAGTCAAATTAGCAATTGACGTAAATCTACTAAATAGATTAGCAATTCCCTTTAGACTGAATCAAGGAAAAACCAAACTGATAGTTCATATCAGTGGTAAAGTTCCTCATCAAAACAGTTAAATAAATAAAACTGATAACCAAAAAAACACATTGTTTTAATAAACAAAAAATGCAATTTAAAAATAAAAATAAAAAAGAAATAGTGTTGTGTAGCTGCCAAAATCAAAATGTTTCAGTGTTACAAAATTATAGTGGAGAAAAATAGAGTGCATTTAAAGTGGTAATAAAGGGATTAAAAAGGAAAGTAATAATGATTGTGATTGGCAAGTAATTGATTTGAGTTATAACTGGAACGTTTCTTCAAAATTCAAGGAAAATCAATAAGACGATTGGTACTGGCACTGCGTGAAGCAAGGTGACTCACAAGGCCATCATCATCACTAGAATGTTCGCCCTCATCTATTTTACCACTTTTAACAGGATAATTTTTCAGTTTTTCAGAAGGCTTCGAGTAACGAGTATTGAGACCGGTTAGAGAGGTGCCATTGCTTGGAAACGAAAGCTCTTGATCCTCAAACACGTCATCGTCGTCATCTGAAATTAACAACGACGTAAACTCTTTATTCGTCAGCTTTTGATAGCTGGCCTGCTGAGCAGAGGCTGGCAATGAGGACGATTCTGAAGAAGGTGCTGAATCACGGTATGATCTGCTGGCGCCGTTTCTCATCAACGAGGGGGACAACTGTGAGGCCAGATCAATGTCCAGGCCGGTGCCCATGATGTCCCAGTCAACTTCGGTGATGTCGTTGTTCGGTGTACGGCGAGGTGGTTTCTGCAAACAAAAAAAGTTGAAACAAAGTTATTAGTATACTCTATCGTTTTAAACTTTCCAAGTGCTTACGTTTTTCTTCACGCTATTAGTATTTTGATGCACCTGCTGACTAAACAGCTCATCCTCGGCAGCATCCTCTTCTTCCTCTTCTTCAGTGTCAAACGAAGAGTCCAGGTGTCGCTGTGGAGTGTACTGGCAGTTGTAGTGCTGTCCGCGGAGACCAACAAAGGAGGACTGCCGCTGAAAGCGGCCAAAAAGTGCCCTCAGAAAAGATGAGCTCTCTGAACCACTTCTCATCAGCCCACTGCCTCGACTTCCGTTCTTTCCACCTAAAGCAGTGATTGTCCTTTCCGCCGCTGCCTTGCGTCGTCCCGAGCCGCTGCCCGTACTGCTGAAACCGGCCGTCAACACCAGACATATGCCCAGCATGAAGATGACCACAAAGCCGATGCCCACGTAGATGAGTACTGCAAATTAAAGTAAAATAATACAAATCGTTACTAACTTGTTTATAAAACCCAGGCAGACAACACTTACAGTGCACCAGCTTTTCACTTCTCTCAATGTGCGGCTGTCCCTTGGCCAGGTGGCTGCGGCACGTAGTCATTGCCGTCGACATCGTAGAGCGTCCTGGAGAGCATGCCGCGCACCCGGGCAAAGGAGCCATTGTGGCGGGGAAAGCGCTCCAGGGGAATGCCCACCAGGTGGAGCATCAACGGGTAGAGGTCGACGTTCTCGAAGACGGTCGGGTGGTGGTACGCCTCGCCGGAGCGGAAACGCGGCCCCTGGGCGACGAACAGCGGTCGCATGCTCGGCGCGCTGGCGTTGTAGCCGTGATTGCCCCACACTGGAAAGCCCTTCGGCCGCCAGCCGCCATTGTCGCCGATGACCACCTCGTGGCCGTCCTCGGCGACGAGGAACAGGTCCAGCAGACGGCGGTTGGTGCCGGCGTAGTGCCACTCCGGCGGCACCTCGCTGCTTCGGTACACCTTGAAGTTCCCGGAGAAGAGCTGCTCAGCGCAGCGATTCAGGGCGTCTCGAACGGCGACCACCACCTTGTTGTGGTCGTTGCTGTTGTTTGCAGTGTTTGCTGGAGTTCCAGTAGGGGCGGACTCGGCCACCAGCGAGTACACCGGCGACACGCCGTACATGCTAAAGCGGAGACCGGGGAAGAGCTTCTTCTCGCACTGCTCAATGTGAAAGACCGTCGAGGTGGAGTTGTGAATCTCGGCCATGCCGTGGTCGGAGAGGAAGATGACGTTGGTCAGGTGGGAGAGGCCCTTTTCGGTGATCTGCCGCCGAAAGTAGCCCACCAGGTCGTCCAGACGGCGCACCTGCTCCTTCACCTGCGCACTGAAGGGGCCGTACTCGTGAGCCGTGGAATCCGGTTCGGGCAGGTACACAAAGGCGACATTGGCCGGGGCGGCCGGATCGGTGAGCCAGTCGAGGGTGACGTCGACGCGACGGTACCAGTCCATGGCCTTGTCGTAGTCCTGCAGGTGGTGAACGCGGCTTCGATTTGAAGAGGAGGAAGAAGAAGAGGAAGAGGAAGAAGAGGAAGCAGTCCCATCAGTGTAGCTGGCAATGGAGCCCGGCCACTGCATTGCCCCGCTGAAGCGCACCCCCGGCTCGTACAGCTGATTGGCAATGTACAGCGGCACTGAGAGGTTGTTCATGTCCCACCAGAAGGCGGAGGGCGAGTCGACGTCAAAGTGACCAGGGTGGCCGTGGCTGTCCACCGGAGCGGAAGGATCGATGAACTCATTGTTCACCACGCCGTGGTAGGGCTGGTAGAGGCCGGTGACGATCGATTGGTGATTCGGGTAGGTTTTAGTGACCATCGTTGACTTCATGTGTCCTGTTTGGAGAGAGAGAGAATGAAAGTTATTTAGTAAAGAGAGACTTAAACGACTAAATAAAGCAAAGGGGGCTACCTCTAACGCCGTCCTGAGCCAGAGCGTACAGATTGGGCGTGTCAGTGGCGGTGACGTAGTCATGGCGAAAGCCGTCAAAGCTGAAGACGACCAGTTTGAGTAGTTTTTCCGTCGGTGTACCTGATGAGTCAGCCGACGAGTTTATGCTTGAGTTCTTCAAAATGGGAGATGAGTTCACATTGCTGATGCCAGTGATAATGAGCAGCAGAAGAAGAAGAAGAAGAGGAAGAGGAAGCTGTGAGGCATTAGCGTACCACCAACTTGTGTCGGCGGTGGGCTTCATTGCTGTTGCTGCACTGTGTACTACTGTTTCTGGCACTGGAACAAAGGGAATGGCAACCAGAAATGGTACTTTTCTACTGTTGAAAATCAATGGTTGGTGATTCCTGAAAAGCAATAAAAAGAAAGAAAATCAATAAAATGACATTTGTACGATAACATTGAGCAGGAAAGTAAAAACCAGCTTGTCAAATAATAGTTTTATCAATAAATCTCTAGCCAGCCACAGTAGTTTTTAAGCTTAAAACATCTATTCAGCAAAGTAAATCTATCTGGTTGTAAAATGTACTACTACTTGTTTAGCGTTTTAATAATCTAAAGTTAAAATAAAATCAATATCTATTTATAGTATTTGAAAAAAGTTTGTTATAATAACATGATCTATTCCTCTTCTTGCTCAATCACTCTAACAATAACATTACAACCTAACAATTAAATTAATTGACTACGTCATTAGTTTTCAATTTAATTAGTACCATCAGACTACGACGCAATAACTTACACATTGGAAATGTTTTGATTAACAATAACAAATCAAAACTAACTATGATGTTTATGGTAATCACAAAAGTTGTTTCAGATATCTGAAAAAAATGTTAATTAAAAGTGATATCGTTTTAAAAATAAGGTCAAAGGTTACAGTGCAAAAGTTTTGGTTAGATAAAAGAAAGTTTTGATCTAGAGGCATAGCAGTAAACTTTCTTAACAGCACAAACGTCAATTTGAGAAGATTAGATAATAAACTTAAAAGTCTGAAGTGCTACTTACCACAAAGGTTACACCGCTTTCACCCTCCTCGCCATCTCAGCATCACCACCACCTTCTTCACCTTTATCACTGCTACTACCAGTGTTTAGTCAAGCAGTTTAGTGTAAACACGTGTGAGAATGTGAAATCACGTGGTGAATGGGTGACACGAGCGGTGGTGGTGGTGGCGGTGGTGCAAGTGAGATACGAGAAAAGAGAGGGATCAGCACCTAAGCAGGTGATCTGAAAAGAGCCTCGTGAGCAGTGGCAATATCAGCAAGAAAACCAGGACTTTTGAATCTAATCATTTGCCTGGAAGAAAGGAAAATTTGTAGGGCAGTTGTTAGCAAAGGTAGAAACGCAATAATGATCTTTGAAGTACTCCAAAGAATGGTCAATTCTTACCGATTCTAAAGGAAAGCGGTGTGCAGACGTGCTAACAAGTGCTGAGTGGCAAGTGCCACAGTGCCGCAGTGGCCGTTGCGGCAGACCGACAGACCGACAGGCAGACAATCACAACAAACTGGCTGCCGAAAAGGTGCGAAAGCACCTAAGTGGAAACAGTTGCCACAGAGGAGACAGCGGCTACTAAACAAACATTGTTTGCCACTTCTTCAGATGCGGTAGGTCAAATAGAAAGCAGATGATACTGAATCATAGTGTAATGATTTAAATTTTTGATAAGTTTCAAGATAAGAAACCCGACAGTGTAATGATAAAAGTCCGACCTGTACAATCTGAATTCTCATCACAGCGGCAGCTGAGTCGCCGTCGTGAAAATAGTCGCCACCGTCGTCTCTTTTGCCCTCTCTCTTCTCACACAGGCAAACAGAGAGCGCCAGCCAGCCAGCCAGCCACTTCTCGCTTACAGCTTTGGTGTCACTCGCTTGCCTCGTGTTTGCCAGCCTGTGTGCCATCCAGCCAGCACACTGCAGTGTGCTGCATTCTGACCGCACTCTGATCACATCGGTTGACGTCTTCTGCTGCTGCTGCCGTTTTACCATTGGCAAAGTCACCACCACCACCACCACCACCAGTGATTGTTTCTTCTGTTCCTTCCCTTACCTCATCACCACTGCCCATTTGAAGTTGGCTAAGGTAAGAGATCAGGGTTTTGGTTGTTTTGGTCACTAACAAATCACTTTGATCTTCACTCGCTTATTTACCGTTTTTCAACTTACCTTTTTTCCCTTTCCAGCACTCAACACTATTTATTCGCTCATCAGCTCACACATTCTCTTACCACTGCTCATCAACAAAACACCACTATCAAAACCGCTACCATCATGTTCTCCCGTCAGCTTCAACGCCTTCTAAGCAACAGCGGCGATCTTTCCTCCTCATTTTTGGCCACCACCACCACAACGGCAGTTAGAGCGTTGTCTGGTTCCGGCGGCAAGGTGGCCTCTTTCCAGACGAAGCCCTTCAAGCTGCACCGACTTGAGTACGGCCCCTCAACTGAGGTGTCAGTCAGCGATGAGGACGCCCTCAAGTTCTACCGGGAAATGGCCACCGTCCGCCGACTGGAGGCGGCCGCCAATGCGCTGTACAAGGAGAAAGCGGTCAGAGGCTTCTGTCACCTGTACACCGGCCAGGAGGCAGTCTGCGTCGGCATGGAGGCCGCCATTACGTAAGAGCTTAGCTAACCGAGTTTGATAAAATCACAATGATTACTAAAACTTATCAACTCTCTATTTGCCTCTTTTTTGCCACAGCAAAAAGGACGCCGTCATCACCGCCTACCGCGCCCACGGCTGGACCTACGTCCGCGGCGTCAGTCTGGTGGGCGTGCTGGCCGAGCTGACCGGTCGAAAGACGGGCTGCGCCCGAGGAAAGGGCGGCTCCATGCACATGTACCACGATGTAAGTCTTCTTCGGACCTTAAAAACATCCACTAAACTGTGTATTCATCTTTTTTTCCTCCCTTTCTTTTCTGCAGCGATTCTACGGCGGCAACGGCATCGTCGGCGCGCAGATGCCCCTCGGCGCCGGCATCGCCCTCGGCCAGAAGTACGCCGACAGCGGCGAGCTGACGCTGGCCCTCTGCGGCGACGGCGCCGCCAACCAGGGCCAGGTCTTCGAGGTGTACAACATGGCGAAGCTGTGGGGGCTGCCGGTGATCTTCATCACCGAAAACAACGGCTACGGCATGGGCACCAGCGCCGAGCGAGCGGCCGCCTCGCTCGATTACTACACCCGCGGCGACTACGTGCCCGGCGTCTGGGTCGATGGCATGGACGTGCTCGCCGTCAGAGAGGCGACCTCTTTTCTGGCGAAGGAGTGCCGCGAAGGCCGAGGGCCGTTTGTGATGGAGGTGGCCACCTATCGCTACCACGGCCACTCCGTCTCCGACCCGGGCACCAGCTACCGAACTCGAGAGGAGGTGCAGGAGGTCCGACAGAAGCGCGATCCAATTACCTCGTTCAAGGTTGGAACGAAACCTCTTTTCAGTTTTCCTTTTCCTTTTTGAGCTTTTTACTAAAGTAAGCCCTTTTTTCTTGTTTACAGGAGAAAATCATCGACGCCGGCCTGGTCACCGCCGACCAGCTGAAGGCAATCGACCTGGCGGTGCGCAAGGAGGTGGACGACGCGGTGAAGGCGGCCAAGTCCGATCCGGAGCTGGACCCCTCCGAGCTGTACAATGACATCTACTGCAACAACCTGGAGCCGACCATTCGCGGCATCACCCCCTTCACGACGCACCGCTCCATCAACACCGGCAAGGTGACCAACCTGTGAAGTGCAAGGGTAATCTAATACATTAAGCTAATATAAGGACGACTGAAAAAATGGCACTGAAATGGGAGGGAATCTTAACAGACTGATTAAGCTGTTCAAAGTTTTACCAGCTACACAACAGCAAGCAAAAGTTGTTTTTGTATCTTGTTATTATCTATTTTCAAATATAAAATTGTTGATTTAGACCACTAAGAAAACCATTTAGAAGTGGATATAACTTTTTTGTTTAAAAAAGTAAAAATCGCGCGCAATTTTTTCTTTTTCAGTTTTAAGGGAGGAGCCTAAGCAGTTTGAAAAAAAACCTAACCAGTTAGACTCAACAGCGTGCTCGCCACTGTCCTCTGAGACAGGGACACACAGCAAAGTGCACACTAAACACAGTAGTGCTGTGTCTCCAGGGAATTCAGTCAGAAGGGCTATTTATTGGCGAGCGAGTTGCAGTGGCGGCCACCACTTCTTCCTCCACGCCGACCTCAGCTCACTTCCTGCGACAACAACACCGAACACTGAACAACAACACATCGCTTCAACACACCGCTGATCACACCATGTCGACTTCAACTG
Source organism: Tyrophagus putrescentiae (assembly GCA_024499935.1). Classification (NCBI taxonomy): domain Eukaryota; kingdom Metazoa; phylum Arthropoda; class Arachnida; order Sarcoptiformes; family Acaridae; genus Tyrophagus; species Tyrophagus putrescentiae. The sequence goes on from JAMZRA010000005.1 coordinate 2,061,908, forward strand.
AAAAGGCTGACAATCTTCTTCTGGCCAGTAGTGCCACCACCACTCATCTGGACACTACGGACTGGTGGCAGGCGTATCAGTCCACCTTGCTGTTGGCCAACTTCGATGGCGACTGCCTGCAGCACATCATCAGCCGCTTAGGGAGCGCCCGCGATGTGGCTCACCTGGGCGTCACCTGTCGTCGACTGTACCACTACTTCAAGGTGGCGCAGAAGAGGACCAGAGCCGTTCGGCTAACCCACAAGTGGTCGGAAAGTGGTCAGATGCAGGAGCATAAGGCATTCTTTCGGCCATCAGCTAACATCAACATCAACAGCAGTAGCAGCAGCAGTGCTAGCAGCAGTGAGCAGCAGCCGGCTGAAAGGGAAACCCCCTTAACAGTACAAGTTCGCTCCACCTTTCACCGGACACTGTCCCCGATCAGAACAATTCGCAGCGCCATCAGCGTCTACCCCAATCTACGCCACCTCGAGGTGTCGATCCCGTTAAAGTCGCACGAGCTGGACTTTCTCCTTGGCAGCCTGGCCGGTTCATTTCCGCTGCTAAACAACCTGCAGCTGTATCTCTTCTTCAACGTCATGGACTTCCGAAGCTGGGGCGAGCTGTGGCGGCCGCTGGACACCCTTCGCCACCCCGCACTGCGCCACCTGACGGTCAGCCTCTTCGGCCGGCTGCACATCACCGTGCCGGAGAACGGCCCGACGAGGGACATGCCGCCGCTGCCCATTCTCCGTCAGCTGACCAGCTTCACCTTCTTCGCCGACGAGGAGCTGTCCACGCTGCTGGAGATCATCCGCCGGCTGACCGGTAGCCCCTCCTCCACGGGCGCCCACCTGACGCCCGGCGAGGGGGCCCGCTTCGGCCTGCGACATCCCTTCAGCCAAAACCTGGTGGCGGTGGCGCCTCGAACCAGAGACCAAGAACCGGCTCACTTTGCGCCTGCCGACGACATGCATGGCAAGCTGCTCTCCTACTTCACCTTCCTGGAGGTGCGCTTCCTCAACTGGGCCGCCCTGAACGCGGAGCAATTTCTCGTACACTACTTCTCACTGATCAGCTTTCTCGACGTCATGAAGGCGTCGATGCTCCACCTGCAGAAGGTGTCGGTGAGGCTTTCCGAAGCAATCGGCAAGGGCTTCACCATTGACTACCAGGTCACCTTCCAGGCGCTCGCCGCCCTGCCCCACCTGACGGAGCTCTCCATTGACCACAGCAGCTGTCCTCGGCTGAACCTGGTGACGGCGGTCACCATCACTGCTGAAACGGGGCAAACGAAACTCCACCAGCCGCCCCTTTGGCCCACCTTGCCCCCTCTTCCTTCAGTTCGTGTCCTCTCGCTGAAACATTTTACCCACCACCACAACGACGCCGTGGAGCTCTTTCAGCTGGATCACTGCTTTCCCCGGCTGCGTCTGTTCAACCTTCACCTTGCGCACAGTGAATGTCCGGCCAATATGGCCGGCCTGCGACCAGGGGGTCCGCTTTCAGTCCGGCGGGCGCAGTCCTGTGCACGAGAGCTACTTCGTGGACTGGTGAAGTTGCCGAAAGAGGTTCGCTTTGGAAAGATGGAGCTGGTGTTTAATGCAAAGGTGCGCTTCAGCTCGCTGGAGAACCTGCAGTCTGGAACGGAGGATAAATGGTGAACTCACCTCAGCTCAATTAATCGAACCCATCTGTAAGAATTTGTACCGCTGCAAAACAGATCGCAGAATTTTTTCCTGCTCATTTTCACATCATAACTTTTCTGTATCAACTGGAAGCGAACAACTGTAATGTGGATGTTATTATTAGTAGTTTGTAATGACAGTAGTGTACAAAAAGTATATTAATAAAGTAATCGTAAATTGCATTTTTAAGCAAAATAAAATTTACAGTGAAAAAAGTATAAAAGTTGAAAAGGGGATAAACACAAGTGGAAGGGAAAAACTGTGAAAACTAAAATTAGAACATGATAAACATGGGAGAAAATGTAGTCATTAAGATGTTTTGTGCATCATAGCAAAAAGACGTCAAATACAAATTTCACCTTGTCAAATGGTTGCACTTCTTTTCCCCACATTAAACAATGAAAACAACGACACTTGTTGTGTGATGATTGTGACAAAGTGATGACAATGATGAAAAATTGCTGCTGATAATGGTGGTACGGATGACAGTGTGTGTGTGTGTGTCTGTTGCTTTTACATTTGCTGACCGAAAGAAGTTGTGTTTCGATTTTCATAATTTTTTGTGTGTAAACTACGATCGACTTAGCTCTTTGTAGGGGGAGGCATTGGCGTCGTCATCGTCGTCCGTTTCAGTGGGTCCAGGCGTCTGGTTGGTGAGCTGCTGCAGCTCCTGCTGCGTCGCCTTGGCGCCATTGGTGTTTGCCTGAGATGACGGCTTTTGGTCATTACCACCACCACCACCGCTTTTAGGCAACGCCTCACTGGTGGAGCTGATGATGGCGCTGTTCCCTCCGCTGAAGCGCGTCTTCAGGTGGTCCTTGTTCTGCAGGAGGAAGATGGCCACGAGGATGATGGCCACCAGGATGACGATGCACACGGCGGCGATGATGGCGTAGGTGGAGTAGGAGGAGCTGGCTGGCTCGTTATTGGCGCTGTTGGCGCCCGGGCTCACGTCGATGATGTCGTCATCATTGCCGGGAAGCTTGTCGCCATTGCCGCCGTTGTTGTTGTTGTTGTGATCCGGGTTGACCACTTCCGGTGCGGCGGTGGTCGTCGTGGTTGTTGTAGTAGTGGTGGTCGTCGTCGTCGTCGTGATGATCGTCTGATCGCAGATGAACTTCCACCGACCCTTATTCAGGTCGACGGTGACCCAGTCGCTGTAGGCGCGAGCCTCGCTGCTGATAATCGCAGCATTGCCAGCATTGCCACCACCACCACCACCGGTTTCTTTGCCGTTAATGGCAACTGCCCGGATTCGAATGGTCGAGTTGAGGCTGTCCGCATTGACCTTGATGTCCTCCGGCTGGAGAGGACCATTGGCCTGGTACTCGTACTGCCCCTCCAAGCCGCAGTCCCTCTTGTTCAGTGGCCACCCATCCGGGCCAATACCGCTTTCAGCATTGGTCTGCTTCTGTGCCTGTGTACTTGTGTCTCCAATGGTGCCATTGTTCGGCTGCATGCACCAGTTGAAGGCGTACCGCTCCGGCGGCGCCCCATCTCCATTTAGGATGAACTCCATCTTGACCATGTACTCAATGGAGCTGCCGTAGTTGTAGTTGATCTGACAGCGGGGCGTGTACACCACTGAGGGCTTTCCGGAGTCACAAAGTAGGGCGTGTCGAAGGTGACCGGGGCGGACTGGTCGCCGGTGAAGCGGCCGTTCAGTACGGCAACGGTGACATTGTAACGGGTTCGGGGCATCAGCTGGTGCGTGGTGAAGCTGATCGGGGTGGTGGAGTTGTCGGTGACCAGCTGTTCCAGCTTCTCAGAGTGGAGTGGTTTGAGGTGAAGGTCAGCTTGTAGCCTGTTGAGAAAAGTGGTTGATGAGAAAGAAGATTAGAAATGGAAAAAAGCAAAGTCTAAACCCCCTCCCCCTCCCCCCAACCTTTAAAGTTTCCATTGACCGACTCTACGGGAACGGGCGCCCAGCTGAAGGTGGCCGTATTGCCGTCCACGACTTTGGTCACATTAAGTCGGGCGGGAACCGCCGTCGGTCGCTCCTCTTGAAAATGTATCTCGTGCTCAATCAGTGGCGCCTTGCTGACGCCCAGCGGGTTCCGCGCCTCCACCGAGACGGTGTACCGCTGGCCGGCCACCAGCTGCGAGTCCTTGATCAGCAGCTCTCCCTGGCCGGCCTGCGTCACCACCCGCTTCACCACCAGCGACTGGCTGACCAGCTCCGTCTGACCTGGCTCCAGAATCTGGTCACCCCTTATTTGGAGATTTCCCTCCTCCTCCTCGCCTTCCTTGCGAATGTACACGGTGTAGGAGGCGCCATCCGCGCCTCGGTCGCTCATCTCCAGCGGGCGCCACTTCACCAGAACACTATTCGGCTCACCGGCCAGCGAGTAGGCGGAGATGAACTGCGGATGGCGGACGGGGACGTCGATGAAGGTGGTGCAGTTGAAGGGAACTGACGGCCGACTTCGCCGACCCCCCCTGAAGACCGCCTCCAGGCGGAAGGAGTAGGGCGTGTTCGGCTTGAGGGTGTTGGGCAGCGCCAGCTGGTGCTCGGTCACTTTATGCCTAAAGTCAAAGGGCTCCCAGCCGGTGGAGTTGGCTCGATCGGGGTGGTTGTTCCGCTTGTAGATGATGTAGTGGTCGGGAACGGTGGCGGCGGCGGCGGAGTTTGATGCCGGGTAATCACCTTCAGCGCTTTCCGGTGGACTGTACGACCAGAAGAGGGTGGCATGCGATCGGCGACACTGTGATCGACCAGTGTCAATCACTGGCGGCGGGGCGAGCGGTCTTTTCGCTATGGTGGGCGCCTTTTGCAGGTGCCGAAGCTCGGGCAGCGGCAGGCCGGTGCCATTAAGGCCGGCCACCTCAGTGGCATTTACCTCGCCGAGGGGAAAGCTGGAATTGGTCAGGTCCAGCGAGGTGAAAGGCGAAAATGGTGAGGAGGAGGAGTTGAGTTTCAGAAATTCAGCTCGGGATGATTGAGTGAGAGGAGGAGGAGGGGTCGTTTGAGGAGGAGGTGTTCAGAGAGGTGACGAGCGGAAGTGAGGTGTCATTTCCCTCTGCAGGTAGAATGATGGCATCGTGGTCGACGTTTGGCAGAGCCGGGTTTTGCAGAAGCGGCACTGCTGCTGTCAGACTGATGATTGTGAAGAAAACTGTTGCTGCTCCAAAAAGAAGGGCCAAACATGACACTTTCCGTACTGCCAACATGATGGCCGAAGACTTGAAACGTTCGTGTTGTTGTGAAATTTTTCTAAAAATTCAATAGTTTATTGCCAACAAGAATGCAAAAACGGAAAAAAATTGCCAAACTAAACTGTAGGCATCATTTCGGACGATCACATCAGCCGGTAAAAGTTATGTTTATGTGAATGGTAGAACTATTATCAGAACTACTAGTAGAACATCTAAACCGGAAGTTGATGATGATGATGATGATGACGATGAGGAGGAGCAATATTAGCAATAGAAAGAAAAACGGAACAACCTCTGTTATTTGGAACTGCGCACAACACAGAACATGTAAAAAGGAAAAAAGTAAAAGTAGAGATTGAGATTGAGATCGAGAAGGGGAAAACAGGAGAAAGTTGTAGCCAAAAACTGATAAGGACAAACTGAGCTGAGCTGTGCTGTGCTGAACAGCAGCCGACGATGTCAGTTGGCGGACTGGCGGGCAGGAATGCAGGACAGGCAGATTAAATTAGATGAGAGAAAGAGAGAGAGAGAAAGAAAGAGAGAGCAAGAAGATGAAGCAAGGAAGGCGAGGAGCAATAGAACATCCGCCGATAGAGGTTTTTTGGCTTATCCGTCTCTCCTGGATACCAAATAGATTAGAACTCAATTGGGTATATTAGCAGATGGTCACAGTGGCAGGTTGGATGGATGGTAGGGCAGACAAACGGTAGTGGTGATTGCTCCCTCCATCATCACCACCACCACCACCACCACCATCACCACCGCCAATTTTGGAGTGCAGTGGAAATGATGTTGCTACTGTGGATGATAAAATCGGGTGCGATTGCAGAAACCACCATCCACTTAACGACCGCCTCAGCCGACGCCCTCGAAACGAGAAAGAGAGAAAGAAAAAAAGAGAAAAAGAGAGCTTTCAAGCCAGTGGAACCAGTGGAGCGCCAAAGATGAGGACCCCGCAGTAAAAGTTGTGTCTAGTGTGTGTTTAGTGTATCATCGATGAGAGGAGAGTAATTACACAGAGAGAGAAAGAGAGAGAGAGAGAGAAGGAAAAAGGAAGAAGGCAGAAAGAGAGCGGGCACAATCTCAGGGAGCAAGAGCAAATATTTACCGATTTCTCTTTTTTGCTGATCCCAGTCGAACTTTGGCCCCAAAAAGTGCAACAACTGCCGTCACCACTTAAGGTCAGATGAGAAAGGCAAATGAAAGCAGCAGCAAAAGATCAAACGAATGCCAAAAAGAGACCTTTGCCGTTTGATACAGGGGAGGGGGGGGGAACATTGATTGTCATCATCGGCGCAATCGTTGACAGTTGATGGCAGTTGAAGCTCTTCTCAGTTAAAGTAGTTACAACACTTGCGACAGTTTCAGCATGTGAAGTCGATGTTTTCTGCCGACTGTTGTTTTCTTTTGCTTTCCCTCCCAGCCAATCACTGTTTACCTTTTGATCTCTCGGCCTGTGTGTGTGCTTACTGTGTATCAGTTTGTCTGTCTGTCTAGTCTGCTGTGTGTGTGTGTGTGCGTAAGTGTATTTGTCGAATTGAATCGTTAGTGAGTGGTGGTGACGGTGGTGGTGAATCAGCCTGGTCGTAAAGTGCACCACCACCACCACCACCACCACTGTCTGGCTGCCACCGAAGCTGTTCACCCACGCTAATCGATGGGTCACAAAGTGGCACACACACAACGACACCGACACCGAGCACACATTCCCACAGCAGTGCTGCTGCACACGCCATATCAGTGTCAATGCACTTTACCGAACCCGGCGAATGCGGTATTGTTTTGATTACTATTATTTGGCAGCCCACTTTGGTTGCCAATTAGGAGAATCAGGAGAAGGAAGGGGGAGGAGAGGGGGAGAAGAGGGGTGAAGTGTAAATGAACTCTTCAGCCGCCAGAATGTGCTCGCTGATTAGTTCTTCCAATAGTTACAGTTTCATTAATTAACTGTCTGCAGCATTTTCTTGAATACCGGCTGTTTAGTTTGAGGCACATCGGCAGCATTCCCTGACAGAAAAGGGGGGAAAAAGATACAAAATGCAAAAAAGGATAGAATGATTATTAAAAGAGTGTGTACATAGCAAAGAAAAAAGACAGTTTTGTCTCCTTTACTGATGTAGGTAGTGTGGACGTTTAGTGTAATAAGAACACAAACAGCGTGTACACATTACCACCTGAGATTACCGACATTTGTTGCAACATACCAATTGTGTGTGTGTGTGTGTGTGCACAGTGGGCACAGTGACAAAGTTGGGTGAAGTCTGATGATAACACAAAAAAGTTAAAAACAAAAAAAGTTGGTTGCATTTACAAGTAGTTTTTCTCTTTTCCGTTGCACTGCTCAGCAACACTGTCAAAAAAACTGAACGCCATTTTCAATGTGTGTTGCAAAGTTAGTAATGCTACAGTGCAAAAGTTATTATCAGTTTACTAATAATTCCAGGCTAATTTTGAGCGGGCGTTGGATGTTGACTTTGTTTCCTTTTTTCTATTTTTCCTGTTTATAACAGAGTAGTCGCATATTTTACAATTGTTGTCATCACCATCATCATCATCATTATCACCATTCCCATTAGATTAGATGCCGGTAGATAGAGCACCTGTTAATGTACTTTCTCTTGTTTGCACTTGCCGCATTTTTGCATGCAAAAACGTGCAAAACATAGCAGAGACACTGAAACAGCAAATCACAGTTGCACTAATTCAGCACTGACAGTCACCATCATCATCAAAATCATCATCTACTAAATCACAGTCAATTAAGATCAAGGGCAGTTGTTAAGTTGCACTTTCTTTACCAAATTCTCCCTTTCTTTCTTTTTAGTTTCAGTTATCACCCCTAACTGATGAGGGTTTAGCAATGACAAAGCCAATGTGTGTGTGTGTGTTTACCGTCATCATCATCCCCATCATTGCCATTGTCAGCATCAACACTGTCCTTTCTGTCCTCCAGTTTTTCCTCACTCTCCTTACTTCTTATTATTTTACTCTCCTGCAGGCACACATTTTTTTGTCGTCGTCGTCGTCGTCTAGTAGAGCAAAACACACACAGCAAAAAAAGGTTAACCTCACCCCTTAGACAAACACCAAGTGGAGAGATGAAAGAAGAAGGTAGATCATGTAGAACACACTACTCTGGTTTACCTCTTTTCTTTGCTTTTTGGCGGGCAACAATAACACAGAGAGTGAGTGTCCAGACGACAGACTGTGTCAATAATCAGCCCTCACCGGCAACAAAATGTGAGTGTCGGCTGGCTAATGCAATCGGCAGGCGTCAGTTTAGCAATGTGGAGGAAAAGAAAGGAGAAGAGATAGCCTAATTATGAAGGAGGTAAAAACGAGCAAAAAGTGCTAATCTCTTTGGCGTCACACTTGCCGTTGCTAATCGTTCCACTCGGAAGAGCTCTTAATTGTGGTATTTTAGTGGCATTTTTAGGAATCGTATATGTTTTGAAATGTTTGCAACTCTGGCAATATAAACACTCAAAATGGTGGTCGCTTAATAAAATTTTAATAGAAAAATTTTAATTTGTTTTTTAGAAAAAAACAAAATAAATTAAAAGTCATGTAGAATTTATTGGTGGATTTAATTTAATTTATTGCATGTACACAAACTTTCCAATGTTTTATTTGCTTCTGTTATCTTTCCATTGCTGGCTATTTGTTTGTGTGTGCTTACGATTTGAAGCCTAATGCTAGTTATTGATATAATCTGTTTTGGTTTTATTTACCTAATATAAAAATAAAACAAAGTTGGCAACAGCGATTTTACAAAAGAAATCCAAATAAAAAATGCAAAAAAAATTTTATAATAATTTTGTGTTAGCAAAAAATGTGTATTTTTAAAGTTTTTATTTTTGTTACAAAAGTTTATTGTGTTTTAAATTTATTTACATAAGATTGAGCATTTTGTAAAAGTAGAACTGTCTGTCATTGGCAATCAGCAGTTAACACATTTTGCATATTTCAATTGTGTAAAAATTTTTATGAAAAGATGACAAACCAGTCGTTAGTTTTGTGCAAAAGTATTAAAAAATGAAACACAAAAATTTAAACTAGTAGTTTACTTTTTGCATTAAGTTAGTTAAGCAGGCGTTGTCGTTTAACTAGAAATAAGTTTGTAATTTAAAAAGTTAATTACCATTTAAAAGTAATTAAACAAAAAAATATTTACTTTGTTGTTCACCATTTATTTTGTCCAAATCGAGTATGAGCCCGAATCCATTGTCATAATCCTGGTTTTCAATGTCAAAAGGCTGATTTTGTGTATCTGAAAGCAAATGATAATAAAAAACTTAAATTGAGGTTAAGAAGTGTGATTTGTAAAAAATTTACGTTGTTGATTTTCTCTTAAGTAATCAGCGTCCACAAAATTGCACTGTGGAGGTAGCACTGCAGGATACAAAAACTGGTTAATACAATTCATGCCAATTTTAATATGCTCAAATGTGTCCTTGATACCTGCTCCAATTTGAAATCATAAAGTTGTTTTTAGTAAAAATGATAAATTAAAATTAGTTTTAAAAACACAAAAAATATTTACTATTTAAAGAGCCGGGATATGTTTGAAAAATATTGAATGGTGCAGCTTCTCCGATAGTTCCCACTAAAAACAAACACAATTATTAGTTTAAATGCATTTAAATCTTGTGCAATATAAATTTTACAATGCAAGTTTCGAAATCTTGAAAATGTATGAATTGGCGGCAATGAATTTGAAGTTGAAGGATTTGGAAATGTTGCTAAAAAACCAACATTTTTACATTAATTTTAGAAAAAAAAATTGATAAAAGGTAAATTCAATTTATCACATCTTTAAAACTTACTTTCTGGCTGAACGGTGACATCTGGAGTTGACAATGATGACAAATTGCGCAAAGGCTCAACGGCCGGCTCTTCTGATTGAACGTTTTGATTGCTGTCTACAAAATAGTAAAATTTTTAAAAATGTAAGTAAAAATATAAAATATCTGAATTAAAGTAAAAGTATTTAGTGTTTCAATTAATGTTTACCATTTAAATTTTCCTGAATAGAAGAAGGTGGCAAAATAACCTCCTCATTTGAAGGTGAAAGCTGTTTGCTTTTAGGACTGTTAAATTCTGATGTCTCAACAGAAGGTTGAGCGCAACTTTGGTTTGCAACTTGCTCAAAAGCTGGTGATGAGCCTTGTGATTGAGTTTTATCTGAAAAAAGTATAAACAATTAAGTAAATAACACAATACTATATTTTAAAGCTTTACCAGGAGTTGACAGTAATGTTTGGTGCAAGTTTGGTGACAAAAAAGAAACAGAAGTAGAAGATTGATCGGCAAGTTCAGTTTGTTGTGCCAATTCAATTTTATTTTTGAGCTGCATGTTTCACTTTCTTTCGAAATAGAGACATTAATGCCAGGAATGGAAAAGCTGTTGTCGCATTTTGCCAATTCAGGTGACAAATTATTGTTCTGCTCGACAGTGATTCCAGAAACAAGGTGACATGGTGAACTGTTACCTTCAAGCGTTGTTACATTTTGATCAATTTCAGCATTTACACGCATATCTTCATTACCGGCAAAATTAAAATTTGCACTTGGCGAGCAGGCTAATTGATTGAAAAGGCAAAACAAAATTTGTTTAAGTTACAATTACAAAAATAAAAGTCTTTAAATGTTTTGAAATTGGTAGCACTTACAAGCAGAATCGTCACTCGAAGGAGAGTACACGGGAGACTTTTTCTCTAGTTCAATGATTTCTAAAGCACCACAAACATCGGTGTCTGTAAACAAAAAACCACAAAAATCTTTAAATGACTGAAAAATATTTTGAATGCTCACCTTGATTACTGCTGCTTTCACCGATAATAGGCAAGACGATTGAAGAAGGCGATTGTCTCAAACTGTTGGTAAAAATGTCGTCATCTGTTGAAACACTGCTCTGTTCCTTCTCAACTTCCTCATTTTGATTACCAGAATCAGCATCTTCATTTTGATCGCCTGAATCAGCTTTTTCATTTTGACTGCTAAAATCAACTTCCTCACTCTGATCGATAGATTCAACCTCTTCAGTTTGATCAACATAATCAGTGTTTTCATTTTGTTTGCTCGAATCAGCATCAGCTTTTGATGTAGACTTTGCAGTGTCGGTGAGTATCATGTGCTCGCTACTTTCACTGTTTTCAGCATTTTCATTCTTGCTGCCATTTTCAGTTTCCATTGCTTCCATTTCAATGTGTTCTGCAGCAATTTCAATGGCATTGTTCCCTTCAATTTCACCATTTAGGTTGCTCGTAACATTGTCCTTGCCATTTACGTTTTTATCGTCACCAGTGTCACCCTTAGCGAACTGAGTCACATTTTCTACGCTTTCATTTTGAGTCAAAGCGGAAATATCATTGGCCACCTCATTGCCATTTTCACTGCTGTTTTGGGCAATCTCTTCATTGCTGATGTTCTCCTCCGTAACAACAACAACCGTCAAGTTAGATGAGCTCACCACTGACTGTTCCACTGCATCATCCTCAACTTCCATTGGCACAACAACGTTTTTGCAGGCTGAATCGTCATTCTGATGCACTACTAAAGAATCGGCTAACATAGTTAATTGAAAAAAATGGAAAACAAGTGTAAGAAAATTAAATAATGACAAATAAAATAAAAATTACCGGAGATTTGAGATCGAGCTGTAACTCTCTTTGCAGAAGTCGTTTATTTTTCTTCAGCATGACTTGAGCTTTTCTCTTTCTTTGCAAACTCGTTTTTTCTCATTTTGCACAAATGGCTCTTGAACTTTCCATTCACAAATACTATCAGCGCCGAACAACTTCTTAGCTACAAATTTTTCAATAAAAAAATCATAACTAACAGAACTTACAATTTTAAAATAATAAGTTTTGTTTACCAACAAAATTGTCATCAGTGTCCTGCAGTCTTGGCCGGCTAGTCATTAAATGGCTTACTGACTGCCGCAACTCAGCACAAGTTGTCATTTCTGGCTCAAGCAGCCTGAACTGGTCAGAATCAATTTCATCTTCATACACAAAGCCGATGTTCCAATTGACCAGAGACCACAAGTTTCCCTCATCGTCAAATCCCAAATCAATGATCTTGTAAGCATCTGCATGTTGGTTGCTCAATTTTTCGGCTATTTTACCCAATTCATAGCCAACTTGTTCCATTTGTTCCAAAGTGTTGGCAAGTGCATCCTTCCGCAAAGTGAAATAGCTGTAGTTGTTCTGATCGGCGAGTACTTTTTTTAATGCAGAACTAAAAGTTTTCTCTTTTGTTTTGAGCCAGGAACAGGGCCAGAGAACAGCGTACAGTTTGCCCTCACAACCGTCATCATAGCAGCCAAGAATGGCAATTATGTCAGGTTTGGGGTTATTGTTCTGGTAAATCTTGTCTGAATCAATCACTGCAAAGCCATTTGAGTCCTAAATGTAAAATTAAAGTATGCTAAGCTTTTGAAAAACTATAACTTTGACATTTAAAAGCACTAACCCGTTCATCAATGATAGTATTGGGTTGCTGAGCAAGCATTCGGATGCGAACGTCAGCTTTTGACTTGTTCTTAACGTATGCTTTCAACCTGTTCAACGTTGACAAATGCTTTGACAGGTTCAAATCTGAAAAATTAATGTCAACTGTTGTATTATTGATTGAAAACTAACAACTTTACAAAATTGTTTTTAATTTTTGAAAATCATTATAAATTTTAACACAAGATGGCTTATAAAACAGTTCATAAAACTGTAATTATTATCAGCAGCCTAGCAATAGCTTTTATTTATTTTTTGCAACTGACTATAATAAAAAATTAAAAATTTACTTACGTTTGACAGCCCGAATTACTTTTTTAAATCTCGCATTAGCCATAGTTTCCAAATTTAAGATTCACAAATCTGCAAAATATAAGTTAAACAACCTCATTCAGATTAAATAATAAAAACAAAACCCATATAAAAGCAATAAATTATTTAGCAAGTAACAGCAACTAACAATTCAATTAAATACCATCATTTGGCTAAATTAGCATTTAACACCTAATTTGTCAAAAAAGTGTTCACACACGCAATTAAGCACCTTTAACTACAGGTGTATATTTACTAGAAAAGCAGGTAACAAATGAAAACAGTAGACAATTTACTACTACCTGACAGTTTAATAGTTTGGCAGTAATGAAGTGCAATGAGCTGCACTGAACACGGCTTGTAGCAAAAGCAAGCAAGAGGGGCAATGTGAATAATGAATGAAAAGGGAAAGAGAGAGAGGGAAACCAGGCATGGATTCACAGTGATCTATTTGTCACAATGTGTGTGCGTGTTCTTTGTCGGAGCACAGTTCAGTGAACACACTGAGGTGCACTGAACAAAAGAAAAGGTCTAAATGTGTGTGCATTCTCTGTTGTGATTTTCCGATGACAAATGACCACAACACAAAGGAAAACGAAAGACAAATAGAAAAGAGAGAAAGAGAGAGAGAGAGAGAGAGAGAGAGAGAGAGAGAGAGAGAGAGAGAGAGAGAGAGAGAGAGAGAGAGAGAGAGGGACAACACTTCAGAAAGCAAACACAAAGCAAAAAAGGGAGCACTGAAGCATAGAACAAGAACTGAAAACAAGTAAAAAGAGAGGAATAGAAGAAGAATCAGTGTCCAAGTTTGCGTGTAATGTGATAATCAGTCAACAAAAAGCAGTAGGCAAGACATACTACTAATGTTAGTGAGGCTCCGAAATTGAACACTAATGATAGACTGGCAGTTTTTTACTGGACTATAATGCACTAACTATAAATGCAACCACACTTTGTTTGCATCAAGGAAAAGTAATTAAATGATTTTTGGTAAAAAATACAGCGCAAAATTTTTTAAGAGTAATTATGTAAAACAAATCAATAACTAGACAGCGCAATTAAAACAATGAAAAATGATGCAAACCTTTGCATTTTAAATAAAAATCATGTTAAAGTAATAATGACATTGTAGCATGAAAAGTAGTTAGTTGTCATTTTTGCTAGACAATACAGCACAAAAATTAAAGTAATTCAATGTGAATTTAAGCATATGGCTTCATTGGCAATGCAGCCAGCGTTGAACACTTGCGCCAATTTAATGGGCACAATAAAAACATGCACTACTCGTTACTGAACAATTTTAAAGTTTTAAATTTTGTATTATTGTAACAAGTAAACTGAACTGAAAACTCAATACAAACTGACAAAAGAGAAAAAGGGTGCTTACCAAGTGCGATGGCAAAAGAAAAAAAGCAAGTCGTCTGAAGTAGTGCGTAGCAGGCAGCAACAGCAGCAGCAAAAGAGGAAAAAGACGTGAAAGTGCTTGCCCAAAGTTGAAAGCAGGGAAAACAGGGAAAGCAGGGTCTGTAAAATCAAAAGTTTAGAATGAGAAAAGTTTTTAGCATGATGAAAACGGGAACGATATGCAGTGTAATAAATCAGCTAAGATAAGCATGCAACTATTATAATGGCTAATGATGATTACAATCAAATGAGACAAATGAGGGTTACCTATTTGAGGGCTGCCACGAGCAGGCACAGCACGAGAATTGAGCTAATTAGAAGGAAGTCCAATTGCGTTTCAGCACCCGTTCACTGCGAGCAAATGAGCGCCAGTTCTATGTGACGGTTGACTGACTGACTGACTGACTGAATTGAGCAACAGCAGCAGCAGCAAGAGCACCCCTTTGTTTCAAGTTTTCAAACGCGACCGTCCTCGGCCGACGAAGTGACAGACACTGTCAAGGCAGCAGCAAGAGTCAATGAACAACTAAGAGAGAAGAGAAGAGGAGAAGAGGACACAGACGGCAGGTCTCGTGATCAACTGAAAAGCAGGGACACGAGAAGAACAGGGAAAAGAGAGAGAGAGAGAGAGAGAGAGAGAGAGAGCAACTGAGGAAAAGAAAGCGAGCGAGGGAGCTCAAGAATGAGCGCCAAAAGCAAGAGTGCACGGCGACGGTAGCCGCAGCGGCGGCGGCAGCAGCAGCGGCAGCAGCAGCAGCGGAAGGATGAACAGATCGAACTAGCTGGCTACACTGGCGAAAACTGCCGAGAGAAGATGAAGATGAAGAAGAAGAAGAAGAAGAAGAAGAATGAAGAGTGAGAGTGTGCCCTCGTGTGCTGGTGGTGGCGACGGTGCACTGTCCCGCTCACTGAATGTCTGTTCGACTGCTCAATGCTCGTCTGCTAAGTCTCTGTGTGTTTTGTTGGGTGTGCGAGTGAGATTGAGAGAGAGAGAGAGAGAGAAAGTCCGTCTGTGTCTCACTCTTTGTGCGGTTGTGTGTGCCAGTGCTCTTCTCTGGGCAGTCACTCAGTGGTAAGTTGAGCTGAGCTAAGAGTACTGCCAGTTGAAATGAGAAAGAGAGATAGATAAAGAGACAAACCACAGAAGATGTAGAGGAAGAGGTATTGAAATATGATTGGGGGTAATCTAATTTGTCCATCACAAGTGCTGTTTGTTGGATGAATACTCATACATTCGACAACTTTAGCTTTCAATTAATTGCAATTGGCAATCAATTGTAGGGTATTTAAGCTTTTGCAATAGCTTGGTCAGGCAAGTGCTAGACCAGCACAAAGAAAAATGAACAATTAGATTAAAAAGACATGAAAAGGCAAATGACTTGAGCGAGTGTTTCAGTTTGAAGGCGCGCACAGCTCTCAACTGGTGCAACACTGCCTGTGCAAAATTGTGTGCAAAGCTGTGCTGTGCGAGCGTTTGGTTACAAAGCAAGATTACAGAAAAAAGACGAAGCTAACCACTGAACTTGTGGCCTGTGTGAACTCTAAAGACAGAGAGCTAATCTACTCTTTTTTTCTTGAAACTACTGCAGCCAAGTGTTTGACCTGCTACAGGCAATAAAAACTGTCACTGTTTTGTTTTATGGCTGCTCGCGGTGTTGTGCTCCTTCTTATCGCTGATTTTAAAGCAAAGTAAAACTGCCTGCTTTTTTCAAGTGAATTCAGCAGTTCAGGCACTGGATACTTGATCCGCCGATTTTTCTCTAGCCAGATGTTTTTCGGGTTCTTTTTATTATTATTATGATTGCACTCTTTTCACTGTCTCTACTAAGGGCAGTTTCTGGAAGTGCGGCACTGTTTCTCTTTGTTTTTGGCGCTTTTCGAAGAAGACGGGAAATCAGCGACAACGAGTGATTTAAGGGCACTTGATTTAAAAGATATCCCCCCCATGAGGGCCATTCTTGATTGCTTACACTTTACGCCGAAAATACTAAAAATTAGCTCAATTTCTAAAATTGTTAAAACACAAAAATTTGTCTGAGCAAAAAGACAATGCTTACTTATAAAAAAAATTAATGCTAACACTTAATTAATATTATCAAAAAGAGCACTCGCCAAACCGTGCAATTCAGTAAGGCACTGCTAAGCCTGCTCAGTCTGACACAGAAGTGGTCACCTTTTCATGTAAACAACTTCAAATTAATTATCCGATTAGTGCAGTTCAACGACATTCACACACTTTGATATACTGATCATTGAACACATTTACAGCTCAACACCATCACGACCACTTCACTACCCTCACTTTTTGCCTGAAGCAATTTCTCCTTCTTTCAATCTGAACAGCAGTTAGCAGTGGCTGTTAGCTGTGTGTGTGTGTGTGTGTGTTTGACCAAACTGTCACTTCCATTCTTCACATAGCTAAATCGTCGACTGAGGAAAGTTTACGTAATCAGCAGCAGTGTTGGTGGCGGTGGTGGTGGTGGTGGTGATCGTGGTAGACATTTTAACCCTTGAGGGTAAAAAGCATGCTTGCCAGTTGTAGTTTTCCTGGCGTTCAAACATGCAAAACGCGTAGACTTCTTACGAGCACTGCTGCAGCCGCTGCCACCGCTGCTGTTCTCCTCATTAGCACTGCATCACTGCACTTTGCATAGCGTTGCAGCAGCAGCAGCACCAGCAGAACACTACTTTTCCTCCTGCACACTTTCCTTCTCCTGTCTCCCGTCGCCCGTCTCCCGTCTCTCGTCTCTCTCTCTCTCTCTCTCCTTTCTCTCTCTCTCTCTCTCCAACAAGTCCTCTTCTCCTCTTCTTCTTCCCTGTCTTTTCCTGCCATTTATTTTTATCACTTGCTCTCTCTCTCTCTCCCTATCCCTCCGTTCGCTTGTTATTACACACACACGCATATTCACTCTTTCTCGGACGCTCACTTTCTCTCTCACTCTTTCTCCGGTATAAACCTTGCCGTTTGTTGAAACTCGCTGGCCAGTAGTTCCATCGACCTGAAGCAGACCACACGATTCAACGCACACAAGAGTAACCCTTCAGTGCAAAAACTACTACTGATTAGGTGCTTTTTACTGCTCGGCTTTTCTCCGCTTTGTTTCTTGCTCTCTTTTGCGCCAATTACTTTTAAATTTAATTTTTGTGCTCCGTTTTATTAACATTTTACATTAAGGTGTATTGTTCATTTTCACCATTCATTAAATTGAATCCACCTTTGATTTTAATCAGT
This sequence comes from Tyrophagus putrescentiae, assembly GCA_024499935.1. Lineage (NCBI taxonomy): Eukaryota > Metazoa > Arthropoda > Arachnida > Sarcoptiformes > Acaridae > Tyrophagus > Tyrophagus putrescentiae. The sequence continues at coordinate 2,079,190 of JAMZRA010000005.1, forward strand.
TGTATTTACCAGTGCCATCGTTTTGACTATTATTTTGACTATTTAATTACAGCAGTGCATACACAACACACAAACACACATCGTTTAAGTTAATTTGCCTACTAAAAAAGTGCACAACAGCAACTACAACTACCACCACTGCAAACAATGGATCCCGTCAAGCCAAGCACGTCGGCGGCTGATGCTGCTGATGCTGCCCCCGAAACAGCGACTGTCTCTCGTCTCAACCTCAGTCTCAACATCAGCTCCAACGCCACGAAGGACATCAGCCCTGAGCTGCTGGACCTGCTGGAGACCTTTGCCACGAATCGCGCCACTCTTTCCCACCTGAACGTGGACCCCAGTCTGGCGGATCGCCTGTGGGCGGTGGCGGACGGCGTGGAGGACGCCGCCGATGAGAAGGCCGTCGTGAAGATGCAGTTCTGCAACGACGCCAACAACCGACGAAACAACGACGACGGCGGCTTTCAGCGGAAAGGCTACGACGTGCCCTACTGCTCGCACCGCCATCACCAGCGTCTCGCCCGTCACCTGGTTCAGTCGCCGTCCTTCAGTCGTCGCCTGGTGGAGATAAGTATCAGAGGTGATAGTGGTGGTGGTGGGGATGATAAACATGAACATGAACAGCATGAACATGAGGTTGATAAGCCTGAGAGTGCCGCCAGGCAGCGCCGCCGCTTTCACACCTGCTACCGGCACCTCTTTCCCCTGGAGCCGTACCAGTCTGCCGGAAGTATGGGGTGGCGCCGCCGGCAGTATCTGCTGCAGGCAATTGAGCTGCCGCTGGCCGTCAGCCAGCCGGCGCCTCGCTACGGCGCCGCCCTTCTCTCCAAGGGTCACCTGGTTTACATCATCGGCGGACGGGTGAAGCACGCGGAGCTCTTCTACCGCCCGTCACCATCAGCAGGAGATGGCACTTCAAAAACCGGTCCAGAATCGGAAGCCAGCGACAGCAAGAGCAGCAAGAGCAGCAAGAGCAGCAGCCGCAGCAGCAAAAGCCGTCTTCAGTACTGCAACATTTTGCAGTACGACACCGTCAGTCGGACCTTCTCCTCGGTGGCCGAGGCAAACTCCCTCAGCAGCCTTTTCTCCTTTACCGCCGAGCAGCAGATGAGCGGCTTCCTGCGCAAGCATCGCTTCTGTCTGGTGCACGCCAGTGCCGCCTGGGCCACGCCCACCAATGCTGAAAATGCCGACAACGATGGCGATGATGACAAAACTGAGATTCACGTCTTCGGCGGCATGGTCACCACGCTGACGGGCACCGCCAGCCAGTGCAACAGTCGCGCCTTCTCCTTCAACCTCCTTACCGGACGGTGGAGCCGACTGGAGGAACGACCGCCGCCCCTTCGGCCGCAGCACCTCCAGGAGCACCAACGACAACTGTGGGGAGAGCCGCTCATGCCGCGACGCTTCTTCGATGAGCTAGTGACAGTGGCCGAGGATTTTAAAAATAATGAAAACGATGAGGAGGAGCAGGAGGAGGATGACGTGCAAATCGTCGGCACCCGCGCGCCCATCCACGTCCGAGCGCCGAAGCTGGTGGGCCAGGCGGGCGCCCTGGCGCCCAACGGCGACCTCTTCCTGGTGGGCCACCGAACGGGCGCCGAAGAGGAGGGTGACGGCGTGTACTTTCGCTTTCGCGCCGAGCTCATTCACCGCAAGCTGATGACGGTGTACCGGGGCAGTCGCCAGCGCCAGGAAAAGCCAGCGGCAGTGGCAGCGGCAACAGCAGCAACTTCAGCAACTTCAGCTGCTGCTCCAGCTGCTGCAACTCGAGCTCGAGCTCAGGCAGCTAAAGCGTCGGCCGAAAATCGCCACTCAAACATCGCGCCACTGGCGGTCACTGCCGCCGACCAGGCGGCTGCTGCTGCTGCTGCTGCTGCTGCGCTGCTGCTGACTGCTGCACCGTAGTCAGCTGGAACATGCTGCCAGGCCGATTTGCACGTCCGGTGCTGCACCACACCAACAGCAGCAACCGCAGCATTAGAGGCGCCCGGCAGCAGCAGCAGGAGCGTGACGCCCGCCTCCGCCGATGGTCCATCAGCATGGAGACGTGGTACGCCGCCGTGGAGTCGGTGGCGCCCACCCACGCCGCCCTCGCCTACCAGCAGGACTACCTGGGCCGCTTCGAGGCGGACCAGCTGGAGCCACCGTATCTGCTGATGGTGGGCGGGCTGGTGCAGGAGGCCGTCGGCGTGGAGATCCAGGCCGGATCGGTGTACCACCTGCGCCGGGCGCTGCAGATCACCCTCAGTGGACCGGAGGCAGGACTGCGCCAGTGGGTGGTACTTCACGGAGATAATGGCCCCCAAGAAGAGGAGGAGGTGGAGGTGGAAGAGGAGGCTGAAAGGGGTGGGCTGGTGTTCTACTACAGCGACGACAGCGAGGACTACAACGTGAAGGGCGATGAGGAGGATGAGGAGGAGGAAGAGGAGGAGGACGATGAAGAGGATAGTGTCTTCTCAGAAGAGCATAAAGAGACTGCTGAAAAGAAATTGGCTGATAAGGAAAAGAAAGAAGAGGAGGAAGAGGAGGAGGAAGCGGAGGAAGAGGAGAGATGAAGATGCACCCAAGCCGACGCCTGCTCGTCACCCTCGCTTTCCCGTGGCCCGCTACGGCATGGCCTACGCCACCTTCCGGGGCGGCCTCTTCATCGCCGGCGGCGCCGACCGCCGTGGCCACTACCTGAACGACATCTGGCGCCTCGACCTGACCAGCAAGCGGTGGCGCCTGTTGGGGCGCCTGCCCGCCGGCCTCCTCCACGCCTCCATGACCGTCACCGACCAGGGGCTGATGGTCATCTTCGGCGGCCTGCTCACCCAGTGCGGCATCGCCACCAACCTGGTGGTCCAGTGCCAGCTGACGGCGGCGATGCCCGCCGAGCTGCAGGGCGCCCTGGAGATTGTCAGTCGAGAGCGAGAGCCTGAGGAAGGCGCCAGCGCCCGGCGCCGGTGGGAGCACTTCTACCGCCGCTTTGGCGCCGCCAACTCAACCTACGGAGTGGCGACCGATGGCTTTCTCACCTTCCTGGCAGATCGAAGTCAGTGGAACCAGGAGAAGGTGGAGGAGTTTCTGCGGCTGAGCAAAATGAACTCGGCGGAGTATGTCGCCTACTTGGATCGTAATCATCTATAAGGTTAACACCAGCTCCTAAAGTCTTTCCTCAAATAAAAATTGACTAGATGAAGAGGAAGAAGAAGAGGCACTTTGATTTCCAATGTTCTCAAATGTAGATTTAGCTAGATTTTTCTAGATCATTGTCTAGTAGTGCACTTAGTAGCTAGTTTGTGTGTATTTTGTGTGTCATTTTCCCTTGCGATTAATTAACTTGTGTTTGCCAGTGTTCTCCTTTCTATGTACTTTTTCTCAATAAAAATTCCAAAATAACATTTAAATGATGTGTGGTGGCAGAGACGATCTGTGATGGGCAAATACAGATGTTTGAGATGAGGGGAAACAAGTAATGAGAGACTGACTCGTGACCAGTGGCAGACTGGGAGCCGACTGTTGAAGTGTGTCTACATGAGGTCTGCCTATGTAGGGGAGAAAGACTGGTGAGATAGAGATAGAGGGTGACACGTACAGGTCGGGTGAGTAAGGGTGATCTGTGTGTACATTGACTATGATGTGTTGGTGCAGGGCAGATGGCACTACAGATGATTCAATTTAACTCTAGGTTGTTGCAAAAAACTGTCAGTGTGAGGTCCACCTGTGTCGGTGTGTGCGGGCTCAGGCAGACATCATCTATTTGGAGGTTGCGTTGATGTCTGCCGTCGGCTGTCTGCCGTCACACTCGTCGAGTCGGTTAATTGCACTTTTTACTGCCTGTTAGGTAGTGCAAGGTAGTAGCTGTGACCACCACAGGTGACAAAAAGTGTCACGGTGGCGTGGCGACAACATTAGCTAATTGTCCTTTTCTAGTCCCTGTCTAGTCGATGGCCAGAGAGCACTTGCACAAACTGTCACACTGCACTGACCGTGCCCTCTGCAAGACACTCTTTACAGGCGGCTAGACAGTCAGGCAGAAGCAGGTGGCTGCCACACACACATGGTCGTCGCACACACTAAAATGTAATGAATGAAGCGGTAAAAAGGGTTACCACTGTTTCCACTGTTATCGCCTTTGTCAGCAGCAAAAACAACAGCAGCAGCAGCAGCAGCAGCAGTGGCAGCAGGCAGCAGTGATCAAAACAGTCATTGCATGGTAGCACTGGCAGAGAAAAGCGTGTGCGATGCACTTACTTCTGGCAATTCTGCCGCCGCTGCTGCCACTGCCGCCACTGCAAGCACTTCAGTCACATTTTGGCGCCGTTTTGCTGCCCATGCTGCCCTGTGTCTCTAATTTCCCCACTGCACTCAAAGACAAAGGAAGTGACATGTGGCAATGGCACTGCAATGGTGGCAGGCAGCAGCAGTCTCTAGCTCCACCAGCCTGACTACTAGCAGTTCATCACTAATTAAGCAGCGGCAGAAACGGCAGAGAGAGCAGCAGCGGCGGCAGCAGCAGTACTTCACCAATCTCACCAATCACAGTCCACCACCACCACCACCACCACCCACCACCACCACCACCACCACCTGTGGCCTACCAGTGCCGCCAGTGAAAGTCAAGCGGTGAGTAGGCAGTGTAGTGTAGTGCAGACCTTTTGTCGCCCACTGTGTTGCACGCTGGTAAAACAGTCATCATACTGCCACCACCAACACCAACACACCAACACCACCGCCACCGCTGTAATTGTTCCTTCCCTTTATTCATTGCACTCACTCCTCCTCCTCCTTCTCCTCTTCCATTTCACTAAAGTAGAGCTTTTAGATTGGGGCAGTTGTGTTGCCGTTTTGACCGTTTTCACTGCTCATTGCGCACTAATTAACAAACCTGCCAACCGTCCACAGTGCAGCAGTCACATGTGCTTCAGCAGATGATTCAGCAGTTTTTGTTTTTCTGCCTCAGCCAACAAACTCTTTTTGTGATCAGTTTTTAACCAACATCATCACCACTATCTCCATCACCACCGCCATCACCACTATCACCACCATCACCACTATCACCACTATCACCACTATCACCACTTTGGACAACACCACCACCACCACCACCACCACACCGCCGCACACACCACCACCACCACCACCACCACCACCGCCTCAACAATCATGGAATCCGAAATCAAAGCCTGTGCCGCAGAACTGACGCCCAAAAACGACCCGAAAAACAAGGAGGCCCTACTGGCCAAACTGGAGAAAAAGTACGAAAAGATGGAAGAGCTGTGTCATCGTGCTGAGATGATGATAGCTGCCAATGCTCAACAAGAGGACTCCAATCAAACTGCTCGCCTCAAGAGCAGCTCTTTTCCACCCCCGAAAAAGGGTGCACCAAAAGGCACCACTTGCTTGCCTGCAATGGTGAAAAAAATCAAAAGTGAAAGAGTACGCAACCTCTGGGACACCACTGAGAATCCTTCGTTCCTCAGCACCTTTCACCTTTCCCCGCTGAGCCTGCTGCAGGGGCCAGGCGCCCGCACTGGCCACCGCTTCTGGTACCACCTGCCGGAGAACAGCTGCTACGTCTTCGGCGGTGTGGACGCCCGCCTTCGCCGCCACTTCGACCTCTGGCGGCTGGACATGGGCGAGCGCACCTGGAGCAAGCTGCTCGATCTGGAGGACCTGGCGAAGAGAGAGGCGGTAAAGGAGGTACTGAGCAGCCTGGTCGCCTACCAGTGCACTATCGCTCAATGTCTGAACTATCTCAAAATGGGCGTGCGCCTGCGAACTAATGAACACCGCCAGACGGAGGTAATCTTCAGTGGTCAGGGCGAATCGTTACTCTACAACGTCCACACCGGTGCTGCAAAAGCCTTTTTGGAGGGTAGTGAAGAGGAGGAGGAGGAAGAGGATGGAAATAACGAAGAGGAAGAAGAGGAGGAGGTGGATTATGAGGCGCTGTTGGGGGAGGATTGGGAGGAAAGTGAAGAGGAGAAACAACGGCGGAAGGAGGAAAATGCCACAGAGAGCGCCATTGCCATTAATCGCATCCTCTCGACCTTGGCGAATCCAGTCGTCGCAATGAACAGCGTCCTAGCAAAGGTGCGATCGTTCTCTGGGAGTTTCCTCGTTGATCGGGCGATGCTCGGTGTGCCCCTCTCGATGGTTCCCCTCCAGCACGTCAACCAGCAGCCACCTAACCTAAACAAACGCCAGCCCAGCGGCTTCGTCTACAGCTTTCCACTGGATCACATTGTCTGGAGTGGCAGTAGCAGCAGCAGCAGCAGCAGCAGCAACAACGACGGCAGCGAGGAACTGTTCATCGCCGGCGGCTACGACTGCTTCTACGACATTGCCGACGAGCCGCTTCGACGATACCTGCTCTCTGACCTCCACGAGCCGCTCTGCCAGCTGGACCGAGCGTTGAAGATTACCTATCAGAGAGGTAAAAAGGCGGCGGCGGCGGCCACAAAGATTCAGTCAGTGGAGGCGGACGTTGCGCTGAACGGCCAGGCTGACGGCGGAAGCGCTCTCTTTCCGCAGGCGCGCTACAACGCCGGCACCGTCCAGACGGACGACTGGCTCTTTGTGGTGGGCGGACAGGCCACCGCCTCCAGCGACCTCCTCCGGGACATCTGGGCGCTGGAGAAGAGCACCCTTCGCTGGCGCCGCCTTCCCGTCAACCTGCCCCTCGGCCTGGCCAATGCGGGCGTCGCCGCGGACACCCGCTCCGGCCAGCTGGTCATCTTCGGCGGTCGCTCCTCCAAGGACGACGGTAGGACCATAGGGCGCGACCGAGCTGTGAACCTCTCGGAGTTCACCCTCTCGGAGTTGATCCTCACGGTGAACCTCGGCTGCCGGAACACCTCGCCGCCCACTGAGGAAGACGACGACGACGACGACGACGACGACGACGACGACGACGACGGACAACAGTGAAGTCGACCCGCTGAGTTACTTCTTGCTGGAAGACCCCCTTTGGGAGGCCGCTCACTTTACGTCGAGCCACTCTCCTTATGACCTCTGTGTGGAGTGTTTGGCCCACCTGCCGAGGTTGATGTCCTTCCGCCCGCCTGACTACTCTGCCCTCGGGTACATTGTGCAGAAGGTTCCAGATGTTGTGGACGAAGAGGAGGAAAGTGAGGATGAAGATGATCCCCGGGACGATCAGCAAGTGGACGACCCTTTGACTAGCGTGAAAGACGCCAAAATGTCACTTGAGCTGCTCAAACTTATCAAATCATTCGTACAGCGTCATCTTGACGCCGAAAAGGCCCGTCTGCTTGGCACAAAGGACCTAGTTGACTGACACTAACTGCTGGCATCCTATCATCATCTATCAGCGCGCAAGTATTTAGCGCACACGTGCGATTTTTACTATTAGTTTAGTCTTGATTATTTACACTTATTTTTGCCTTTGTCAAAATTTCCTATTATATGTCCACTATTGCCTAATTTTAACTTCATTCAAATTTTATCTTCACACACATTAGTTTAATTGTATTCAAAACTTTCTAAACTGGAATAAAGATTTTAAATGTATGACATTTTGTTGTGGTTGCTGTCAGTAGCACTTATTAGTTGCTGATAGCATCAACATTTTTTCTGAGTGGCTCACTGGTGCTCATCGCCTCTACTGTCATTTTCCCTCTAATTACCACTATCACCACCTCCATCACCACCATTTCCATTACCACCCTAAGCATTATAATTTGTTCAATTAGCGTCCTCACTTACTCAGTCACCCATCTATTTAATGGTTCAATAAACTTCTAACAACCACTGACCAGAAGTTAGTCAAAAAAAACAGTGATAAAAAAGTTGTCAAAAAAAAGAAGAGGTACTTCTCCTGTTTTCCTTCCAGGCATGTCACCATTACAGTCACTTCATTCACAGTAAAGTTGGCAGAGCGTGAATCTTCTTCGCCTTCATTGTCTATCACTGAGACACACACTCTGAGCCGATTTTACTACACTATGAGTTGAACTGATCTGACTAGCTCAGTAGAGCATGTATTGAACGATTGAACGATAGGAGACACCATAGGGCTGTCAATCACGGCAGTCACGCGACTTGGCCCTCTTTTTGCCTGTGTTTGTGTTTGTTTTTGCGTTTGTAGTCAGTGCATTGTAGTGGCAACCACTATCAATGAACCACAAACACAATTGACATTGATGGCTTAATATAAACAAATAGAGCAGTGCAAAATTATTGCCATTAGTTTGGATGCAGTCATTTTGAGTTTAATTTTAAGTTTATGTAAATTTTAATAATCATAAAGATGCCCCGTAAAAAAGGGGTTATTGCTTAAACATAAACAAAACGGATTTTAATTATATCAAAGTGTTCTCGCTAAAAGCTGCAGCAAACAAAAAGAATTTTGCACTTTTCAGCTATCTGAAGTTCAATTAATTAAACCTGTCACTCTTTTTAGTGTTTTCAATTTTCTTTTCTAACTCAATTTCTTTTCCACTTTCAGCATTTTTTCAGCACTGTGCCACCACTGAGCTACTTGAAAGCAGCATCACGTTTCAGTCAGGCACTCACATTGCCCCACTGTGCACCCTGGAACAGCATTGCACTGATAAGCATTAGCGGTTCCAACTGGCAATAGTTCTGCTCCAAGGTCACACACAGTGTCTGCTGAACTGACTGTGCATTTTAAACTGTGAGTTCACCAGCAGCAGCAGCAGCTTCAGCGACACTGGCCACTGCCATTCTCAGCATCGACTGCAGCCTCTTCAATCGAGTGCTCGTGCAATAAAAGTGTCAAGTGTAAATTACGACGAACACAGCAAAACGAGTCAGTCAGTTTCAAATTACATCCATTTCAGCTGAACTAGAAAGGGGATTTAGGAGCAGTGTTTCTAAGCAATGCAAAATCGACTCGACGACCACCACTTTGCTACACTTTGGGTGCATGCTGTGTTTTCTTCAAACAGTGTTGGTGTGTGCGTCGGAGTAATCAAAATGATCTTGGCGAGTGGAGGGAAAAATCATTAGCAGTAGTGTGCTTGAATAGAATGCATTGGTTTTTAGTTTTCAGAAACAAGCATTGTGCTAACTAGTATTTTTATATATTAAATTAATAAATTAGATTAAAGTTACTCAAGTTATGCTATGGTCAATTAAAAATAGGCAAATAGGCTGATTCATCTCTAAAATGGTCATTCTCTGGCTCTTTCTTAAGATTGGCGCGACAGTGTTAGCCACTTGAGACTCAAAGTTAGACTTGGATCAGCTAAACAAACAGGCCGCTACGAACTTTGGCACCCTGGTGCTGTCAACCCTTTTCTAAACTGGTGGGTAATTAAAATGGCCTAGACACAGGCACTCACAGTCGCCAGTGTGACACGGCACATACAATCAGACACATATAATGAAGCGGCAATTTTCACTGGCACACTCCTGAGCACTTTTGCTGCTGCTGCTGCTGGCACTGGCGACATTCACATTGGCGCTGTATGGTGGCCAGCAGTAGCAGCAGTAGCAGCTTTAATTGATGGCAGGCGGCTTCTGTGTGTTTGTTCTGACTGGTGACTCTTTGGTGTCACCGCCGCTGCCGCCGCTGCCAAAGTGATCCCCGAGACGTCGTTGATGACACTATCGACTGGAGACAATCCAGACTGTTCAGGCGACATGCTGGAGCATGCTGACAAGATGTTGGCCAGCAAACAGACAGACAAAGTCAAAGTCAAAGTGGACATTCGGAGGACTTTTTTCTCCTTTCACTGCTGAGCGATGACATGACATGTGCTAGTGCGCCACGCGGGTGGCAGATCAAAGCTTAAGAGCAAAGTAGTGGCATCCGACAAGACTGCTGCTGCTGCTGTGTTTTGCTGAAAGCACATATGGTGACACACAAAGCAGAAAGGGAGATTGTTTTAACCAGCTGAAATGGCACACACGCAGAGTCGAATGTCAGAGAAGGAAAGGCGACAGAAAATGCGAGTTTGATTTTATATTGGAGAGATTATCATGGGGTAGTAGTCGTTTTAGTCTGTTAAGTGGTCAGGCAGATCAAGGTGGTGAGTCAGAAAGGGTGGCCAGCTTTCCAGTCCAGTAGAAGGAACTTTCACTTTTTGCTCTCAGCTCTATCTGCAGCGGTTCTGTTTGATGAGTGAAAGTGGATGGACCAGCAAACCAAGATAGGCACCTGTAAATTGGTCAATGGCGGCGACTTTGAGCAACTGTGCAATTAGCAGCCGGCAAAACAGGCTAGCTCTCCCTCAGATGTACAGAGACCTTCCACATCAGTTTAGTGCCCAGTGGCCACCTATGGTCAGGGTTCTAATTGTTAACTATGCGTAGCTAGTTTGTGTCTAGACACCATGTGTTTCTCGATTGAAATTGGCGACACACATTTCAGTGTGCCATTTCACCAGCAAACTTCTTAATTACCTCTTAAAAAGTGACCGATATTAAAAACAGACAAAATTTAAAATTTATTAATTGTACTTTGTTAATTGGCATGTCGTATTGATTAAATTTTTAAACAACAAAAATAAAGGTTACATTTTTAAAACAGTTAACATTTAAAATTTTTTTAAATTTTTAAAATATTACTTTAAATTGAAATAGAGCTTTTTTCAGCACAACTTGACATTGGTGAACGGGTCAGCTGATGACATCTTTGCCATTCTTTTCTTCTTTCGATAAGCTTTCAGGCAGCAAACAAAACAGCAAAAACAGGGAGAAAGCAGCAACAAAGCGACCAGCACTAACATGATTGCCAGCGAAAGAAAGTGCGTGCACTCCTCCAGTGTCCCATAGTGGCTGCACTTGACGCTCATTGCGTACTCGTAGGTGACGCTAGTGATGAAATCACTGAAAATGAAGTAGGCCACTTTGAGGCCAAAGACCACCTCTGGAGATTCGATTAAGGCAGTAGCATAATAATCGCTGTTCACTGGATCAACTGAACAGAGTACACCTCCCAGCATCTGATGACACTGAAGGTAGGCCAGATCACTGCAGCAGTCCGCTTTGCTCACGCGACAGTCGCCGCGGCCGTTCCACTGGCCCCTTTGGAGCATCCGCTCAGTCAGACTGGCCAGGCTGAAGTTGAGACAGGCTGTTGCTTCATCGGCGAAAATCGCCTCTCCAATCTTCGCCTGCGCAGTGTAGAACGGCTCCAGCAGTGGTGAGCACAGGTGATCGGCGAGGACCGTGTAGACGAGAGCTCGAGTTGGGGTGGCGCAACGAACGATGATTTTGCGGTTGAGAAATACCTCTCGAAGCGAAATCTTTTCTGGAACGTAGAATTTAGGTGACTCGTGTAGTTTTTTTGGTAGTTCTTCTAGTTTAATAGAGGTGGAAGTGATGTTGATTGTTGTAATTGGAAGCAGAAAAAACGGAAAAAGTAGTAAAAATAAAATTAGGAGTAATGTTGTGGTCGTCATTTTTGCAAGAACAAAATTAAAAGTGTAAAAATTAAGTAAATGTATTTAAATGGTCGTGATTAATAAAAAACCATCTATTAAAATGTTATGTGAACAAAATTAGTTGTTTTTAAATGAAATGTTTTTTAACAGGCTACAAGAAATAAATGTTAGTTTAAGCACTTCAATGTACTTTATTGTTTTGTATCTTTTTCAGTTTCCGCTCAATGCAGTAAACAGTAATCGTTTTTTGCTGCTGTCATTAATCTTTTAAACATTTTTAAAAAATGTTTTGACAACAAATAATTTGTCAAACACAACGTTATGTTTTGTCAAACAAACTTACAATTTATATAAATTGACGTCAATCAAACGACAAAAACATTTAAAAATATTGAATTTTACGGGTACTGATCGTTACTTAAAAAATTTGCTGGCATTAAATTCTTATTTGTAGATTTTGCACAAAAAACTTTAAGTATCAGCTAAAATTGTATTTAAACTTTTAAGTTATTAAAAAATTGAAACACGTTTTTAAAACAATTTTTGCCTGAAACTTTAATTTTTATAACGACAAGCAATTTTAAGTTTTTCAAATTAAACTAATTAATAAATATTATTAAAATGCAAAGCACATATGCCAACTTTTTATTTTAGCACAACTGTTTTTGTTTGTTTTTATTACTAAAAACAGAGAAAAACTTATATTAAAGCTTGACTTAAAGAAAACAACTGCCATTCGCCAGACTATCTACTGCATCGACTACACACTGACAGCACACTTTGAACAAAAAACCAAAATGTCCAGTTCAATAAAATCCTTTTTTGGTCAAGCAGTTGATCGAATTTTGTTCTGCTGCACCAAAAACAACGATGAAGATGCAGACAACAGTGACACTGAAACATTGCACAACATTGAAGAAATTGACTGTCTTCTGCTAAATACGAACCAGGCCACAACAACTTGGACTTTACTTGATCAGCCATCGGCTACTTCTTTCAGTGTGTGGGGATGCTTGGTTTGGGTTTGCAAACTGTGTCCAGTGTCTTCAGATGGTTTGGATGACAGCTTCTCAGAGTGATCACAAAGTTTATAAAGTACCAACTGTAAGTTGGGAATTTTTCTACAACTTTACTTGACAGTTTGCAAAAGTTTAATTGTTATCAAGATACATAATTTAATTTGTTTAGTAAAAATTTTTAATTGTCATTTTAAAATTTTTTAGTTTTGTTCTAGTTATTAAATGTTGACATTGTATTTGATTAAAACAAATAAATATAAACAAATTCTCTAAAAATTAAAAATTATAAACTTACACAATGAAAAAGTTGCTGTTGATGGTGATAACTATTATAATAATGATGTTTATTATATAAAAAATTTATTTGTTTTTTGAGCTGTTTGTTTTAAAACAAATTGTGATAAATAAGGAAACTGATGATCAAATTGTAACGTGTTTATTTGTTTTGTTTTCATGTTTCTACTATTTTGGAATTATTTTATAATTTAAATAAAAGATTAGCAATATAATTAAAAGCATAAAAAATCATAGTAACATCCAAAAACAAACAAAATGCGTCAATGAAATCTTAGTCTAACCAGTCTAGTAGCATAGTAAGCTTTTTAGCAAAATGCAGTTGCTTTTCGATATTTTATTCACTAATAAAAAAACTATTTGGTAATTTAAACTAGGTTTTAAAACAACAAAAATAAAAAAGTTGGTTTAATTTTATCAATTTTGTAAATACCTGCTCAATAAAAATGATGATGATGATGATGATTAAAACACTAAAAAACAACACCACTACACCTTCCCCAAAATTGGCGTAATTTGCACTGAAAACACGGGCAATAAAACAAACAAGAAAATATCGCACTAAGTACAGTTCAATTTCAATTGGTGGCGAGAACTAAACACGGGAGCACAAACACTGAAACAGTAATCAAACGGCGGCAGCAGCGACGACATCAGCAGCGGTTGCGACGGCGGCGATTGCGTGACAAAACAACAAAAGAGAGCAGAGCCCCGATATTAAAAAAAATTGAGTTGTTTGAGTCGAAAATAGAAAAAGAGAACGAAACATAAGGAAAAGGTAAGTTCACCAATGGTACAGCCTCTGGTGAGTAAAACTAAACCAGACAAAAAATTGGGTAAATAAAGAAAAGGGGGAGCTGATGATGTTCACTTATTTTAGCTGCTGATGCTGCTGATGCTGCTGCTGCTGCTGCTCAGACAAAAAGCGATCAATACTGCCCGTCTGGATGTCTCACTTTCTGTCTCTCTGTCTGTCTGTCTGTTTGTGCTTCTAAAGTGCATTGCCACTGTTCTCTCAAGGACAGTAAGCAAACGGCGGCATCAGCAAAGGAAAGCATTGCAAAGCAGGGGTAGTAGGACTTTTCTTTCTTTTCACTCTTTCTCGACTGCCACTGCACTGATTAGCCAGACACTGCCTGAAGATGCATTCGGCAGAGTGTGTTTATTTAATCAGCAATCAGCCCTCACTTCAAAATTAGCGCCACTGCTTGAGAAGCCATGAAAATCAGGGAAATAAAAATCGACGCACTGTGCACTACTACTACTACTATTGCCCAATCGCGTCTTTATCGCGACAACTGCACACTTTGATTGCCTGCCTGCCTGCCTGCCTGTCTGCTTGTGCAGTGGCACTACATTGTGCTGAACTGATTGAGATTGAATAGAAAAAAAGAGGAGAAGAAGAAAGTAGTGCAGCAGTAGCAAACGCAAGTGATGCGCTCTGCACTGCACACTTAAATTGAATGCACTGATGCTTGTGTTCAAGTAATCAGACAAACAGGCAGTCAAAGAAAATGCAAAAGGAGACACTTAATCACGTGCAAAATATTGGTGGTGCACTGCTACTTAAAAGCATATGGTGGTAGTACTACTGCTACTGCTGCTGCTGCTGCTGCTGCTGCCAAGTGCGTGACTCCAGTGGTCCATATTTCACTGGTCCTAATAATGGGTTGCCCGTTGGAGAGCCGCTGGGCAATTAGTGCAGACAAATGATGAATCATTTGTCTGCGGTTTACTACTGAACGTACCAGTGCATTCGGTCGTTTGTATGCAAATGAGAGAGAGAGAGAGCACTGAATTAATGACAATCCATTATTCTAGCACTTGTGAGCAAACTTGACTGTCAGCCGCCTTTATGATTATTGAATTGCTGCAATTAGACGCGTCTGCCTCTTTTGCTGCTACTACTGCTGTTACTGTTTTATTAGGCTATTGCTAATAAAAATAATTTATTCTATTAAGGGGTAGGTTGATTCAAAACACAATCACTGCTCTACTAATTCATTTTAATTTGTCCACACGCGCGCGCACTTGGCATTTTGTTTGGGAAAAGTGGTCGATGCTTTTAAGTTTGGTTTTGTGCTTTGTAAGGGATGCTTTGTAAGAGCACTTAACGGCACAGTTTGTTTTATATTGTGCGTAGCGTGAGCCTTTTGTCACGATGCAGCTAATTAAAAGCAAATGCTCGGCCGTATATATGCAAATGAGCAGTGAGAGTAGTGCAAGCAAAATGGTGCGCATTTGAGCAGCAGGCGACACTGTCTTTTTCTGTGCAGCAGTGAAGCACTAGCCCTGGTCGGCTCAGCAAGTGTGTGTGTTTGTGTGTTCACCATCATCACTATCTCTATCTCCTGCTATCTTTTTCTCTTGAAACCTAATACGATCAGCAGTAGAAGTTCTTACTGAAGCTGAACTGCCTGCTGAAGTTTTATGGCAAGTAATCTCTACTGCAAGTTTGGTCATTGATATCCCTTTTTTGCAAACTAAAACTGCTGAAACTGGTGATATACACGGCAGAAACCAAGTTTCCATTGCTGCTGCTGTTGTTAGTACTTGCGGCGCACAGCTTTAATTGGGGTCACTGCTGATTGCCAATTGATAAAGGCAGTGTTAAGAGTGTGAAAACACAAGAAAAAAGGCAAAAAGGGAATTTCGCTTAAAAATGTCTGGCAATTCGATCTTTGTTCTGGTCACAATATATCTGTTTTTAACCAATTCTCAATAATTCTAGATGAACTTTCGCACAGGCAGTCAAATTCGCAAGAAAGCTTTTACAATCACAAGTTCAGTTAATTTGGTTTAAAGTTGCATTTAAATTAGCGTTAATTTTGACTGTACTTTAGACCAGTAAAACATTTGGTAGAACTGTTTTTACTGCTCTCCTTGCTCTGCTAATGATCAAAACAAAATGAGTGAAATAAACATAGAAAATGTGTGCATTGTAAAGATGATAGTTTGTGCGCTGATCAGTCGACCACTTTTCCTCACTACCCTTTTGACTGTTCTAATTTAATTTGCTGCAAAATGAATTGCTCATTTTCTTTCAACTGACTGATCACATAGAATGCTTTATAATGGTTTGTAATCAAATTGTGATACACAAACATAAACACTGGTTCAAGCTCATACTCTTTGCAAATTTAATTCATTTTACTCTGCCTTCTTTTACATCTTTTCTTTACTAGTGCTTTTCTCTTGCTGGTAACTTGATACCAAACAAATGCCAAAAGCTGGTGCCAAACTGAAACGCAAAATATACATAACTGCGCACTTAGTGTGTCACACTTAAATTGTGGCGCACTTGTTCACCACTCACTGCTGTCATAAATTTAATTAAAACGGATGACTGACAAAGTGACTAGCTTTAAATTGAAGTTGAGTTTGATAGAATAAATTAAAATGAAATTAAAATGAAGAAAAGGAAAATGAGAAGACATAATAGTAGTGGATGAGCAAACAAAACAACAAAAGGTTGCTGCTACTGAAAGGCACTGCCAACAGTGTCCAGTGCACAGTAAAACACAAACGTAAAATTTTGAATTCACTGACAAAAGCTAATAGAATGCTAAAATGGCTAAGGGTTA
Organism: Tyrophagus putrescentiae; assembly: GCA_024499935.1. Classification (NCBI taxonomy): domain Eukaryota; kingdom Metazoa; phylum Arthropoda; class Arachnida; order Sarcoptiformes; family Acaridae; genus Tyrophagus; species Tyrophagus putrescentiae. The sequence goes on from JAMZRA010000005.1 coordinate 2,095,456, forward strand.
GCAATGTTAGCATTACTGTTGCTGTATTTGCCGTTTGTTTGATTCTAATGCTAATTCTATTAAAGCAAAAACTGATTGAAACATGCAGCGTTTTTGATTTTTTTCTAGACAAAATGGTTTTTAAACAATTGAACAGCACAAATGAATGGAAGCTAATTGAACTAGGCAATTCTGCTCTGTTTTGTTCTTTTATGTTTTCTGCAGTGTAAAAAGTGTTTGAAGTGACATGATATGGCTTCCAAACGTAAAAGTCTAAATAACTTTTAAAGCAAAGTTGTTCATAAAAATCTGTTCTATTGATGTGCGCACTTTGCTGGTACGCTTCAAAACCATTTTTTTAACCACTTTTGCACTTTAAAATGAACAGTGCGCTACAGTGAGCAACCAAATTTTGCGTTGCACTGAATTTGCAAATGCATTTTAATCCTGCCTCAATTTGTCTTGTTCATTTTGTGCTTCGTTTAATTTTGAAAAGACATTACGTGAGTGCAATCAGGCAGATGCTTTTTTGGCTGCAGTTCAGTTGGTGTGTGCATGCAAACTGTCATAAACTGTCATCTGCAGTGTCAGTGTCCAGTCAGTCAGTCAGCCAGAGTGTCCACGTTGACGCTGTTCGCTCTATTTCTCCCAATCTCTTATTTGCATTAGCACCAAACCAGCCACCAGGCAGTGAAAAGCAAATTTGCCTAAAACAGTAGTCTTTGCTTTGATTACTGCTGCTGTTGCCAACATTTCACCGCCAAGTGTCAACTGGAATTGGGCGCCCATTTTCCCCATTTTCCAATTATCCACTATTTGCTTGTTGAACCAAATTGAACTGCGTAGTGATGATGATGCTGGTGGTGGTGGTGGTGGTGGCTGCCACTTTCAGAGTTTAACAGGGAAATTGAGAGTCCCTCGACCACCAGCCGAGTGTGCACACTGCATTCTAAATGCCCACTGTGCTCACTGTTGGAACCCTCTGATCATTACCACCACCAATACCACAGCAACCATTTCTGTCATCAAAGACGACGACGACGACGACGAAAAGAGAGAAAGGGGAAGGAAAAATAGGGGAAAAGAAGGATTTAATGAAAGTGCTGGAGAAAACTTAAAAATTAAATGTTTGAAAGAGAGAGAGAGAGAGAGAGAGAGAGAGAGAGAGAGAGAGAGAGAGAGAGAAAGCACGCACTGCTCCACTAATTAAAAGAGACACTGAAAAGGGACGCAAGCTTAAAACACTGCGTGAAGGGTTTTCCAGAAAATGTCTCTCTTTGCCAGTGCCTGCCACTCTCGCCAATTGATTGCACACTTCAAACCGTTTTGTTTTTTTCTCTTTTAATTCCTTTTCCTTTTCTCCACTTTTAAAGTTTATCGATTTTAAAATGAAGTGCTGAGTTTTAGCGGAACAGTAGGTCCTAAAAAAAGCTTTGGCAAAGCAAACTGTAACCGAAACGCTTCCAAAGCAATCTAAAACAAATTTTAAACAAGTTGAAAGTTGATTTTATTGAGTAAATTCAAGTCAATACAGCAGAGGGATTAATAGGAATAAAGTAGTAGAAGTAAGAGTATACGGTGATGAGGTAGTGAACGAGTGCCATGTGTTTGATTGAGTAATCCAAAGAGCCAAACTGGAACGGCACACTGAACAGGCAGGCTTCAAAGGCACTGAGCTATCAGTTAGCTGGTGTCACCTTCTCAAACTTAAAGTCATGCTCAACGATCTGCCGTCGAGAATGCAGCAAAGGGCAAAAAGAGATCAAATTAAAAACAAGGGAAACAGTTTGCTCATCATGTTTACCTTTTCCAGCAGCGGAAACTGCTCCTTGGTGACGTAGGCCACGCCGTCCTGCCAGTCGCCGTGCTCCTGACAGTGCACGCCACTCTGCACCGGCAGCATGTCCTCGTCCTTCAGCTGCCCCGACTTGACCTTCTTCTCCGCCAGCTTTCTCGCCTTGTTCATCCGGCCCCAGTAGAGCTGCTGCCGATTGTGCTGCCCATTAATGAACGTCTTCGGCAGGAAGTAGTTCGCGTACTTGGTCAGCGCAAAGCGGCCGTACTTCGGGTCCTTGTAGACGCGGATCAGCTGCTGCACGGTGAACTTCCGGTTCGAGCCGTCACCCTCGCCATCACCATCACCCTCACCATCACCCTCATCATCACCCTCATCACCACTACCACCACCAGCAGCACCAGCAGCAGCAGCAGCGCAGTGGGAAGAAAGTCGCCCTGCAGGGGCGTGTCATTCACGTCAATGTCGAAGGGGACGCTCATCGAGAAGGTGACCTGGTCGCGGTTGCTCTTCGAGCAGTGCAAGCACACCTTGGTGCCCACTCGGGCCAGCTCCTTGTCGGTGGTCTTGCCGTGGTAGGCGGCGGCGTGCAGCTCTCGCGAGTGCGACTCCTTCAGCGCACTAAAGGGCTCCAGCGAGCAGACCCAGTTGAGGGTGAGGCCCTGGAAGTAGTAGGCGTTGGGGCCGGTGCGACCGTACGTGTCGACTATCTCGGCGACAATGTCAACCTCGAACTGCCGGTCGTACACCTCCTTGATGTTGCTCACCTGAGGAGGAGGAGGAGGAAGAGGAGAAAAATGGAAACAAGTAAAGGGGAATGAAGATGACGTTAATGAGATTTGTTGTGGTGATGAGGGCTAAGTTGGTGACAGGCAAAAAACCAAAAGACTGGTTTCACTTACCTCTAAAATGTGCTTACGCTGCGACTTCAGCTGCCGATTTGAGGGAGAAAGCCACTCTTTCTTGAAACTAGCTCCATTGCGAGTGCTCATCGTCATTCGTCGGTTGGTCAGCAATTGGGACATATCCGGTAAAGAGGGGCGAGACATGCTGCTTCGATTGCTGGCAAAGTTTTTTTTTCAAAACGATCTTGCAATGGTTGCAAGTGGTTGCAAGTGGTTTGCTTCAGATTGAGCTGAGGCTGTTGCTGCCGCTGTTGAGGCTGGTGACACACTGAACCATGTGCTGGTGAGGGCCTGTGCTTGACGACAAATTTCGAACAGTCAGTCAGTCAATGGGTCGATCTGTTCCACTGCCTGTGTGTCCTCTCCCTCCGTCTCTGTCTCCTTTTCTCTCTCTCTCTATCTTTCTCCATTGAGTGAACTTTCACCCCCAACCTTCCTTACTTCTACTACTACAACTGTCCTTTCCTGCAGAAGAGCTTCCAAATTTAGCGAGCAGGTCTGTTGAGCGCAGGGCCGCTGATGAAACGCACTACTGAAATGTGTGAAGGGGGACCAGCAGTGAAATTCAATGCAAGGGCCGAAGAAGGGACACAAAAGTGCTAGTTAGTGCTGTGCAGGCTGGCAGTCAATGGGGCAAAGAGGCCTGACAGGGCCCACAGTGAAAGCAAAGGAAGAAGGGAGAGAGAGAAAGAGAGAGAGAGAGAGAGAGAGAGAGAGAGAGAAAGGGAGAAGGATAAAAAGTGAAGGGCGCCCCTGGCAAGTTTGCCTCCCTGTGCCTCTCTCTCCCTCATTTTCCGCCAAATGATCAATTAGCCATTGCGTGCCAGCCTTGCCATTTTGTCATCGCCTCTCAATTGCCACTCACAACACATTCAGTTCAGTTGTTCATTTTTTAAAATTAATGATCGAAAAATGAGCTACTGTTTGGAGCAGCAGTCAACTAATGCAACAACAACAAAGGCAACGACAAAAAAAAGAAATGAAGGGCAGCAAAGTTGTGGGCAAATCAATTTCACTAGCTCAAGTAGACTGCTTTGGTGTTCGGTCTGATTCGGTTTGGTTAACACACAAGAGAGATGTTACATAACAGTTACTGTCGTCACTTTTCCCAATCTCAATTATGGATTTCCGATCAATATTATGACCACTTACTAAATGGACAAATTGGTAGTTGGGGTGAATGTGCGGCTTGCAGGGCTCAAGTCATCAGTATTCTGCCAAACCAAATCACAAGCAGAAAGTTTGTGCAGCTAAGCAGTTCATCTTTCTCTGCAAACTACGTGTGTGTGTGTGTGTGACTGCCAGTGTTAGTGTTTGTGTGCCTGCCAGCGCGTCAGTGTTTGTGTGCCTGCCAGTGACAGAAGCTTAGCAGTTCAATGGAACTACTGGCAGGCAAGTTTGCTGTTGTTGCCTAATCTCTTGTTTAGTGCTAAACCTGCCTGCCCTAAGCAAAGGACAGCTCACCCTCTCTGATTACATACACTTTGTGTCGTTGTCCACAGTGCCCTGCCATTTCAGTTCACTCATATCTACTTCACAGTTAGCGAGACTTTTTTTTTTGAAAAAAATCTCGCTTTTAATCTCGCTCTGTGTCCGTCTGTCTGTCTGTCCGTCCTGTCTGGTGAGCATTAAATACTTCCCAGTCACCGATTCCGTTCAAACTTGGCACAAAAATCACATTAATTCAAACAAAAATTCAGGCAAAAGAATTAGAGTCGTACGACCAACGGGTCCCGAGATACAGGGACCCGAAAAAACCAAAATAAAAAAGCACTGTGGAAGGTACAGAGAGAGGAGAGCGGCGGACAGTAGCAGACGTGGCGTGCAGGAAAGTATGACTCAGACTGTGTGAGCACTGAGCAGGCTGCAGGGAGAGAGAGAGAGAGAGAGAGACGCTGCAGCCAACGTGTGAGCGCCTGCTGCTGCTACCAAATGTAAACAGTTTGCGGTCCCTTCTGCAGGGAGCGCTACTATTCCCTTCACTAAGAGGGACGAAGTTTTTCCTTTTCTTTACATCTAATTTGTTTTTTCTAGCACGCCTCAAATTCGCGAGGTCTGATGTGTCTTGACCACTGTTAACTTCCGTCGACGAGGGTCCCGCGAGCGAAGCGAGCGGGGCCCGAGGAGACGGAAGTTGACAGTGGTCAAGTCACATCAGAGATTCGCGATAAAGTAGTTTTTAAGTCCTAGCGTTGCACGGCTAAACGTGGCTAGGTTTGACGTGACTTGACCTCTGTCAACTTCTGTCGACAGTAGAGTAACTGCGAAAACTTAGCGGTGCACGACACATGGCGGCGAGGTCTGGCACCACTTGTACACTTTAAACTTCCGCTGCCTCGGGTCCCGCGAGCGAAGCGAGCGGGACCCGAGGCGGCGGAAGTTTAAAGTGTACAAGCGATGTCGGGTGAGCCGCCGGTAAAATAATCGATGTTTGTTAGCGGTGCACGCCTCAAATTCGCGAGGTCTGATGTGACTTGACCACTGTTAACTACCGTCTCCTCGGGTCCTGCGAGCGAAGCGAGCAGGGCCCGAGGAGACGGAAGTTGACAGTGGTCAAGTCACATCAGAGATTCGCGATAAAGTAGTTTTTAAGTCTTAGCGTTGCACGGCTAAACGCGGCTAGGTTTGACGTGACTTGATCCTTGTCAGTTTCCCTCGACAGTAATTGCAACTTCCTACCAGTGCACAGCTAAACTCCACAAAGTTATACGTCTCATACTACTCCACCTCTAAGTGCGGCGTGTTTAGTAAAGACTAGTTTTCACGGTAAGCGTTTCTGCAAAAAAGTCGCGTCCCACTCACAAAATTGGTATCGTTGGAAAGCTTAGGACAAGAGGAATAAGATGGCTTAAGCCGTTTAGCCCCAGCACGTCTGGGTTTTCCGCCAGGGGGCGCTAAGTGTTTATCTGATTATCAATTTTTATCTAATTTAAAAGTGAATATTTTCTTAAAAAAGTACTTTTATTAAATACTAGAGGAGTGTACTTATTAATAGAATTTTTTAGTTTGTTTAAATTCGTTATCGCATTTGCAATCTAGGAACCAGAGTACCAAAAAAAATTTTTTGGTAGTTTTTAAACAGTTTTCTGACTGTTTTGACTACTGTAGCATTCTTGTTTCTTAATTTCTATAATTGTTTTAGAGTACGGAGAGCTTGTTTTTAGTATTTAAAGTTTTTTAAAGTAACCGGAAGTAAAAAATCCGGTTTCTACTTTTTACTTCCGGTTGGTATTTTGACCTGAATTTAGTTTCATTTGATTCCTTAGGGCTCAAAACTATGTGTTAATTTTTTATTTGGCCACAAAAGGTTAAAATTTGTCATAAAAAGTGCTATCATTTTGACTTATTTGTACAAAATATACCAAATTTTTAAAATTTTCTTTTTTAACATAATTTTAGCGTCCCAACGCCAATTTTGGTGTCATTGGAAAGCTAATGAAACGAAGTAACGGATAAACTTAGTTGTGTAGTCCATACACCTTTTGTACAATCACTAGAAGTTACAAAAACATATGTTTAAAACATCGATAAAATTTTAAACTTATTTTACGGTTTCTGGCAGAAAACGCAGACGTGCTGGAGTTTAACGGACTAGACCAACAGTTACCTCTTGCTTTTAGCTTTCCAATGACACCAAAATTGGCGTTGGGACGCTAAAATTATGTCAAAAAAGAAAATTTTAAAAATTTGGTATATTTTGTACAAATAAGTCAAAATGATAGCACTTTTTATGACAAATTTTAACCTTTTGTGGCCAAATAAAAAATTTACACATAGTTTTGAGCCCTAAGAAATCAAATGAAACTAAATTCAGGTCAAAATACCAACCGGAAGTAAAAAGTAGAAACCGGATTTTTTACTTCCGGTTACTTTAAAAAACTTTAAATACTAAAAACAAGCTCTCCGTACTCTAAAACAATTATAGAAATTAAGAAACAAGAATGCTACAGTAGTCAAAACAGTCAGAAAACTGTTTAAAAACTACCAAAAAATTTTTTTTGGTACTCTGGTTCCTAGATTGCAAATGAGATAACGAATTTAAACAAACTAAAATTCTATTAATAAGTACACTCCTCTAGTATTTAATAAAAGTACTTTTTTAAGAAAATATTCACTTTTAAATTAGATAAAAATTGATAATCAGATAAACACTTAGCGCCCCCTGGCGGAAAACCCAGACGTGCTGGGGCTAAACGGCTTAAGCCATCTTATTCCTCTTGTCCTAAGCTTTCCAACGATACCAATTTTGTGAGTGGGACGCGACTTTTTTGCAGAAACGCTTACCGTGTTTAGCTGAAAGATTTCTCTCAATGTACAGAAACGCTCGCAGAAAAATTCTCACGCACGTTTTTTGCATGTTTGTTTTGATTCCCATTCTTGACAGTCGCAAAGTGACAATGATCATCATTGAATGATGAAACTTCTGCTCAGTTTTGTATTTTCTCCTTCCATTGCTGCTTCTTTCCACATCTCGCCACACACTGCTGCGCCTCTCGTTCTCAGCATTTGCAATGCTCTCATTTTGCGCCACCACTGGACTCGAATCTTTGTTTTTTAACTTTTTGCTCAGAAAACTCAGCTCGACGAGCTGAATCTACATGCCAAGTTTCAAGTTCTAATTTTAAGTTTGAAAAATTTCTTATTTTTTGTTACCTCTTTTCTTGTTTTTTGCTACCTCCTTTGAAAAAGACCGTCTTCTGCGAACAATCACGCAAAACCAGGTCTTGTCAGTAAATGACGATACGAGCCACTGCATTTAGAGGTGGAGTAGTATGAGACGCATAACAAAGTCCTAGCGGTGCACGCAAAAAAAGGCTCGCTGTAGTCCTGGCTTGCCAGACTTACCCCCCTGTTTTCTTTCATTCCAGTGTTGACCAGTTGACCACTCTCATTACTCTTTTGAAATTGTATCGGTTGTGCCGTATAAACTAACCGTGTCGTAATAATTAGCAGCATTTTTTTTACGCAAAGCTCTTTTATTTCATTTAGAACAGATGAAGTTTTTTTTGGCGTTGATGTGGTCACAAAAAATCAAACGACAAGAGCAGACAAAAACAGAACATGCCAACAAGCAAATGCAAAGTCTGAGAATTGGGTTTTAGCTTTAGTCATTTGAGTTGTTTTAGGTGGAAAAAAGAATAGAGAGAATTATGGCGAGTGATTGCTGTAGTGAGCAAAGGAACTAGTCAGTAAGTCGTAAATAATCAACAACCGTCCCATGATGCTCCTTTGACATTTCCCTCTTTTTCCCTCCTGCTCTCTTTTTTATTAAACGTTTAGCGAGAACAATCACAGATGTTCAAAGGTTGAACAGTACTACTATACTACTACTGTGGTTCAGGACGACCGACCAAGATGAAGACGGCAAATGATGTGAAGCACGTAGAGGTAAATGAAGTGAAGCAAATAGAAAGAAAGAGGAAGAGAGCAAGGGTACACATGAAATGATGACGGCACAATGAAAAGAAACTTATGAGTGTAGAAGGGAATATGGAAATCGTTCTGCGAACCAAATGCAAATCATCTAACTGAGTAAAGGAATGCCCAAAAGTGCAAGTTGTACTTTTGAGCATATTTAAGGCTGATGACCTGTGTTTGTTCTTTTGCTGTCTCTATTTTTGGATAGTTTTAAAATAGCAGTAACTGATATTCACTGTTATCTAATAGGTCTGCGCCAGGTCATTACACACTAAACATTAAGTTTAATACCTTTTTTCAAACCAAATGGTTAGGGACCTGGTAGTGATTGGCCAATTGAGTTATTGCGTAATTGGCAGAAGCTAATTGAAGAACAGGAGCAGAGATAATAGGAAAACAAAACGGAAGCAGGCAAATATGCTCACTGCATCACTCGTCCCCTTGCCAATTACCATATCACATCACATTTCCAAACACAAATTGGAGAGGCATCACTCAAAAAGGGTCCTCTCTCCCTCTGCTTCACTTGAACTTTGCATGCAGTAGTACTTTCTTCATTTTCTTTCGTATTTGGTGCCCCTTTTCTCTCCTTGCGTCTCTTATTGTCTAGTGTCATTAGTGTTTTACCCTAAAACAGCAGCAATAAAATAGAAAAGAGAAAGAGAAAAGGCACTGAATACTTTAAACTGCTGATGGTATTAACTTCATTGCGCTGCACTGCAATCAACCTCATTTGCCAACCTCATGTTGGGCCACTGCACACCCTGCACGACCATTAGAAGGAGAACAGAATCAGCAGCAGCAAACAAAGACAATAGCTGCAGCTGCAATTACCAGCTAAGAAGAAGATGGCTGGAAATCAATAACTGTCAGTGGCGGCATAAATTGTGACACTCTGCTGAAATGCTTCTGCTGCCGTCTTTGCTCGAATTTTAGCCGTTTGTTGAGACACCAGCAAATGACTGACACTCACAGGCAACACACACCCAGACAAAACGTTGCTGAAGACAAACAAACAGGGCAGTTTAGACGATGGTCGTGTCAGTGGTTGCCATGCTGCCAGAAATGATCGTGGTCATATGGGGTTCATTTTTTGCTGTGTGCTCAATATGCCATCACCGCCATCACCACCACAGCCACAACAGTACCACCACCATCAGTACCACACAGACGGTGCCACCACAGACACACATAAAAAACTGTCTGCTTGTGCAGTGGAACATAAATTATTAGATTAGGAAGCGTTTGGAGACTCTCTCTCTCTCTCTCCATCTGAGCGACTGTCTCTCTGTCTGGCCAGTTGTGTGCCTCCAAGCGAAAAGACGGGACACCGAGTGCAGAAGAAACAGATGTAAATTGGCGCTAAAGACACAAGTCAATGAAAGCAAGTGAGTGAAGGGAGGGCAAATTAGTTCAACAGTCTGGTCTTTTCCATCTCTCTCTCTTCTTTCTTTTATTACCCTTTTCTTTTTCTTCTTACTACCAATGCTGCAGCATTCCTTTGCATCACCCTGACTGAATGGCATTTGCGCTTTTCTTTTTGCATCTCGGCTAATTTAGTTAGTAACCCTCTGCTGCTGCTGCTGCTGTTGCTGTTGACTCTGCCTGACCAACTGCCTCGCCATTTCATGTGCACTGCCTGCCGCCTGTGTTTGCCTTCTGCTTGCTTATCACCACTTTTTGTGTCTGTCTATTCAGCCTCCAAACTGGATGCTCAGTTTGCTCAGTGACCATCAGTGCCAGCGGCAAAAGAAGAACCCATCAGCATCAGCATCAGCATCAGCAAGGGTTGCTCACATTCAACTTGCCTCAGCTTGTTCACTTCAGCGTATTCCTTTCCTGTCAACTGATTTCTGCCTGCAATCACTGCCACCGTCTGTGCAGTGTTTGCTGGAAAAAAATAGTCCTGTTCAACCAGTGCGCGCCAACACTAGTGGACACTGCCAAATCAAGTGCTATCAACGAGTCGCTGATAGCTTTGTGCTTTTTGCCGCCAGTGATCGCTTGTTTGCCAAACTTGTGCAGCAGTACGCCGTCTTCTTCTTCTTCTTCTTCTTCATCTCTCCGTCTTCCAAAAGCAGCTATATAACCACAAGTGAAGAAAGTTCAGGCACAGGCACAAGCAGAGCGTCAGCATTAGTGTTCGTTCAAGCTTGTAATGTTGCTCGCCTTCTTCAGTCGCCCAAACTTTCTCTCTTTTTTTCTTCCAAACTTGCTCTTTCTCTCTCTCTCTCTTTCTCTCTCTCTCCTCTGTACGGCAACAGCTTTGGTCGCCCAGCTTTGCTCTTCTCTTGGCAGCTCTTCAGTGCTCTGCATTTCAAGTGCTCTCTCTCTCTCTCTTTCTTTCTTTCGTTCCTTCTCAGTTTCCGCGCCGGCCAGTCATATCTTCCTAGTGTTTCACTGCTTCAGTCTTAGCTTGCCTGAGCAGTCACTGCTGTGCTCTCTCTCTCTCTCTTTCTCCCTCATTCACACTAGCAACGCCATCCGCTCAACTCTCTTTCAGCTTCTGCCGATCACCATCTGGCCAGGACTGTCATATGCAAGGAAGCATCGTCGCTCTCTGTGTGTCTCTCTATCGTTTTGCTTGTCGCCGACTTGGGCCTGGTCTGAAGCAGCTAACTCAATTACATCAAGAACGCTACCCTTCGCCTATCCAAAATCAGCAATAGCAGCCCAGTAGCCAAAGTGGCACACCTTTCAGTGTTTAATGACATCAGTTGCCTACGCCAAAGTGGTAAGTTGACACTTTTCTAGTTGAAAAGCACTTGACTGAGCTCTAACTAATGGGCATCAGCTTATCATTACATTAGAGACTAAATTGTAATCATATGCAAATTTTTGACCAGGCACCACGGACAACGCCTAAAGCCTAAATTGAATTAACAACTTTGAAAGCAACAGGGCTGGTCAAAACTGAAGTAGTTTGGGCTTTGCGCGCAGGTGTGAATTTTCAAGATTTCTACTTGTGGTCAAATCATTTTATAAGGTAAGTTCAATTTTTATTTTATTTGCCTAGGTTTAAAATGTTTCATAAAATCAATAATAGTTATTGAAACTACTTTCTGATTAAAACCAAAAGATAAATAAATTGCATTTGTGCAAGTACTCTAAAGTAGCATTTTCAGTTCACAGCCCTTTTACATTAAATGGACGCTGAAAAAGATTTATCTATACAATCAGTGTCAATAGCTTAAAAATCATTTCCAATTGATTTTAAATGTTTTAAGGATTTCAATAAAAGATTAGAACCGTTGTGCAAACAAAGTTAAGAATTAATTGAAAAACATTTTAAAATTAGTCTGATGGATGTTTGTTTAATTCACAAAAGAAGTTAACTAGAGTTGCCGTTGTACATATCAGAGGTTTTTCATTAACCAAAATCGGTCAGTAAAAGTGGGCTCCTGGTGCCCGACTCGGTTTTTCTCTCATGACGCCATTTTCTGATGACGCCTAAACCAGGCGAAACTGTGCCTATAAGCCGACCAACTCCTCCCATTAGGAGCACTGGCAGTGCCAGTAACGTCTTTCCTTTTGGTGGACGCCTTTAAAGGAAGCAAGTGCATTGACTTTGTGGAGAGAGCCAGACGGGCGCACTTTAGTCATTCACTTGAGCGCACAATTCACAAACGCACTTTGCCTCAATGCTCCTCCATTGTACTACTACTTCTCCGGGCCTTTATAGATTCACTCTTGATAAAGTAGTAGACAATGAGAAGTGATTAATTGCACTTTGCGGGTATTGGTAGTTGACTGAAGTTTGAAGTGCATTGCCAAGAGGAATCGCCTAAAGAAAAGTCTAAGTGTTTGCAATAGTCACAGATTGCTTGAAAAGGTATTTCGTTTTTAATATAAATGTCACAAGAGTTAGGCATTAATTAGTATGTGGTGGCAGAGACCTTTAATGATGAGGACGATCTAGATGGGCGAATACATAAGTATGAGATGAGGGGAAACAAGTGATGGGGAACTGACTCGAGAGTTGACTCGGTGTGCTTACAAGTAAGGTCTGCTTATGTAGGGGAGAGAACTGGTGAGACAGAGATAGAGGGTGACTAAGAGAGTGAACTGTGTGTGAGTTGACTATGATGTGTTGGTGCAGTGCAGATGGCACTACAAGTAATGGAAATGTCAATTTTGGGCAACTTCTATATTGTTCGATATTGCTTGCCAAAAGTTTAAAGTTGAGATTACAGTTAGTAAAATAGAAACTGTCAACTGTTCATTGCATGAAAGTGTCAAAAACATTTGCAGTTGTGCTACACGCGCACGCGTAGTGCGGGACAGTGAAGGGGCGAGGCCTATTGCAGTGAAGCCTGCCATTGTTCATCAAAGTACACTAAAGCATGTTCGTAACTTGTCCTTTGGAGAAATATACCTAAAACTGAAAAAAATGATGACAAGATTGCGCAATGACTGGAAGTTTCAGTTGGAACTTATATCAAAACATATTTATTGATTCAGAATAGCTTGTCAAACAGTTTGGTAAAAAAAACAGCGTGATTTTGAAGTGAGTCAAACTCTTTACATTACGGCGCAAAACTGTCGGCCAATTTGTAGTGCAACTGTTTTCATAAAAAGCTTTTATAAATTGATTTTATTTGCTTTACTTTAAACTTCATAATTTATTTTACCAAACTAATTAAACAAACATTGTCGCGTCAATACATTGGTTGTGATGAGAGTCCAAACGAGTTTTGGAGGCTCCAAATCTATAATGCAGCTTCACTGCATAGGCTCACCCCTTCACTGGTCGCTCGCACTACGCGTTCGCGCTGTAGTTGTGCCCTATTTGCATTTGGCACTGTATAAGTCCCTTTTGTCCATGTTAAAGGACACTCCAGTGGTCACGGTCAGCTAATGAATCTTGTCAATTTGGCACGTATTTAGCAGCAGTAATGATAGCACACAGCCCTAATGAAACAAGTTTTAAATTAATTTAGAATAATTGCAAAAGGAATTCAGTTATTAAATGCATCAAATAGTGGCCACAGTGACCATAACTTACCAACTAGTGAAAAACGGGTTTAATAGTGAGATTAAACTCTCTTGAAAAATTGGTTGGCCAAAATGAAACGCACAAATGCGTGATTAAACTGCAGGGTTTGCACGCAGCTAAATGCGTTTTTAATAACTTATTTTATTTTTAAAAACTTTTAGAAATCAAAAAATAAAATTTAAATTTTAAAATTGCAATAAAAATGTGAAGTAGCAAAAGTTCAGTGGCGGGCGTTGTCACTAGTCCTTCTGAGTTGTAAAGTAGAGATTGGGCGGCGGTCAATTGTTCGGTCAAGTGGTCAAAGTGGTAAAGACGCAAATTAACTGGTCATGCCGTCCTGTGAAGTTGAGTAGGGTCTGTGGTCTGCGAGGATTGCTAATCCTTTCGATCTGTAAGGTTGGGTAGTTTCGTGAACTGTGTGGCAAGCTAGTCCTACTGTCCTGTGAAGTAGAATTCGCTCTGTGGCAAGCGCTTGTCGCTTATCATGCCAGTTTGTGAAGTTAGACCAGCGGGCACCAGCGTCGACGGGCTTGTTCAGCTGATCTGAAGATGAGCCTCCTTGCTCTCTCAGCAGATGTTCTAGCACACTGAAAAATTTAGATTATTTTAACTTTATTAAACAATTCAAACAGAAATAAAAGATGTGTAGTTGTGTAGATGCGTGTGTGTGTGTGTAGACTCTCCAGAAGCAGTAGTTTCAAGCAGATTCTCTTCAGCAGGCTGTGGTGGTCGAAGTAGAAGATTCTCAGCACTCCAGCAAAATCGAAGAAAGTAGGTGTAGCAGTAGTAGCAGTAGAGTTAGCCTTCAGCAGGCGGTAGCAGGTTTTAGCAGATTTTAGCAGATTTTAGCAGATGTTAGCAATTAAGTTGTAGCAGGTTGTAGCAGAATAGCAGAAGCTAGGAAATTAGTATGACTCAAAAGCTCCTAAACTGATGAAAAATAGAAAAACTCTCAGAAACTCTAATTTAGCCGAGTTGTTATTCTGGTAGCCGAGTTCTAACTGAAGTTTCGTACTCCTTTGCCTTTACTAATATAGCCTTTCAGTTTGCTCAAATTTTCGGGTGCAATGCAGTTTGCTTCGATTTCACTGCCAGTGTACTTAGATTGCAGAAAAGGGTGCTGTCAGTATCAAAAGTGCGGTGAGTTGTTATCAGCGTTTCAGCTCGTCCATCGTCGCTTAATCAACCCTTCAGTGATGATAATCAGTTCAGCCGCCAGCAAATGGGTAATTTTGGTGGCTTCATCTGCTGCTTTTAGTTGTCAGTTAGAGTCGGTTTAGTAATAGTGTTTGTGTCAAAGATTAAAGAGTAAATTGTAGTGTTTGTGTTGTACAGGTCAATGTAAAAGTTCCCTAAACAATTGTAAATAGTGTAGTGTTGTCCAATCGTTCCTAGCCCTACTAGTCATGCCGTTTTTGCGCGCGCAAGCCTTTCTTATGGTCAGTCAAAACGCTCAGTTTGAGGCTCAGCAAGAGCTCGCTCCACTCAATCACTTTCTCTCTCAATGCAAGTCTATGGCGTTATCATTGATACACAGGCTGATGTAGATGCTGCAGTTGTACAGCAGTCGCCTTTTCACACCACTCTTCAATCACCTTTCAACATAGCATCAATAGCAGTACAGTGTCACCAGTCTCCCTTCAGCTGCTTTTCGTTGGCAGTTTTGCTTGCGAACGCAGTTTTGGTCACTTACTGATAGCTCCTCAGTCAGATGTTACAGACGTCACTTCGGTACAAATGAGTGCAATTTGGCAGATGATTTACACCCTGCTTGCATGTCTGAATGTAGCTAATGCTCAGATCGTTCAGCATCAGTCGGTCAGAGAAAAATTAATGTTGGATCGATAAACTAAACTCAATTAAGTCAAAGGTCATTAGTTAGCGCAGAATGTTTAGGTTTTTTTCCACAAAAATTAGTTTATTTTTAAGCATTTTAGGCGCCATCTGTTGGCAAGTTGATTAAACAATAAAAAAGAAATTATTAACGTGGGCCGCGGAAAAACTTATAAGGCCAAAATGTCAATAAAGCTCAAGCCTAGCGAGTTTCCCCGCATGGTTGTAGATGGCGCTTCGAGTGAGCCTCTTGATTCAGTGCAGACAGAACTTCGGTCTGCTTTTCTGCTGTTGCTGCACGATAGCGCAACTGCCGGCTCTGTAACAATGTCTGAAAATTTGACCGAATTCCTGGCTGCATTAAAACAAAAATTAATGCTTTTTTAAAGATTGATAGTCAAAATCCAAACTGTGAACTGCAGTTTTTAGTTTGTACAAAGATACCATGTTTGAGCAAAGTTCGTTAAAGGGCTCAGGCCCAGAGAAAAAGACACAGGATTTGCAAAAGCTCATTACCGCTGCCAATACAATCACTGAACTTTGGCAAAAAGAGCAACAGAAGCAGTCTCAAGCAAGCACCTCACAATCTTGATCAAATTGCAAAAAGTCGCTTTTTCTGGTAAAGAGCTCTTTAACTAGCGATATTGGAACTGCCTTTCACATGCCTACACTTAATCTAGACCGCATAAAATAAGCATAAAGTTCTCCAAACCAAAACCGAACGCATTTACCTGCAAAACCCGCAAATGAAGTTGCCTTTTTCAGTTGGACGAAAAGGCTCTAAGGCAATTTTGACAATGTTGACTGAACTGAGAATTGAACAACATTCAATGGCAACCGAGGACATTTGCCATTGCTTTAACAAGCTTTGCTTTAACATGGTTTCCTTATACAAACTGAAAACTGCAGTTCAGTTTGGATTTTGACTATCAATCTTCAAATAAGCATTAACTTTTGATTCAATGCAGCCAGGAATTCGGTCAAATTTTCAGACATTGTTACAAAGCCGGCAGTTGCGCTATCGTGCAGCAACAGCAGAAAAGCGGATCGAATTTCTGTTTGCACTAAACCAAGAGGCTCACTCGAAGCGCCATCTACAACCATGCGGGGAAACTCGCTAAGCTTGAGCTTTATTGACATTTTGGCCTTATACAAGCATAACGTAGTCTAGACTGACTTTTAATGGTAGAGGGAGCTGTTTATAAAACAAAAGTTTCAAACTTCGCGTGAGCAAAACCAAGTCACCAGCTGAAGTAGCTGTTGAAGTGCTGCTTTTTGGAAATGTCCGAGTGTTTGTGGCGTCCTTTTGAGTCAAATGAAGTTTTTCTTTGTTTTGCGAGCGCATCGTTTACTTTTCAGCCACTGGTCAACTGTTGCCCTCTCTGGGCACGTCTTCGTGCTGATAACGTTTTGGTCAGCCCCCTTCTTGAAAGTGTGGAGGGGGCTGACGGCATGAACAATGCCGCCGCTTGTTGAAGCCCTTTTGGTGGGCGCGTCATCGTGCTGATAACGTCTTGGTCAGCCCCCCCCCTTCTTGAAAGTGTGGAGGGGGCTGACGGCATTGTCAATGCCGCAGCTTGTTGAAGCCCCATTGGTGGGCGCGTCATCGTGCTGATAACGTCTTGGTCAGCCCCCCCCCTTCTTGAAAGTGTGGAGGGGGCTGACGGCATTGTCAATGCCGCAGCTTGTTGAAGCCCTTTTGGTGGGCACGTCATCGTGCTGATAACGTCTTGGTCAGCCCCCCCCCCCTTCTTGAAAGTGTGGAGGGGGCTGACGGCATGAACAATGCCGCCGCTTGTTGAAGCCCTTTTGGTGGGCACGTCATCGTGCTGATAACGTCTTGGTCAGCCCCCCCCCCTTCTTGAAAGTGTGGAGGGGGCTGAGGGCATGAACAATGCCGCCGCTTGTTGAAGCCCTTTTGGTGGGCACGTCTTCGTGCTGATAACGTCTTGGTCAGCCCCCCCCCTTCTTGAAAGTGTGGAGGGGGCTGAGGCATGAAAATGCCGCCGCTTGTTGAAGCCCTTTTGGTGGGCGCGTCATCGTGCTGATAACGTCTTGGTCAGCCCCCCCCCCTTCTTGAAAGTGTGGAGGGGCTGAGGGCATGAACAATGCCGCCGCTTGTTGAAGCCCTTTTGGTGGGCACGTCATCGTGCTGATAACGTCTTGGTCAGCCCCCCCCCCTTCTTGAAAGTGTGGAGGGGGCTGAGGCATGAATAATGCCGCCGCTTGTTGAAGCCCTTTTGGTGGGCGCGTCATCGTGCTGATAACGTCTTGGTCAGCCCCCCCCCCTTCTTGAAAGTGTGGAGGGGGCTGAGGCATGAACAATGCCGCCGCTTGTTGAAGCCCTTTTGGTGGGCACGTCATCGTGCTGATAACGTCTTGGTCAGCCCCCCCCCCCTTCTTGAAAGTGTGGAGGGGGCTGACGGCATGATAATGCCGCCGCTTGTTGAAGCCCTTTTGGTGGGCGCGTCATCGTGCTGATAACGTCTTGGTCAGCCCCCCCCCCTTCTTGAAAGTGTGGAGGGGGCTGACGGCATGAAAATGCCGCCGCTTGTTGAAGCCCTTTTGGTGGGCGCGTCATCGTGCTGATAACGTCTTGGTCAGCCCCCCCCCCTTCTTGAAAGTGTGGAGGGGGCTGAGGGCATGAATAATGCCGCCGCTTGTTGAAGCCCTTTTGGTGGGCGCGTCATCGTGCTGATAACGTCTTGGTCAGCCCCCCCCCCCTTCTTGAAAGTGTGGAGGGGGCTGAGGGCATGAATAATGCCGCCGCTTGTTGAAGCCCTTTTGGTGGGCGCGTCATCGTGCTGATAACGTCTTGGTCAGCCCCCCCCCCCCTTCTTGAAAGTGTGGAGGGGGCTGAGGGCATGAATAATGCCGCCGCTTGTTGAAGCCCTTTTGGTGGGCGCGTCATCGTGCTGATAACGTCTTGGTCAGCCCCCCCCCCCCCTTCTTGAAAGTGTGGAGGGGGCTGAGGGCATGAATAATGCCGCCGCTTGTTGAAGCCCTTTTGGTGGGCCGTCATCGTGCTGATAACGTCTTGGTCAGCCCCCCCCCCCTTCTTGAAAGTGTGGAGGGGGCTGAGGCATGAACAATGCCGCCGCTTGTTGAAGCCCTTTTGGTGGGCACGTCATCGTGCTGATAACGTCTTGGTCAGCCCCCCCCCCCCTTCTTGAAAGTGTGGGGGGGGCTGAGGGCATGAACAATGCCGCCGCTTGTTGAAGCCCTTTCTCTGGGCACATCGTCGCGCTGATAACGTCTTGGTCAGCCCCCCCCCTTCTTGAAAGTGTGGAGGGGGCTGAGGGCATGAATAATGCCGCCGCTTGTTGAAGCCCTTTTGGTGGGCGCGTCATCGTGCTGATAACGTCTTGGTCAGCCCCCCCCCCCCCCTTCTTGAAAGTGTGGAGGGGGCTGAGGGCATGAACAATGCCGCGCTTGTTGAAGCCCTTTTGGTGGGCGCGTCATCGTGCTGATAACGTCTTGGTCAGCCCCCCCCCCCTTCTTGAAAGTGTGGAGGGGGCTGAGGGCATGAACAATGCCGCCGCTTGTTGAAGCCCTTTTGGTGGGCACGTCATCGTGCTGATAACGTCTTGGTCAGCCCCCCCCTTCTTGAAAGTGTGGAGGGGCTGAGGGCATGAATAATGCCGCCGCTTGTTGAAGCCCTTTTGGTGGGCACGTCATCGTGCTGATAACGTCTTGGTCAGCCCCCCCCCCCCTTCTTGAAAGTGTGGAGGGGGCTGACGGCATGAACAATGCCGCCGCTTGTTGAAGCCCTTTTGGTGGGCGCGTCATCGTGCTGATAACGTCTTGGTCAGCCCCCCCCCCTTCTTGAAAGTGTGGAGGGGGCTGACGGCATGAACAATGCCGCCGCTTGTTGAAGCCCTTTTGGTGGGCGCGTCATCGTGCTGATAACGTCTTGGTCAGCCCCCCCCCCTTCTTGAAAGTGTGGAGGGGGCTGAGGGCATGAATAATGCCGCCGCTTGTTGAAGCCCTTTTGGTGGGCGCGTCATCGTGCTGATAACGTCTGGTCAGCCCCCCCCTTCTTGAAAGTGTGGAGGGGGCTGAGGGCATGAATAATGCCGCCGCTTGTTGAAGCCCTTTTGGTGGGCACGTCATCGTGCTGATAACGTCTTGGTCAGCCCCCCCCCTTCTTGAAAGTGTGGAGGGGGCTGAGGGCATGAATAATGCCGCCGCTTGTTGAAGCCCTTTTGGTGGGCGCGTCATCGTGCTGATAACGTCTTGGTCAGCCCCCCCCCCTTCTTGAAAGTGTGGAGGGGGCTGAGGGCATGAATAATGCCGCCGCTTGTTGAAGCCCTTTTGGTGGGCGCGTCATCGTGCTGATAACGTCTTGGTCAGCCCCCCCCCTTCTTGAAAGTGTGGAGGGGGCTGAGGGCATGAATAATGCCGCCGCTTGTTGAAGCCCTTTTGGTGGGCACGTCATCGTGCTGATAACGTCTTGGTCAGCCCCCCCCTTCTTGAAAGTGTGGAGGGGGCTGAGGGCATGAATAATGCCGCCGCTTGTTGAAGCCCTTTTGGTGGGCACGTCATCGTGCTGATAACGTCTTGGTCAGCCCCCCCCCCCTTCTTGAAAGTGTGGAGGGGGCTGACGGCATGAACAATGCCGCCGCTTGTTGAAGCCCTTTTGGTGGGCGCGTCATCGTGCTGATAACGTCTTGGTCAGCCCCCCCCCCCTTCTTGAAAGTGTGGAGGGGGCTGACGGCATGAACAATGCCGCCGCTTGTTGAAGCCCTTTTGGTGGGCGCGTCATCGTGCTGATAACGTCTTGGTCAGCCCCCCCCCTTCTTGAAAGTGTGGAGGGGGCTGACGGCATGAACAATGCCGCCGCTTGTTGAAGCCCTTTTGGTGGGCGCGTCATCGTGCTGATAACGTCTTGGTCAGCCCCCCCCCTTCTTGAAAGTGTGGAGGGGGCTGAGGGCATGAAATGCCGCCGCTTGTTGAAGCCCTTTTGGTGGGCACGTCGTCGCGCTGATAACGTCTTGGTCAGCCCCCCCCCCTTTTTGAAAGTGTGGGAGGGGGGCTGAGGGCATGAACAATGCCGCCGCTTGTTGAAGCCCTTTCTCTGGGCACATCGTCGCGCTGATAACGTCTTGGTCAGCCCCCCCCCTTCTTGAAAGTGTGGAGGGGGCTGAGGGCATGAATAATGCCGCCGCTTGTTGAAGCCCTTTTGGTGGGCACGTCATCGTGCTGATAACGTCTTGGTCAGCCCCCCCCCTTCTTGAAAGTGTGGAGGGGGCTGAGGGCATGAACAATGCCGCCGCTTGTTGAAGCCCTTTTGGTGGGCACGTCATCGTGCTGATAACGTCTTGGTCAGCCCCCCCCCCTTCTTGAAAGTGTGGAGGGGGCTGAGGCATGAACAATGCCGCCGCTTGTTGAAGCCCTTTTGGTGGGCGTCATCGTGCTGATAACGTCTTGGTCAGCCCCCCCCCCTTCTTGAAAGTGTGGAGGGGGCTGGGGCATGAAAATGCCGCCGCTTGTTGAAGCCCTTTTGGTGGGCACGTCATCGTGCTGATAACGTCTTGGTCAGCCCCCCCCCCTTCTTGAAAGTGTGGAGGGGGCTGACGGCATGAACAATGCCGCCGCTTGTTGAAGCCCTTTTGGTGGGCGCGTCATCGTGCTGATAACGTCTTGGTCAGCCCCCCCCCCCTTCTTGAAAGTGTGGAGGGGGCTGAGGGCATGAATAATGCCGCCGCTTGTTGAAGCCCTTTTGGTGGGCACGTCATCGTGCTGATAACGTCTTGGTCAGCCCCCCCCCTTCTTGAAAGTGTGGAGGGGGCTGAGGGCATGAATAATGCCGCCGCTTGTTGAAGCCCTTTTGGTGGGCACGTCATCGTGCTGATAACGTCTTGGTCAGCCCCCCCCCCTTCTTGAAAGTGTGGAGGGGGCTGAGGCATGAACAATGCCGCCGCTTGTTGAAGCCCTTTGGTGGGCGCGTCATCGTGCTGATAACGTCTTGGTCAGCCCCCCCCCCTTCTTGAAAGTGTGGAGGGGGCTGAGGGCATGAATAATGCCGCCGCTTGTTGAAGCCCTTTGGTGGGCACGTCATCGTGCTGATAACGTCTTGGTCAGCCCCCCCTTTCTTGAAAGTGTGAGGGGCTGACGGCATGAACAATGCCCAGCTTGTTGAAGCCCTTTTGGTGGGCCGTCATCGTGCTGATAACGTCTGGTCAGCCCACGTTTCTCCACGGCCTTTGAAAAATTGAGCAATGTGGCTGGCAGTTATAATGCCCCAGCTGTTGACTAGCCAGCTCAGCACCATTCGTGCTAAACGTGCTGTCACCCTCCGTGTTTGGCGCCTTGAAAACGACAAAAGGTGGAAGGTCGAATGGCAATGACAACAGTGCACACACAGACGACTGAGCCTTTGCCACTCCGGTCTTGGCCAGAGATCTGGATCCTTTCGCAAAGGTGACAGCCGAGCAAAATGGCTTTGAAGGCGTGAAGCAGACCAGACGACGGACGCACAGTGGCACAGCCAGTCGATCGAGAACTGGCAGACACTTCAGCAACAATGAGCACAACTTTGAAAACTGCTGGCACGTTGCAAGCGAGCTCAAGCGTGGACATCGCAGATGCGCAGCCAGTTGTCTGCAACAGGAGGCGACTAGCACGCGTCAGCAGTGATGAAGCGTCGAAGAAGTGATGTTAAGCTCAGTGAAAGTGACCTTCGGGGACTAGCCGACATGTCTTGGAGAGATTCAGAGTTATGCAAGTGGTGTGAAAGTACGGGAACAGCAAGGACAGACGAGTGAGAGCGACAGTGAGAACAACGAGTGCAACAGAGTTATCAATAAGGATCAAAGACATAAACGAGTATAAGCAAGCGAGATGTCATAGTTATTGGAAACAGTTGAAGAAAAGATCACTTTGAACAAGTGAGATTGTAGCTGAAATGGACAACAGGACATGTGATCAAGAAGAGGACGAGAAGCATACGAACAACATGGACATACTAAACACATGTGTTTGACAAAACTAACGCAAATTTTCAAAAACAACAGGAATCACAAAGGTATGTACAGTTAATATAACTTTGCTTAATAACCTCAACTGATTTTGCTCAGATTAGTAATACAGTTTGCATTGTTTGAAACAGAGTCGAACATCACAAATTACAGTTTATTTTAATTTTTTACATAATTTATCAATTCGTTATTACAGTTTTCAACATAAGATTGAGTATTCTATTAAGCTTTTTCAAAATAACATTACTACACTTAACACAACACGTTATGCTTTACAAACACAATGTTTGCAATTTTTAGCTTTGCAAAAACAATCCAAACACACAAACGTTTACACAGTAATTAATTTACATTTTTAAAATCAAAAACATTTTATTTTTAATTTAGTATTACCAGTTTTTTAAATTAAGTATTGACCGGTATCCTCTATTTCATAGCTTTTTTTCTTTAAAATTATTTAACATTTAAATCAATTGCCGTTATCCTTTACAACACACAATTTTAATTTTTTAGCTTTTGCCCCAAATACACAACAACACAATTACACAAACACAGACGCAATTACAAACACAAGCACTGACACAATCTAATTTACACATTTGATTTAAAAAATCTCAAACACAAAACTTTTCATTTAAATACATTTAGTCAGTTTTCTTTTAAAATAAGGGTCTGTTTTACTACAAATGATCAGTTTCCAGCTATTAACTGCCAAAAACAAAATTGTCACTTAACTTTGATGCTAAACTATGAGCTTAGTCAACTTACCTGTGATAATCGTCACAACTCGGCTAACGATTTTCACCGTTTTGTTGCTTACATAGTTCATTTTACACTTCAAACGAATTCGCAAACTGAAAACAAGTAAAAAATTACCAAAAAAATTGCAAAACAAAAACAAAAGCCCAAAAATATTAGTGCTAGAGAAACTTATCTTTTAAGCCATTTATAACTCCAATTGCAGCTTTGGGCAGCCAGCCTGAGTGCTGGGTGAAGTTGGCTGAGCAGTGCACCAGTATTGCTCCAACAGTAGTGCTTTAAATCGGTTGCAAAGTTTTGAAATTGAGTTAAAAGTGACAGACTAAAAAAAAGATCCATCTTGAAGTTGTACACAGTTTTGAATCAAACGACAGCTTTGCAACCTATTTACTCAATCCTGCGCACACACAGGTGCCTATCAGTTTCTGACTTCACAGTTGGCTGCCCAGACAAGACAAGTGCAATCCTAGGTGCAATGGGGACATTGCTCAACTAGCAATTGGTCAATCACCACCTGACAATCCCCACCTTTCCCCATTGGTGACTAGCAGCCTCATCACCTTGCACTGTCCTTGTAGCACTTGTCTGTTCAATCGAGCTTACAAAACGCGGAACCTTTTAATGGGATTTAAAGGAGCAAACTCCCATCGGAAAACAAAGAAAAAGCAACAAAAAAATCAGTAAAATAAAAATAAAAACTCACAAAAACAAATTCCCTTTTCAGGCAGTCGACTTGAGCACTGCGTGGACTACTCCCTCCTTTGCATCAATTTTCCATCTAAAATGCAAACTTAAAACTCCACTGTTGACTGTTTGAAAACTGACAAGTGAACAAAACTAACCAGACAACTAAAAGTAAAGCTTTAGGTTGCAAACTAGGGCTTTGCTTTACTCTCCATCATTCCTGTCATCAGTGACTAGCAGTCTCGTCACCATTGAACGTTGCCAACTTTTCCAACCATTTACTTGTCTTAACCAATCGAGCTTAATGTAAATGTGCCAAACTACACTGCAAACTTAAAGTCTACTAGAAATTTTTGACTGTGCGAGCAGTCAAAAAGGTTTTAGCTGGCAAAAGGACTATTTCATTTCTCATTTCACATACTGATCATTTGAAAACAAGTAAAAAACCCAAAAATAAAATAGAACAGTGGATGAGTCTTTTAACTATCCAAATGACAACCCTGACATGCCCTTGATTTGGAGAGCTCAACAACCTTTTGTTAAACTCTCTTCAGAACAATTTACCTTTAAACTAGGATAAATTGCAAACCAAGCAAAAACATGTATTAAAGTGCCAATTACAAGTAAAAACACAAAAAAACCTCAAAAGAAAGCACACGAAGTGCAAAGTAAAGTTACTTGAATCAAACCTTAGTAAATACTCAGTAATTTTTGCATTAAATATTACTGTGTACTTACTGAAGTTTGGTTCCGAAGCAACTTTACTTTGCACTTCTGGCGAAAAAAGAAAAAACAAAAAAAGCAACAAAACAAAAAAGACAAAAATAAACAAAAAGCAGCAAAACAATGACAAAAACTACAAACACAAAAAAATCAACAAAACACAAAAACCCCAAAACAAAAAAAGCAACAAAACTCACAAAAACAAAGACCGTTTGGCTTTCAGCCGGAGTGCTGGGTAGAGAATTTGCTTATGAGAGTTTGACTGCTCTCACTCTCTCTACAGCTGACTGTCCAAACGAAACAATCTGATGAAAACTACCATCATTCCGTCTCCCATTGACTAGCAGCCTCGTCGACTTCTGCAGTGTTTCGTTCCAACAATGAGCTTACTTTTTGAGCATTATTTCTTCGTCTAACTTTCACCTGTAAGGCGTAACAGCCGGAACAGCAACAGTAGCACTTTTAGCTTTAAGTTCTCTTAAAGACAAGACGTTTCGCTATTGCCAATATATGTCAGCACGACATTTTGGCAAACCGGAAAACAAGTAAAAAAGCCCCAAAAAAACAACAAAACAAAAACAAAAAACCAAAAAAAACTAAAAAATTTCTAAAACACCAAAAAAAGTAGTGATGATCTTAGATGATCCAGTTGTAGATTTAGTGAGTTTAGCTAACTCAGTCAATTTTGAGCTTGAAACAAATCAAAAGTAAATCGTTTTCCATTTCTTTGAGCTCGAACCAAAAAGTTCAGTCTGATTTAGATGCAAAGTTTGAAATAATTTTCACTTGTACATAATTCATTGTTTTTGTAAATATACATTACACCTTGTACAATTGTAAAAAATTGTAAATAATTGTAAAAACATTTTTGTAAATAACGCCAAATTCATGTACATATTTATATTTTTGTATTACAAAACAACATCAATAAATTCCAAATTATTTTTGGACATTTTTCCTGTGTAACTTTTTTAAATAAATTAAAATTTTTTTCTTAACTGTTAACCTTTTTCTTTCAGATAGCTCAAAAGTTTTCCTGACTTTCTAAATGAAACGGCACAGCATTTTTTGAAAACGACTATGATGGCTACCCTCAAGAAATGTATTAACAAGTGTTCGATGACAGTTTTAATATCGTTTTAATGGTTTGCAGAACAACCGATGATTTTCAATTTAAAGACAACTGGGTAAAAGGTAAGCAGTAAATGTAAACACAACATTTGAGTAATATAAACGTTTTTATTCTTTTTGTTGCAGAGAATTTTCATCACAATTCAAGTTGACATGTTACATGAACCACTGGTGTAGAGGTTAAACAATTGGTTTAATAGTTAAAAGGAAATTTTGTATAATATTCTTTAAAAATATTTGCAAAAAAGTAAAAAAAGGCAAATTACACTATTGAAAGTTTGTTCTAAAAATGTAAATAAAAAGAATTCAATTAATAATTGAAAAAAAATAAACAGGCAGTATTTTTAAAACGTTACTCTGTTGGCACATCAAAAGCTGCAAAGCAAGCTTCAGGAGTGCTGCTGTTTTCTTCAATGAACTTGGCCAGATACTTGGCGCACACCTTGATAAGCTTTGGAATGTTCATGTAATTGGCTGCAAAAAAACAAAAATGCTTACATTAGAGTCTGCTGCTATTTGACCAGAAAACCTAAAAGTTTTTTGTATTTCCAGTCATGTCAAACAATGAAAAATCAACAATGTCCCTTACCTGCTTCAAACAGAGAAAATACTTCGTCTTTTGACTGAAACGAGTCAAAGAACTCTTTGTCCCAGACGGAGATGGAGTGGGCGCCAGGTGTCATGGTCTTCAGGTTCTCTGCTGTCTCCTCATTCTCGTGGTGGTACTCCAACCACTTGACGATTTGGCGCAGATCGGCGGACGTTACTTGCAGCCGAGTCGGCTCGTTGTCATTGGGATCAGCTTTGTCGAAAACATCTTCGATCACAAAGGACAGAAAGGCGGCATCCTTCGTGATCTCAAATTCATCGCCTTCCTTGCTCATCAACTTCACTTTTTCGGATCCCATTTTTGAGTCTGGCTCACTGGGTTTGCAAGTAAAAAAGTTGAAAATGATTAAATTAGTTTAAGAAACTGTAGAATTGAGAAGGGATTTAACACACACAGATAAAGACGCCGCAACTGTCAAAATGGCGTGTCAAAGCATTGGGCAGTTTTTAAATCAAGACTGCATTGCTTTTACTTACCGAGTGCTTAACAAGTGGCGGTAATTAAAGGGAAGTTTTCCACACTCTAAAACAAAAAGAATCCCATTAAAAAGTGAAATGATAACGCAATAAACTGGAAACCACTTACCTTGTTTACGTTTCAGTTGGCAGATGCGGTGTGTGTGTGATTCTCGCCTTTGGCTTTCGAGCAACAAGCGTGTGTGAAAATGTTTGCGTCAAAAGGAACAGTCGTAGATGGTGTGACACACGTCGTACACTTCAGTGAACGCTTCGGCGCGCAAGTGGCAAAGCGATCGTCAGTTTGAAAAAGTGGAGCCGTTTTCAAATGACAGCTGTATCTGGCAATGGTTATCAATGACGGTTTTTCTCCGATAAATTTAAAATTTAAATTTTAAAGTTGTTTTTTATTATAAAGTTTTATAAAAAGTTGTGCATGGGCAACACCAATTAATTGGTCAACTAAATTTAAATTTTTTTATTGCTTTAATATTTTGTTTTGTTTTGCGGTTTTTCCTAATTAGGTAACTTTTAATTCGTTTAAATCATTTTAAAATTTGTTCTATAATTTAAATTATTACTAAGGCTGTTTGCCTAAAACGTGAGACCATTTTTTTGTTTTTAAACTTTTTCTATTGCAAAATCAATTCTTCAAACTAGAAAGTCCATTTTCAAAAGTTGAGCTCTAGATGTTTTCAAGTAATCATTTAATCAAACATGTGAAATTTTAAGTTTTTTCCCAACTTGGTGATTAATCCTTTTTCTGCCTTCTATTTCAATAGAAGCGATGATGCACAAGTGATAGTCCAATTAAATCTCAAGTGACTTTGGAATGAAAGGAAAAGCAATTGTCCGGGCAACTGGCGCCTGGCTTAGTTGGCACTGAAGTGGCTTCCCTGTCGACTAATTCTTTGACATGTGAGCTAGCGCCTAGTGTGTCACTACTGGTGACCGGTCAGAATGAGTTTGAAATGCGTCATCAAGTTGGTGTGTGTGCAGTGTTTCACTGGAAAGATTTATAAGTTTTATTCAACTTCAACTTCAAACAGTGCAAATGAAAAAGCTCCTTTTATTTTTATGCATTTTATTTTTCTATTGTTTTTGTTTGTGTTTTCTCTCCTTTTTTCTTTTTTTCTATGTTTCTCTAATTTTCCAATTTTCTCTTTTAACTTTCAATTTCGCTCAAGTTGTTTGAAATAATGATTATGTGTGTTTTTCTTGTTAAAAATGCCTGGAAATTCTTAAAGAAATAATAATCTTTTTAACTATTGCTGCTGCTGATGCGATTGCTAACATTGCCCCCAAACGCTCCAATTCAAGATGCACAGCTGTGCGGAACTCCAAAACGTGTGTTTATGTTTGTTCAGAACAATTTCTGCACGACTCCACCCAAAAATGGCGCGATCTAAATTAGAGCTACTGAAGTTTTTTTTCGCTCGGTGCAGTTATAACTGCTGCAAACGCCGTAAAAATGCACTAATGCAAATACCGTTTTAATTACGAATGACTGGCAATCGTAATAAAATGAAGTGAAATGAAATGAATTAAAGAAAAAATGAAATTAAATAAGATGGATGTACAGGAAAATTTAGCTTGAATTGGCGAGAGTTTAAAGCAAACACACACACGCGCTCTTTGAAGCATCTTTTCTTTCTTTTGTTTTGTTTACCGTTTTGACGTTTTTGTTGTTGTTGTTTTTGCTGTTGCTGCTATTGCCGTACATCACGCCGCTGCCGTACAGTACCTTTTATTACCTGTTTGTTGCCATTGAACTTGAATTAAATTTAAACGGCAGTATTCCATTACTACTATTGCTATTTCTAATGCTATTTTGCATATCACCCTACTTTATGGTTTGATCTTGATCTTTATGATGCGGTGAGGTGATTTGACGTGCAGCCTGCCAATTTAATTGCACCACTGTACTGTACAGTAAACTGGTAGACTTCCTCGTTCTACCCCTCTCCACAAACTTTTTAAGCTTTGTTGCATCACATTTTCCTCCCTTGTTTTGTGCTTTTTTCTTTCTCTTTCTCTCTCTCTCTCTCTCTAACTTTTTGGCTCTCATTAATGAGCGCACCTGATTTTCATTTAATCACAGTGCCACTCGCTCACCGCGTTCATCGTTTTAATTGCGTTTTCACCGCCTTTTTTATCATTTTTCACTTTAACTGCAATGGGTTTTAGTGTTTTTTTCTTTGAAAACACCAGTACTGAAACCACCACCACCACTACTTCTGCTGCCTGCTGAACCGTCAATGCACTTCACCTAATGCCACCGTATCAGCCGACCAAACTTTGTACGGCCGTTTTCGCTTTAAAACCTAAGCGTCTTTAGCGTGTTTTTTGGCTGACCATTTTGCCGGCTTTTCATGCTAAGACAACTTTTTGAGAACAACAGCTTTGCTTTTTCCTTCAGCATTACCATCATGGGCAAAAACGCCGATGCGATTTCAATTGCAGAGAATTCTGTGCCAGTGAAAGTGTCCAAGAAGAAGAAGAGCGTCACTTTTGGCGGTTGCACTACAAAGTGGTTCCAGCCAAACTCCGAGTGTTCAGAATCTGAGTCCTCCACCACTTTTTGCAGCCTGGAAAAAGAAAAGGACAGAGCTAAAATGTTTGCCATTGAGCGGGAAAAATCCGTCACCCGAAAACTACGTCACGTGCCGCTGAGCCTGATCACCAAGTCGCCCGAGAATGAAAGCCTCTTTCGAAAATTGCTCTCACTGGAGGACACCTTTCAAGATTGGACCTTCCTGGAAGCCTTCCAGTCTGCCCCACCAGCCGACCCTCACTTTACCGCCACTTTCGCCCAGGTGCGCAAACTGTTCGAGAACGCCCCCAGCCTCGACTACGACACCTTCGCCAGGCGGCTGTACCTGCAGCTGGAGATGAACCTCGACGATGAAAACCTCCGCTTTGACCTCTTTCGACCTCTACTGTTCAGCTTTTCAAAAGGGCAGCTCACCACCACCTTCCGCCGACGGCCGATCACCATCTGGGGCGTCCGGTCGTCGGCAATGGCCGGCACTGTTGGCGAGCTGCTCTTCGGAGATCGCAGTTCAGAGTTCTACGAAGCCCCGCTGTCCACCTCGCTGATGACCTCCTCTTCGCTCTTTTTCAGCTACTCAGTTAAACTGCTGGAGTGCCTCCACCAGGAGATCGCCCACCTCCGTCAGCACTTCCGCCTGGAGGTGCAGCCCGCCCTCTGGTTCGAGTTCTTTCTCCTGCTGCACAGCCAGGCGGCTGAAATCGGGCAGCTTTGGCGCCGCTCCGGCGGCGGCGGCTCTGACACGACGGCTCACCTTCGGGCGTCCACCTTGGGTCGTCGGCTGGAGTTTCACCTCCGCCTGCTGACCAACATTGAGGAAGTGGAGGAAAGGGAAAAGAGAAGGGGAAGAAGAAAAAGTCGCTGTTTTTGCTGAACAAGCTCATTGACGAGCTGCTGGCCATGATTGGCGAGGCGCTCCGCCTGCCTGTGGTTTCCAGTGATCCACCGAAGAAGCCCCGGAAACGCTGGTCTCGACGACACATCTACCCACTTGAGGTCGATTGGGCCAACTTTCTAAACAATTTCTACTTTACCGTCACTGCAGTACGAACTGAGATTGAAGAGCCGTCGGATTCATCAAAACTGCCATCATCAATCGTCTTCTCAATGACCTCGAAAGTGTGACCACTGATGTTAGCAAAAAGGTTGATCACTTAGGTAGTGCAGTAGTAGTAGTGTTTGTTGTAGTGCATGCACTGGTATTTGGCTAGAAATGAGGTGTATTCAATGCACTGTTTAAAGTTAATAATTTTCTTTGCTTTTTCCTGCTAAACAATTTGCACTTGTATCACTTCACTTTAAAGGTAGTAAGTAGTGATTATTTAATACTTATTATAAAAAGCAGGCACAAGTTTCAAGGGCGCACTTGAAATGTTTCACAAACGCTAAAAAGAGCTTGCTAAGAATGTTGCCGTTTCAATACTAGTAGCACTTAATAAACTCATTTCTTAATGGCTGCACCTACTTGAATAGCGTAAGTCTATTCAAGTGCTCTTTCTTTTTGTTCACAATCACGCTGAAATGTAAAATTTTAATCCTTGTAAAAAATACTGTTTTCCATTTTAGTTTTGTTCTCTTTTACACGTGCTTTTCTATTGCTTCTCAATCATTCTGCTCACTCATAAGCAAAACATGCTTGAATACAGTTGATTGGAGTTCTAAAAACGTTTTTCCCTTCCGTTGTTCGTTTTGCTGCTTCCTTTTTTGCTATACAGCATTAACCAGAGAAAAAGCAAGCAAGCTGGGAAGGCTGGTCCTGACAACATCTGTTCACTGTACACTGCCAAGCTGAAAAGCTGATTAGCTCCCCTTTAAAGCTACCAGCTTTCTCTGGTTTTCTCCTCTTTTGTTCGCCCATCTGCCCACATTTTGCTCTCGTTTTCTCTCCCTCCTCAGTTGCTGCCATTGTTCACTTGGATTCTGTTGGCCTACATTGCTCCTTCATGTTCTACTTTAGCATCCTGAACTTGAACTTGAATTGGCTCATTACAACCACTGCTCTTTGGTTTGACTTTTGATGAATCTTCTGCCGCTTCGCTGCTCTTCATCACATTAATTAAGCATCCATTTTGTGTTTATTGATTTATTTAATTAAAGTGTGCGCCTCAAAACATCTATATTAATTAAAACTTTTTCTTCTTCTCTTCTACTTGCGTTATTTACCTGTGCTTGTAAATAAAGAGTTTTGTTTATCGTTAAAGTGCTGTTGTAAAAGGAAAGTGACAAACACACACACACACACAAACACCGGTGAAAATGGGCAACTTATGCAATCCTCCAGAACGAAAGAGAAAGGTGAAGTTTTCTCCCTCACTAGTGGAGATGATGTCTTTTAACTCGAAAGATGCTGATAAGAATGTGGCGATAAGCATTCACAACAATAGTGGTGGTAACAACATTAATGCCAACAAATGCAGCACTGCCTCATCTTCAGCCTTCAATTCACCGGAGCGAGCCATTGAACAGTTGGTCGAGCAGCTGTACACCACCGACAATCGTGAAAACTACCTGAACGCTCGACTGCTAATTCAGGAGGTCTTTTTCTTGGCAGAAACAGTGCTCGCTTTTGAGCAAGTACCACTATCGTCATCATCATCCTCATCTGCTGTTCTGCCAGCTTCCTCAATTTCGGTTGTGAATAAGGATAAATCTGCCAATGACAAAAAACTGTCCCCACAGTCAACAACAACAACAACACCAACAACACTGAGAGTAAAAAACTCACTATCGAAAGTTTCAGCCATCAGTTCAAAAAGGTTCACAAGCTCAGTTACGCAAAGTTTTGCCAGATTCTGCTTGAAAAGCACCTGCAGCTGCCAACAATTGCCAGTGATGTCAAAACTGATCAGAAGAATCCTCAACAGCAGCAGCAGCAGCAGCATCAGCAGCCGCATCAATTGGACAGTGAAAACACACTGGCCCTCTATCGTGCTCTGCTGTACGCGGAGAGCTTTGACATCTGCCTCTCGACGGCCTTTCACCGCCGGAAGAAGGCGCTGAAGAAGATTCGACGAGCCGCGCTGCTCAGTTACGTCAGCGTTCCCAGTCTCGGCGACAAGCTCTTCGTCTGCGGCGCCTCTTCTTGCTCCAAAGCATCCGCCTACTTCTGCCTGGCCTACTACCCCTTTGCGGCGAAGGTGCTCGAGTTTACGATGCTGGAAATTGCCTGCCTCCGCCTGCTGTACCGTTCCGACCAACAACCGGATCATCAGCAGCTGCTAGTGGTCAATCGTCGCTTCTGGTTCGAGCTCTTCAACCTGCTCTACGAGTCGGCGGACCAGTTTGCCGAGTACTGGAAGAGCGCCACCGCCGCCTCTACGCTTTCACTTGCTCATCCGCCTCCTCTTTCTTCCTCTTCAAATTCTGCTGCTGCTGGGGTTGCTGAAAAGCCAACTAAGCAACCCAAGCACTTCATCTCCTTCTCCATCTCGGCGGCTGACCGGTCGCTGCGCTCCGACGTTCGACTGCAGGCGCTTCTAGGGCTGGAGATTCGCTTCCTCCTGGAGTCGTACTCCAGCGCCAGTGAGGCGCTGGCGGAGAAGATCACCACGCAGGTGATCAACTTCGCCACCGTCGTCCTCGCACTGCCGCCCAAGGCCCAGGGCCCCATTGGCATTGCCGGCGGCGCCTGCCGTGACCTGGTCTGGGACGAGCTCATCGACAACTACTACGAGGCATGCAAAGGACGGCGTCCCTTCTTCTACCGTCGCCGGTCTTCGAAGTAGAAGTTGAAGCACAACGCTGAGGCTTCCGACGCCAGTCATTCAAGTGTACAAGTGACACTTTGTAGTGTTTGTAGTGTTTAGTGAGTAGAAGAGGAGTTGTGTTACGCAAATATCACGAGTATCTTGTTGTTGGAAAAAACTTTCTCTCTTTGTAAGCAAAGTACACGTCATTGTTGTAATCAGTTGCAGTAGTTTAGTTTTCTTGCTAGCAGATGGCGCTAGTGTTGCTATTGTTTGTTAGATTTTAAATGTATCGTATTGCGTTTTATTTTCAAAATAAAGTTTACGTTGTGTCACTTGTCTAAACTGTGTTTGACTTTAAACTTACAATATATTTTTATTTGACAATAGTTTTTTGTTTTCTAAATTTATCTAAGTCATAATTTGTCTACAAGAAAGATTAGTGAACAAGAATTTATTAAAAATGAAAAAACAAGAATGAAAATCATGAACATTTTTGTAAAATGAAAAATACTGTTAATTTAAAAATTTTTTACAGGTAGTCACTGTTGAAAAAACAACAACGAAAATTCTTTTGATTGTTTAACTAAATTGTGTCTTTGTGTGTGCGGATGGCTTGATATGGGCTTTATAAATAGAGCAAAAAAGTGAAATCAGCTTTTTGTTTTGTATTGAAGGAAAAGTTCAAACAAACAAAAAATCTAGTAATTGAGCAGAAACTATGAAGAAGAAGAGGAAGAAGATAATGATGCTAAAGAAGAAGCTGCAGAGACGGCGGCAGTTGAAGTGGGTGATTTAGCCGAAAATGAGGAGGAGGAGGTACTTTTACTGCCCAACTTACTCTTGCTCTTAAAAGTCGTCAACTGCTTTGCCAGCTTGTCCGTCCGACTGATGGCGGCGGCAAAGGGCGACCAGAAGCGGAAACGAGAAGAGGAGGCAGAGCCACCTTTTTGAGGAGCAGTTGAGGGATCTTTGTTTTCTTGAAGATTCGGTGCATTTTCTTTCTTCAGCAAAGGCAGGGCCACCTGAGTTTGAGATGAGCTGGTGGAGGTGATTTGAGCTGCTGCTGGTGGTGGTGGTGGTGGTGAAAGTGGTGGCAGTGGTGGCAGTTGACCAGAGGCAGCAGCTGCCACTGCCAACTGGGCGGCAATCACTGCTGGCGGTGGTGGTGGTGGTGGTGGCAGTGGTGGTGATAATGGGGGTGATGATTGGGGTGAAAGTATAACTGGAGGCTGATTAAAGACCGGGCTGCTCACCGAGGCGCTGGTGTCCAGAGCTCCCAGTTGAGCCGGTGGAAAGTTCAGGAAAGCTGATGACTGGGCGGTAAAAGGGTTTGCCAGGGTGTCAAAGCTCGCCGAGGAGGAGCCGAGAAGTTCGCTGTAGAAGTTCTGCAGCGCCTGTGAGCTGCCCTCAGGCAGTGGCATGGTTGTCCAGCTGCCTGGAAAACCGCTGCCCGTCAACAGTGCCGATTGGAGTGACTTCTGAAAAGCCTTCTGTCGCCGAGATTTGCCAGGTGACGGCTGAGGGCGCCGCCCAAGGGACGTCGGCTGAAGAAGTTTGAGTTTGAGTTACTGTTTGAGTTTGAAGAAGATGAGGAGGAAGAACCGTCGCCAGGATTAAAGCCAGGAAGACGTGAGAAGAAGACGCCATCGTCAAAGTCAATGTTTGAGGCAGAGGGTAGCATTGAGGCGGAGGAGTGTTTGAACTGAGATTTATTGCCTCGAGAGCACGGTGGCTTTTTCTTGGCTGCTGCCGCTGACAGCCTCGACCTGGACGGCGTCGGTTGTTGTAGTTGTCATTTGGTGATGAGTTGCCGTTGGAGGAAGCCGAAGTCATGTAGTCAGTGTTGAAGGGCAGTCGATGGTGGTTGTTGTTGTTGTGGCTGTTGAAAAAGTGCGTATTGTCGTTCCAGCTGATGTGTTGCTGGCTTGGGTGATGGTGATGTGATTTTGATGATGGTTTTGTTGGTGATGATTGGAGTTATAAAGATGATTGTTGCCGGGGTTAAAGCTGACCTGGTTTTGGTGGTGATGATGATTGTTGTGATGATGGCTGTTACCATTTTGCTGGAGGAAGCTGTTCTGAGGGTGATGATTGTTGTTGTTGTTGTTCTTGGCAAAGGGCGACGAGATGAACTCCATCTTTCCGGGCCACTGACTGTCGTCAATCTGGTCGGCATTGGAGACCGGGCCTGGGTATGGCTTTTCAATGGTAATTGTTGCCGTGGCCTTGCCTCCGTGGTTGTTGTTGCTGTTGCTTCCACCGCCATAAGCTGGTCCTTCACTGTGGAAGTTTCCCCCTGACGGCCCATTTTCAAAATTGCTAGAAGAACTCCACGATGAGGCTGAACCGTGATAGTTTTGGCCTCGATTTGAGTTAAAGTTTTGATGTTTAGAGTGATGTTGGCGCGGCGGCTGTTGATAGTGAATATGACCTCCTCCACTGCCACTGCCACCTCTGGTGGGAAGGTTATCAGTGCTGCTATCAAGTTGCTGGAGAATGCTGCGCAGATTGAGGCCGCCAGTTCCGCGGATCGGCTGATCAGCGCCTGATCCTGCTCCTGCTCCTCCTCGACCACTTCTCAGCGCTTGTTCCTGCTCCTCTCGTAACGCTTTAGTGTCAATTTGAATGACGATGGGCAGAATGCCCAAACCGAGATGCCGCTTTTTGCCGCTTACGTTTTCAGAGTAATTTCCTTCTTTTCCCTCCTCATCATTGTTGTAATTACTCGAAAACTGGCCGTGAACCGCCGGCTGGTAGACGTGATTGTGCGGCGGGACATTGCTGTCGTGATAGTGAGCAAACAAGGGCTTGCTCGTGACGCCCGAATATTCCTCTGAAGAAGAGGCCGTAGTTCGAGATGGGGGCGCCGATTCAGCCGTCGACGGCACTGAATGTGACTGTTGACGGTAGGAGGACCAGGACTTGAAGGGACTGCTGTTACGGGATGAGGTAGTACTGTTCCAGTGGCTGCTCCAGTAGTACTTTGAGGGAGAGCTGGAGTTTGAAAAGGAGGAGGAAAGGAGGGAAACTTGGAAGAAAATGAAGAGGATGAGAGGGATGAACCGTATCGGTATTTAGAGTAGTAGGGCGAGGGAGTTGTGGTTGTAGTTGTGGTGGTGGTGGTAGTGCTGGTCGAAGTCTTCACCGTACTCTCCATTGGATGGCGAGAGTAGGACGAATATGAGGAGGAGGAAGAGGTGTCCGGGTCGTCCTTGGCTGATTTGCTGCCCTGAAATGAGGATGACACCTGATCGCTGTGGTGGTGATGCCTGCTGTGCTGGCCAATGTACGTCGGCTTCGGTGACGAAGCAGAGGAGGAGCTGTCAGGCTAAAGTGTGGGAAATTTAGTAAAATGAATTAGTCAGGTGTAAGTGCAACTTACTGAAGCCTTCGTCTGACTGGGGCCTAAGGTGTTGCCGCTTGACCAACTCACCAGCTTAGACTGGCTATTGCCACTGTTGACCGGCGTCCAAGGAGTGTACAGATCCTGCAGTTGCTGCTCACTTAAGACTGTCCTCCATCGTTAGAGCCAGCCGAGCTTCCAGCTGCTGCTGATCCGTTCTGCTGAAGGTAGTTAGCTTTGAGGTTCATCAGCGACTGAAACAGCTGAGCGGTGGTCGAGGAGACCGGCTGGCTGCTGGCCAGCTGGGCAATCGCTGAGAGGGCATTGGCGTCGTGGTTGGAGGCAAAGTTTGACTGGCTTTGCTGAACACTACCAATGCCATCATCTGATGAAGTATCGGCAAGGCCACCGCCGCCACCACCTGACGATGATGTGTCGTAGTCAGTGTCCCGGAGACGCCCTCAATGCCCGAGTAGTCGGCCGCTCGAGGACCCTTCTCAAGAAGGTTCAACAGTGGCACCTGAAATGAAGAGATAAGAATGTATTTTGTTAGCAGATTTGGCTAAATGGACATTTGTAAACAGCATTTAAAAGCGGCAGTTTAAATTTAGTGCACACACACACACAGCACGCTTTACTTCTTTGCACTAACAACTGCAATTTAGTGCAAAAAATAAAAAGTTTTGCACTAAATGTTTTTTTTGACAAATCTGACAGCGAAATTGCTGCCTTTTCACTTTAGATACAAAAAACAACCGCTAAAACGACCGGTAAAATGTGGCCAACAAGCCGGTAAATACTGCCAAGTTGAGCTCAGACTGACAGACTGTTTGACTGACAGATCGACACTGACAACAACCGCAACAGCATGCGAAATGGTGTGTGCTAATGTGGTCTTTGCCTGCTTGCCTACCTTGATGTACACAATCTGCAGCTTCTTTGATTTTCCTGAAGAAGCAGAAGCTGCTGCTGCCGCCGGTGAAAGTGACTTTTTGCCCGTGGCCACGTACTGTTGCCTTTGCCCCCTTTGCAAGCCCTAGACCTCTGGCATTGGCAATGGAGTTTTGCACCATTTGACTGAGTTGGTTGTACAGCGCCAGCTGCTGCTGTCGGTGGTAGTTGTAGGTAGAGGAGGAGGAAGAAGAGGGCGATGAAGCCGCCTGAAGTGATCCAGGCAGCAGAAAGTCCTGCCGATTTTCCAAACCACTCTTGCCGCCATTGACTATGGTGGTGGTGGTAATGGAGGGCAGTCGTATCGTCTGTCGACCACCACCATCTCCGCCTTCAGTGTCATCAGTGTCAGCATCAACCGCTTCTGTGTTTGCTGAAGAGGCGACCGAGTCTGAGCCGTCCAAGCCGTCCTGACTGTCAGCAGCAGCCTCTTCTTGAGCGGTCAGTGCATCGTAAAAGTCCTTCAGACTGGCGGACCGTTGTTGAGCACCTGGTAGTGGTCGGCGGTGCTGGGGGAGACCGCCGGCGAGAGGGCTGATCGGCTGAGAAGATCATTGAGGTGGTCAAAGTTGGCGCTGCCGTCCAGCCCTGAGTTTATGCTGCTGCTGCCGCCGTTGTTGTCCTCGTCAAAGGTGCCGTCAAAATCACCTCCGCCGCCGCCGCCGCCGTTGTCTTCGTCGTCCTCCTCCAGAGCATAGGAGGACTCTGCCTCGGCTAGGTCATCCTCTTCATCCTCTTCATTTCTTTCAGCCCCTCTACCGTCTGTTTGGTTCTTCTTGCTAGCTGAAGAGTAGGTGAAGCTAAACGTGTGAACAGAAGAAGAATTTGTTGAGGGCGGTAAAAAAAGTGAGCTTGCATTGAAGGGTGACACTTTGGATGGTGATGTGATGATAGTGGTTGTGCTGATAGGGGTGATGGGGGTGATGGGGGTGACTGAAGTGGTGGTGGTGGTGGGCAAGGTGGTCGATGAAGAGGCCAGTGGGCAAACGAGGTCTATCACTGCCGCCAGAAGCAGCAGCACTAGCAGAGTCCACAGAGAGGGCCCTGCTATTGGCGTCATTGTGGAGAAAAAGCGGTTGTTTGCTTGGTTTTTGGTTTAGCAAGCGACAAAAAGGCTGTTGTTGGCACACAGGTAGAGAGAAAGGTTTGAGAATGGCCGAAAAAACGGATGCGAGATTCACTGAAAAGACAGTTTAAGTTGTAGTTTTTGTAAAAACTAAAAATTAAACTTTTGAAGCTTTATCTTGGGCAGAAAAAATTGCTAAAGTCATAAAACTTAAACACAAAAAAAACTTTAACAGTAAAAAATAGTGGAATGGCACCAGAAACGGTGATCAGTGAAAAAAGAGGTGAGGTTAGGGGAGATAACCGACAGTGACGGTGCCTCGGTGCAGAGTGACCACAGGTGGGCAAACGGTGATGACTTTTGATGCGGCAGCGGCAAAAACGGCGACGGTGATGGTTTCAACTGTTGTTCTCTCTCTTTCTCTCTCTCATTTTTTGCATTAGACATACAACAGCAGTAGACTTCTTTGCAAACACTTTTTAGGAGAGAGAGAGAGAGAGAGAGAGAGAGAGAGAGAGAGAGAGAGAGAGAGAGAGAGAGAGAGAGAGAGAGAGAGTACAAGAAGAGGATGCTGCACCAGCGGTGGTCGGTCAGGGGTTCACCTGTGTGTGTTTGTGTGTTTGTGTGTTGCGAGTTCTGTGTGACTCGGTGTGAGAAAGATAAAAATAGAGAGAGAGAGAGAGAGAGAAGAAAGAAAGAAAAGAGCGAGAGATAATAGAATAAGGCAAAGAGGATATCTCTGCACACACACACCGAGAGGATAGGATGCATCTTGTTTCTCTTTTTCTTTTTTCCCTTTCTTATCTCCTTCTTTTTCCTCACCTTCTTCTTTTTCTTTGCCTTTTCACTGACATTTAGATTTGGTAGTGTTTTCACTTTTCACCACCACCACCACAACCAGAGCAATTTTTAATTTTTTTTGCTGTCCACTCATCAACAGCATATGGTGTGTGTGTGTGTGCAGATGCTATTTTTGTAGTAGATTTTTGTAGTCCTTTGTCTGCTGATTCAGTAGTGCTGGTAGTGCTGGTGGTAATGGTGGTAATGTGGATGACCAACAATGGCAGCCACTGCAAATGCTGCTGCTGCTGGTGATGATATCGCCTGGAAAGATCTACTTTTTATTTGGTTTCACTTTCTGTTTTATCCGTTTTTTTATTTCATAAGCAGCCGACACCAAACTTGAGTTGAAAAGATGCGGGTAAAGGAAAATTTTTGAGCAGTTGATGACTGTCTATAAATATAATTTTTTAACGTTGTTGATTTTTCATTGTTTATTTTAAAGCACATTTGTTAAAAAATTTGTCAATAAATGTAGTTTGCAATTACTTAATTGCCAAGTGCTTACATATAAAAATAATTTAAATTTAAAAAACTTAAGTATTTAAAACTGTTAAAAAATTTGGTTTTTAGCTTCAAACTTGAATTTGAATAGAGCATTTGTTGCTCTTGCTTTTTGCTTCAATAGGAATACAAAAAGTTTTTAGTACGAAAAACAAAAAAAAACAAAGGCAAGAAACAAACTCAAGAGCAGAAAAAAGAAACACATTAAACAAATGACAGTCGTTTTTCGTAATGACATCTCTTTTTTTTCTTGCCCACCTTTTTAGCATTCTAAAATTTAATTATATATCGTTTCACTTCATTTAAAAATTGTTCAGTCGTAACTGCAGCCTTTTTGCTTTTCCGTTTTAGAAAACAACAACAACGACAGCAATAGTTAAAGCAAAAATACAACAGAAAGTAAAAATACAGCAAAATGAAATAGGAAAGAAGTTCCAAGTCGGTATTAGGAAAAAAACCTAGATTACTTCAACACACATTTGGCAGCAACAATACAAAAAAATATGAAAAGATGAAAGGGAAAAGAGGATAAAAGAGGAGTACTGCTAACGACAACCGGCCAAAAAAAAGACAACAACAACAAACGACAACAACAGTACAACCGGCCACTACGAAGAATAAAGGCGCCCAAGTGCACGCTAGTCAGCAGCAGCAGTGGCAGCGGCGTCACAAAATGATTTTTGCCTGCAAAACGACAAAAACGTCTAGTTTTAGCTTCTTCTTCTTCCCCTTTCTTTTTTTGTTTTTAAAAAAATTTAAGAAGGGGAAAAGGCTGAAATCCGAGTGCACGGGCGCACTTGTCGCGCGCAATTTCAGTCAGTCAGTCAGTCACTGCACTGACACTTGACGAGCGCAGATCATATTAGCTTCTTCTTCTTCTTTTTTTCTTCTTCTTGACTTGGTCTCCAGTTTTTCATTTTCATTTTACCTGCTCCCTCTCCCTTATTCTCCCAACTAACTTCTTCTCCTCTTTCATTTTCACTTCTCCGTCACTCTGCTGCTCCAGTCACGCTATCTCCATTGTGTGTCTGATGACGCCGCTGCCGTTTTGCTTGATCGTGATGATGCTGTTGCTGCCGCACAGACACCGAGCATACCAAACACACAGTCTCGTGCACACCAGGATTCATCAAACACACAACAACAGAGAGCAGAAAAGAAAGGGGAAAAGAGAGTTTCCTGGAGTGCAAAGTCCTGACCAGGGGAGAAGAGTTGGACAAAGTCAGAAGAAAGAATGCTAAAATGCCGAAATTGAAGTTAAAGAAAAAGAAGAGGAGG
The DNA here is from genome assembly GCA_024499935.1 of Tyrophagus putrescentiae. Taxonomy (NCBI): domain Eukaryota; kingdom Metazoa; phylum Arthropoda; class Arachnida; order Sarcoptiformes; family Acaridae; genus Tyrophagus; species Tyrophagus putrescentiae. The sequence goes on from JAMZRA010000005.1 coordinate 2,135,946, forward strand.
ACATATAAAAGGGGAAAACAAAGTTGAGCAGTTTCCCCCTTTTCCCTCTTCTTTTCTCTTTCCCTTTTCACCTTTCCTTAAAGCTTCTTCACAGTCGCAATTGGCGACAACAGGAGGACCATTAAAGTAAAGGGGAAAAAGGCATGAAGAGTACCACTGCTGCTGCTGCTGCTGTTGCTCTTATGGCACCGTTTCCGATTGAAGGTTTTAGAGTTTTCTCTCTCTCTCTCTCTCTTTAAAAACACAAAGGAAGAATTTGTGTCTCCTGCATTTTCCCCTTCAGCACAGCACTGGACAGAGCGTTCGATGACAAAAATAGCCACCTGCACTGTGCGCATCATCTTTGGGAAGAGCAAATTGAGCTCCCGTTCCCCTCTTAATAAAGCAAAGACTGCCCCGAGAGCCGAGAACGATATTGACACTTCTTACTACTACCATGCTGGTATCTGTGTGTCTGTGTGAATGTACACTCAGTGTCCAGTGTCTCAGTCTCGACAGTTACCACATTGTTCGGATGAGGCTGAGAAAAGAACACTGTTCACCAGTGTTTTACCGTGTGCTAAGTGAGACATTTGGTTTGGCTGTTAAGTCAATGGCTCCCCCCCCCTTTGCGCTTCAATGTCTCTCGTGTCTTTGTGTGTGATCATCGGCCTTTCTTCTCTCTTTGTGACTTCTTTCCCATTGAGTGCCACAGCCTATCTTTGCAAAGATTTGTTATTTGAACAGTCCAGTAAAATGGGTATTAATTGTCGGCACTTTTAGTCAGAGATGATTTATGCAATTGATAAGTATTTGTTTGTTTGCCTACTTTTTTTGTGGTGTTCTCTTGAGAAAGTTTTGACTAGAACTAACTAGAACAAATGCATAAATCAATAGGGTTTACTTACCGTTTTGTTATTGATTAATAATTGGCACAGCAAAATCAATTACTGTACAAAGGTTAGAAAATTGATAAACAACGGATTATAAAGTCATCAAATCATTAGATTATCTCATCATCTATTTTTGCCTAGATGTTAAAAATTTTCTTTTTTTATAACACAATATTAACCTGTAAGCTTATAATAAGATACTAAAAAACCTAATTTTTTGTTTACTTATACTAATTTAATCTTATTTCATTAACTAAATTATCTCATTGTTTTGTTTCATTAACTTCTCCTCTTTTAATCACTTGCCTACAATCTTCTTTAGGCATCTTCATTCTTCTGTTTACTCATTATCTCTCATTTGTTGTGATCACTTTTACCTCAATCGATCATCATAGTGGCTAAATAAAGGCAATTCGTTGTTTGCATTTGCCCTGACTGCCCTTTATGAGAAACGCTAATTTAGTGCTCAAGTCGATAGTTCTTTTATTGTTATGAGAAAAAACAAAAAGGAAACAAACAAGGAAGAAAAAACTAAAATAAAGATGTTCTGAATGAGCACACAAAGCAACACAGACAGTGATTAGAAGTGGTGGTCAGTGGTGGGTGAACGGTAATGATGATCGAGTGTGATCAGGATTTGCTGTGCGGCGGTTTCTTTGTAGTAAAAATGCTCTCTTTTTGTTTTGAGTTTTTTTCAAACACACACGCACACACACATACTAGCTCTAGTTATTAGCCGGTTAAAAGGCAAAACGTGTGATGATGGGAAAAGATGTTGAAAGTGAAAAGTATGAATGAGAGCAACGAGCAAAACTGACTGACTTTGTAGCAGCTTTAGTGGTGTTTGTTTTTGTTTTAAGTGACAAACCTGTGTAATGCGTAATTAGCAATCAAAAACCGTATAAAAATTTAAATTTTTAAATATATTTTAACTGTTCAGCATGTTAGTGAAAAGATAAAACATCACATTTCAGCCAACATTTTTCCATCTGTTTAAAGATGTCCGAGCAAACAGACAATGAGTGTGTGCGTGTGTCCATGTGTGTGTGTGTGTGTGTGTGTGTGTGTGTGTGCTTATTAGCTCATCTACAGAACGACAAATAATCTTAAACGACGACGACTACGACGACGACCACTTGTTGTTGTGGTCGCATCTTTACGGTTGGTCTATTATTAGCTGCGCACATCTGAAGATGCTCACTTGCTCAGTCAGTCAGTCAGTCAGTTGAGAAGTGTGAGTGAGCAGTGGTGAGCAATTGGACAGCGAGGGGCGCAGGTATGTGGTCACCAGCAGCAGCATCACCCGCTGTCCTCGTCAACTTTCCAGTAGTGCACTTTCTCTCCCCTTTTCTTTTTTTCTACCTTTCTTTATCTGACAATTGTCGGTGATCAATAAACAAAGTCTATATCGATCATTTACAATTTGCATCCTCTGTCTGTCTGTTTTTTATCTTTTTTAAGTTTTTAAATTTGTTTGTGTTTTCCTTTCTTCTCTTTAGATTTTCCCTCTTTCAGCTGCATTTTTAGCATTCATAGCATCTACTTCAAAATTGTCGATGATTTGTGCGCATTTTTCAAATGTTTGCTAACGGGAAGTTTTAAGCACGGTGAAATGAAAAATAATATATAATTTGAGAATTTTTAACACCAATTTGCAGCATTCTTTTTTTCAAATTAGTTAGCATGCATATAAAAATAAACAATTTTTGTATGGGAAATTTTTAGAGAAAGTGATTGTCGCACCGCCTTTTAAATTGCTATGTTTTTTGTTTTGACAATTTCTTATCATAAGACAGCAACAAAAAACAGTGGCCAGCATAAACAAATTTAAATACTTTCAGTTTAAAATTTTTGACTGTTTTAATGATGCAATATGATATTTTCATTATAATTTACAATATTTATAAATTTTTTTAGAGTTTTTGTTTTGCATTTAAATTAATTTTGTTTGCAAAAATGGCTATAAAATGTACACTGTCAATTACTAAGTTTTTAGGACATGTTTACTATGACATCTACTGATGAACCACACCAAAAAGCATATACTTTATGGTTGAAGTCAAAAATCAGTATGATTTAGTGTAAAAGCTCCTTTACATATAAACTGAAAAAAACAACGCTTTAATCAACAAACAAATGAAAATTTTTTTAATAAAAAAATGCATATAAACAAAAAGCTAACCTTGCAAAATGACATCAAGAGAATACAAACACAAGTAGATTAAATGCTAGTGAATAACAGGTACCTCTACTGAAAAGAGTGTTTGAAAATCAAACAGACACACATTAAAATGCAACATCAAAATAACATCGCAAAGAGCAGCGCACTACATCACAAGCACACAAACACGCACAGACAATGCCATTGCCAACAAACAAAATCATTGAACGGGTCAGATCAGCCCTGGACGACGGTTTTAGAAATGGCCAAAAAGAAATAATAGATAAAAACGACTAACATTGTTAGGCTGATCGACCCTTTTTAGGTTCCTCGGTCAGCAGCACTGCTCAGCACTGTCCAGAAGCGGCAAAGCAGGCAGATAATAAACAGAAGCAGCAATAGCATCAACAACATCGACAACAACAAAAAAGGCTAATCTGCCGATCACTGTCAGGAAAGGGAGAGAGAGAGAGAGAGCAAGAGAGAGGTAGGGAGAGATATCAATAAGATGGCAAACAACAATCATCATGTTCAGTGTCAATCAATACACTGCTGAACTTATCCTCGTTTTTTTCTTTTTTATTCAATCGACTGTCATCGCCTGCAATCATCATCATCAGTACTACTACTACTACTACTACACACACACACTGGCATACGCATTGGTTGAGGCACGCACTGGCATTCACATTCACATCATCAAACGCCAAAGTAGAAATATATCGGTCATCATCTTTGCTTTCTTCACTCTTTCTCCCTCGTTTCCGTCCACTACTATCTCAGCACTACCACCAGCACTACCAGCAGCAGCAGCAGGGACATTAGACGTGATGACTATTAATGTCAACACTGGTCAACACATCGTCGTCGTTGTGTTGTTCATTTTCGTTTTCGTTTTGCCGCCACCATTCACTGGCCGACTGACCAACCAACCGACCGACCGACTGCTAACGACCGTCTGTCTGCGCTGGCCAACTATACTAACTCAGAGACCACCGCATCAGATGATGCCAAGAGTGGCAAGTGCTTCTGCTGGCGGTGATGGTGATGGTGATGGTGATGGTGGTCAAGATTTTGAAGACAACCGTAAACGATATCTTGCTGGTGGTCATTGCTGACAAATTGCCTTTTCCATTCCTTTCTCTCACCACGATGATTGACTGCTGATTTAGTTGTGGTTGTGGTGGCGGTGACGGTAGTAAAAGGGAATGATGACCGAAGATGCCACCATTGCCAATAATCTCACCTATTTACTAAACGGTGCTCATTGCTCTCTCTCTCCAGATAGAGTGACACTTTAGAGTGCGCACTGCTCAGCTATACTTTCTTTTATTTTTTTCCTTTTTCTTTCAGGTTTCCATCGTTAAAAAAAGATTTTGGGCACATTTTTTTTGTTGTTCAGAGCAGCGGCACTTCTCACGATGATCATCGAGGACAACAACAGCAGGCACACACAACACGCTAAAATCGGAGAGAAAAGATGCGGCGGCAAACAAAAGCGACGACGACGGCCGCGATTTACCGCCAATATACTCACCGGCAGGCATTTCTCATCAGCATTGAACACATCCTTTTATCTTTCTTCACTTTTCCATTTTAAATGTTGCCTTTTACCACCTAGACAGTAGAGAGGGGAAAGCAAATATGTGTAGCACCAACACAGTTGGGCAGTCAAAACCACATCAACTGTAGCGTTCATTAGCGACAAAGGTTTTAAGCGGTGCTAGCAAATAATAATAATGGACGCCACCTCCGATCTATTTGTGTGTGTGCAAATATATCTCCTCTAACTTATTCTCTTTTTTTCGCACTTGCCCATCATCGCTACCATCACCACCATCACTGCTACTTCACCCCCACTTTTCGTTCATTCAGTCTTTTAGTTTTCTTTCAGTCATCATAGCTGAGAGTTGACTTGCTCATCGACCGAGTGACCACCACCGCCGCACTTGACCATTTAGTGAAGTTTAGTGATGCCCGGCTGATGATTGAGTCGCACTAATGGTTCACCTTTTCTTTTTCTCTGTTACCGCTTTTGTCAATACTCTTTCGGTGGCAAGCAGGTCCATTACCGGCATTATGGGGTTTTGCAGTGTCCTGCACCGAGCGCTCGCTATTGTCTGTTCATTCTCAGCTTCTTTTGTGAATGTCTGCCTGTGTGTGTGTGATTTATCTACCCGTCCACACTCTCACAGTCCCTATTGATGGTTGGCTGACTGATGGCTTCCACCACCACAATGTCTTCATTGTGAATGTGTGCGCTTCTCATCAGCATCAGTGTCATGTGGTAATGATGGTAATGTGCCAGTTTACCCGCTTTTCTCAGCTTTTTCCTTCATCGTTCACCTACTGACACTGAATATGAATGTGTGAGAAAGAAAGAAAGAGGGTGGAAAAGAACGAAGGTTTTCGCTAACAAAAAAAGTTTGAATGAACAGATCAGGCGGCTAGTTCAGGCACTTGTTTGTTTGTTTGGCCGCAACTGATTTGCTAAATACCGTTGATTTGGTCGCTGACAAATTGAGGACAGCAAAAAAGGAAGCAGTGTAATGTGTGTGTATGCGTTTTGAAGATCATTTTCAAAATGTTTGTCATTTTTTAAATTTGTTGTTGTTGAAAATTAGAATAAAGGTCAAGTTAATGTATTTTAACTTTTGTGTTAGTGTTTCTGCTATAATGTCTTGTTTTTAATCCAAAGTATTTATAATCTGTTTAATTTAAAGAAACGTTGTTAAAAAATGTTTATGAAGTTTATGGAACAGCATTTTGTGAAGCTGAAGTTTTTACTTGTCAGTTTTGTAACTTAAGTCAAAGTTTGGAACGAGCACCAATTTACTGTCTAGACCGATTTAGTTACAGTCAATTCAGTTTAGTGCTGTTGTTGTTGCTACTCTGAATGACTTGATTGAAAATCAACACCTTGGCTAAAGTGTATTCTGAGGAATACTAAAATGATAATGTTGTCGTGATCATCATCATGAAGATGACCATAATGGTAATAATGGTGATTAGATGAACCGAAATGAAAACAGACTGAGTTGTAATACAGCAGTAAGCACCAGACGACGGTTTAAGTTAATTTGAAAACACCCTTTTTTGCGCGCAAAACAATTGCAATTGAAAGTGCGAGCACTCACCAATAGGTTGGTATAAAATGACAAAAACACATGAAAAAGAAAAAATAACCCACTTGTTATTCAATTGCCATTTGCATTCTTTTTTGTAAAAAATCAAATCGGCAAAACGAAGTCGTCTACTTTCTCTTCCACTAGCTGAAACCGGTACTTTAACTTAGATCTAACTCAATTGAATTGTCAAATCTCCTCACTCAACTCCGGTAACTCAACTCACTTTCAGTTTTTGAAAAAGGGAACAAGGAGAATATAAAAAGTTTAGTTGATCGAGCGATCGATTGATTGACGAGCTGAAAAAGAGGGAAAGGGGGAAACCTGGGCAAAAACAGAGTACTCTATCTGAATGGGTGATTGTGTGCACACACTCAGGTGCACTATTTAGCTGACCAAAGTGTGTTGATTCAATCATCGATCACAACACACTTCGTTTGCTTTGCAGCCTTTCCATTGCTACTTCACACAACTGTCTCAACGAGCGCACACACACACACTCAACAACAGGTGATAAAATTCATCACCATCATCATCATCTTTTCTTTTCTTTTCTTTCTGTTCTGCACCTGAACACTGCACCCAATAATATCACCGGCACGACAGCCACTTTAGCATTCAGCACCCTCAATCGATCAATCAATTACCGATTTGGTGTTGCCCAATTAGTTGTGCTGTAGTGCTGCTGGTGGTAGTGGCGGCTGTGGACTTTGGGCGAGAAGGAAAAAAGCTCAAATGAAGGCAAAAGTGAAGGGACAATGTCTGGTATAAGCGGTTTGGTGATTGTGTGTTTGTGTGCGTTGACTGTAAATGCGTTTTTGATGATTATCCTGATGTACTTTCATTTTCTTCTTGGAATGGGCAGCACTGATTGAGATAATCAGGTAAGATGTGTTGGTGCTTATTTATAACTTTATAACTTTCTCCTTTTTCCAACTTTCAGATTGTTTATATCAAACAAAATAACTTAAAATACTAACAAAAGTGCAAAGTTTGTTTGTAAATTATTGCTTAAATGATTGTGTTTTTACATAGAAAATGCTTATTTCTTAAAGGAATATGAAATTTTAAGTCATCGCTTTGAATTGCAAGCCAATTTTGCTTTCTTTTGAAAAACGCACACACTGCTCCCTCTGTTGATTGAGCAGTGTACTAATTTACCAAAACAAACCGAAAGAGACGACGATACAGATATCAACAGTTTTCGCACTGTGAACTGAACTTTCTCAGATTTTCTAACAATCTTGATTTATCCCGGTTTATCATCTGACACTTTCTTTAACCAGAACTTCTTAGGTTAAAAAGCTGAATTCTGCGTAAGTATAACTGTGAGAATGAGCAAGTCCTCAGAAATGGCGCGCAAAATGTGCGCGCCAAAAGCCGTTGTGTTGAGAAGAGCGCACCCAGCGGGGTGACACTCTCCGGAGAATAGAATGTCTTCTAATCACACCGTTTCCTCCTAGGACTGGTTTGGCCTGCCATGCCATGCTGCTGCTGATTACTGCCTGCCTCTGTGTGCGTTAACTTTTTGGCGCGCAAATCGCCTGCCAAGTGCCCTGCTGTTGTCTCCAGAGGAATCAACAGCTGCAGCGTTTCCCCGTTTTCCTCTCAGGAACAGGTATAAAAGAGGCAGTCAAAGTCGTGTCAGAGCACCACTGAACTTTCAGTTCTTGCAGGCTTTCCACGTTCTCACTGAACACACTTCGCCAAGCACTTTGACCGCCAAAGTTCTCTTTCTTCTTCTTTCACCCTCTCGCCATCTTCAATTTCCTTCTCATGGAGCCAACATCCAACCAGTATTCGGAAAGTTCTTTGTCCAGCTTTTTGAACTCCAAAAAGGACAAGCCGAATTTCGCATCGATCTTCAGCATCGTGCAGCCCAAGCCATCTTCTGCCAATACCACCACCACCACCACCACCTCCACCAGCACTTTCTACGAACTGCCTGCCACCACTTCTTCAGATGATCAGGTGCTCTTGGAGCAGTTCTTCCCCCCGGGAACCACTTCGGGGGATCTGGTGCCCGGACCATCATCATCATCATCATCTCACTTCAGCCAGGGCGCCGCTCTCATCCGCTCATCCACCAACAGTTTTGGCCAGCAGTCCACGCCAATGGAGAGCCAAACGAGCGTGCCATGTGAGCAGCAGCAGCAGAAGCAGCCATTACAAGCTGCCCCAGTTGATCGCTCACTTGATCCCTGCTCCCTGGCCGCCATTCTCCAGCGTCACCGAGCGCAGCTGATGGTCGACAGCTGCAACTCGACGGCCGACCCTTCGTCAGCACCGAGTTCCACGCCGGAGGTGATCAAGCGCCTGCTGGCGATTGAGGCCAACCACCTGACCAAGGCCAGCTACGAGCAGAAGCTGGCCGAGGCGATGCAGTTCATGCGCGAGGACATTGCCGCCAAAGAGGCCTCTGCCGCCACCGCCAGCAACAACGGCGATGTTTACAACGTCAACAACAACAGCAACACCGCCGAGAAGACCTTGCTCGCCCAGCACGAAGCTTCGCTGGAGGAGTACATCCAACTGGTGGAGCAGCAGCAGGACGAGGACCTGGTGGACTTTCTGAAGCACTGTCTGGAGCAGCTGAAGGAGGAGGAATTGCGTCAAAACCGGCAAAACCCTTCCGACGTCCCGCCCACCAACCCATTCGAGATGAGCCCCTACTTTATCGTCCTCTCCGCTCTGTTGGACGTCATCAGCGAGTCCTCACTTTCTCGGCCACCCTGCTCGTCTCCCGAGGCCTCATCATCAAGCGTCAATCACCTCTCTCCCTCGGGCTTCCAAGTTCGAACGCCCCTCTCTGAGGAGCTGATCACCGAGCTGTGCAAGGAGTTCACCTCCAACATCAACACCCTCATCATCGCCGCCTGTGTGGAGTTGAAGGAGCTCAGCAATGTGATCTTTCATTACCCTCACCCTCGCCACTACTACACCGAAGGTCAGTCCACCACGGAGCAGGTCAACTTCAAAGTGGAGATGCAGAAGGTGAAGGAGCGCTTCCACGTCGCCCTCGCCTTCCTCTCGCGCCTCTTCTCCGAGCGCACCTTCCTCGAGGAGGCGGGCAACCAGGTGAGCGACTTACCATGAAGCGGCTGATCACCATTCTCCTGCCCTACTGGCTGAAGGAGTGTCCCGTTTATCAGTTCAATCGCAATTGCCCCGACCAGCACTTGAGGCAGTTCACCACGCCGGTGGTGGACTTTCTTGAGCGGCATCTGCTCTTCAGGGAGAACTCGACCACCTACGATATGGAAGCGGTGATGGCGGTGAACTTCCACCACTGCCACCCAAGAGCAGCTTTCTCGCCGGCCAGCTGTCCGCCTTTGTTCAGCTGCTGGAGCAGCTCTCCAGCCAGTCGCTGCAGGTAGTGGTGCGCATGTTTGGCAGGACCTACGTTCCAGAGGGAGGCTTCCTCGATGTGATCAACCTTCCGGTGAACGGCCACTTTGGCATGGACGGCAGCAGGAGGAGGGCGTTCCAGCTGGCGAAGGCTTCGCTCAATCAGCTCTGGAAGATGCTCCGCACAGTGGTGAACGCCCTCGGGGTGCTGCCCACTGAGGAGCTGTACAGGATGCTCACTGGAGCGCCGCCACTGCCGCAGAAATCAGCTAGAAAAAGCTTCGCTGAAAGTATCTCTTACAGTACCTACTTTCAAGGTGAAATCTACCGAAAAATCTTCCACTTCAACAACTTGGTTAACCTTGTCTTCGCCCTGGACAGTATTTACCTTCTGTACAAAGGTAGTGTGCACTGACGACGAAAACTGTTTACAAGGGTGTTTGTTGCCACTTTCTTTCATCAACTAATCTCTTCTCAATTTTGTTGTTTACTTTCTTTGCTCTAGCTCACGCACGAGGAACTGAGACGCCTCCCAAAGCATTCTCGACCCGGACACTCTGAATCAGGGACTCTCCTTTACTCACATGCTCTTTCAGCGGCTCTTCGCCACACTGCGCGACGACATTTGGTACTACTTTGCTCTGCTGGACAATGATGAGAAGCTACAGCGCCGGTCAGCAGCAGAGGGCCTCGAGTGGGCACTTAATCAGTACGGCTTTCGGCGAGGGCAGCCAATCGTTGCTGCTCGCAATGACCGATCGGAGACTGATGAGGTGATCACCATTGAGGACGGCAATGAGAACGTCGCTTCCTCCTCCTCCTCCTCCTCTTCCTCTTCCTCATCATCATCATCCTCATCATCGTCAACACCTTCTGAAGCAGCAATGCCAGCGCTGAAAACATCTTTGAAATCATCACCGTAGTGAACAGCTGTACTACTGAGCAGCAGATCGATGTGCAAGTCGAGCACGAGTCGAACCGCCAGTTTGAGCTCTTCAACTCAACGCCCTCGCCCTCGCCATCAGCATCATCATCATCATCAGCAGCAGCGGCATCATCGCATGAGCCAGGCGTGGAGGTTCTTGGTAATTTTCAGCAGTTTGAGTCATTCCGTTTCTTTCCATCATCGCCGCCGCCACCACCATCTCAATCATCTAGAGTTGACCAGCTAGAGGAAGATATACGTGAGATAAAGGAGATGATGAAATTGCACAACAGAGTGATTATCGACTTGCAGCGAGTCAAGCTGAAAAGTATGATGGAAAAAGACTCGAAGTAGGCAGTCAAGTACTAGGCATTTGAAAATGAAAGCAGTTTCTAGATAGTTTGATTGCTTTTTAACACTGTCCCTAATGAGAATAATTCATAAAATAAACTTTTACCTATTTGCATTTAATTTCTGATTTTTTTCTTTTAAGTCTAAAATTTCTAAAAACTTACTGTAGATGCATAAAAACAAAAAAATACTGCAGTTTAAGCTAGAGGGAACACATTTTATCTTTTCAAAACGACTGGCAGTTGTTGCTTGGCTGTGGTTCTTATCAGAAAAGAAAAACACCACTCAAAAACGTTTGCTGTACGAGTATCTGTTTTTATCACAACAACAGAAAACTAATTTTGTTAATGCGAATAATCTCAGTTTTGTCATAAATACAAGTTACTGTTTATCACGCTCATAGCCAGTAGTCACACTTAATAATTTAAATTTTAAATCATCTTTATTTTGTGTCAAAAATGTCTTTATCAACTTCGGAAAAAGCATCAAAAACAACAGCAGAAAAACCGTTGAAAATCTTTTTCAGGTAAAATGTGTTGGTGCTTTTGGCGGGCGACCCGGCAGGGCAGAAACCCGCTTATTACTTTGCCAGTCTGTCCGTCCGTCCGTCTGTTTGTCTCTCTGTCTCTCTGTCTGTTGGTCTGTCTCTCCCTAACACTTTCAATTCTAGCTATGTTCCAGACATCGTAGAAACTTGAAATTTCTTACAGAGAGACATATGTCATCAAACAGTGATGATGAGAGTTCGATTGACCTCTCTTCATCAGCGTCCTGGAGTGACCTCTGTTCTGGTGCCCCTCTAGAGTCCACACAGTGGATGATCGACACCTCCTCGTCAGCCCCTTCAACGCTGACGTGTGTTTATGCCAGCCACTGCCTGGGCATCTCTTCGGGTGTGCTTTTTCTCCGCTGCCCTTGTCCTTCGGCCGTCATGGTACTCGGTAACAGTACAACTTGCCGCCACGGCCTTCACCACAGCCGGTTACAGAACAGGGACCTTCCAGGAGACCTGGTGGCGCTTTGCGGCTGTTGGCTGAAACTGCTCTGCCTTGGATGCGCATGGCTGAACCATCCTCGGGATCAGTCGAATCAGACTGCTCGTCGGTGAAACGTACCACCCGGTTGGAACAAGGCGACACTGGCCGATGGGGTCGGACAGGTGTCGACGGAGTGGTGGCAGCTGTTCTTGGCCTTGCCGCTCTCTTCCGGCAGTTCAAGGCGTCTCGCCTGAACATGTTGATGAGGGTCTCTTCAATGGATGCCACGTACGGCTCGAGGCGGGGCAGATTCTGTCCAAGTTCTTCAATGTACTTGAAACCGAGGCGCTGTGGGAATCGGCCGAAGACGGTCTCCAGTACCTTGGACTTTAAAGATGGCATCAAAGATGGCGTCTAAGAGGGCATTCACGTCCCGGCTGGAACGCAGTACCGGGATCTTATCCAGTTCAGCGAACACTTGATCCTGCACTCTGCGGTTTGCTGAGAATTTGGTGTACAGCACACTGAGGTCGTCCTCGTAGTTGTAGTGCTTCATCATTAGCTAGCTTTTATTCCCCTTTACCGTCAAATAAAGCTATTTTAATCCCCCAGCCTTTGTTTCTGCTTGCTTGAGTTTCTTTCTAGCTTGCTCCTTTCCTAGTAGCATTAGTTGCCCTCTGTTCTCCTCAAGTTAGCTGCTGGCCACCTACACATATTACAAAGTTATATATCGAGTTGAAGCTGGGAGTTGTAAGACTAAATTGACCCTAGAAAAAAGGGTCATAAGTTTTTACAAACGCCCCCTGCTGGCATCATCAAAAGTTTGTTCAAATTGAATGTTTTTGCTGTGACCATGTCTTTGACCCATGACTAAGTAGGACGATATCAGAACGACATCACTAAATGTTTTGTTTACAGATAAAGTGTTAGCCCAACACAGTGATTGCATAAGCGTTCCTCAGCAGTGACCGCCTCAATGCCGCGAGATCTGATGTGACTTGACCACTGTCAACTTCTGTCGACGAGAGGCCTGCGAGCGAAACGAGCAGGGCCCGAGGAAACGGACGTTGACACTGGCCAAGTCACGTCAGAGATTGACGGTAAAATATAATCAGTAAAATCAGTTTAAATTAACAAACAAACCACAGCTACACAGCCGCCCGCCACTACTTTGGCTTGCCAAACTTTTTCCTTTTTCCCACTTTCAATTTGTTTTTATCAGACATAATAACTTAACAAGCTAACAAAACCGCAAAGATTGTTTGAAAATGATTGCAAAAATGATCGTGTTTCTTTCATAAAATGCTTATTTTTTAAAAGAATATAAAATTTGAAGTCATCGCTTTGAATTGCAAGCCAATTTTGTTTTTTTCTGAAAAACGCATACACTGCTCCCTCTGTTGATTGAGCAGTGTACTAATTTACCAAAACAAACCGAAAGAGACGACGATACAGATATCAACAGTTTTCGCACTGTGAACTAAACTTTCTCAGATTTTCTAAACATAATCCCGGTTAATCATCTGACACTTTCTTTAACCAGAACTTTTTGCGCTAAAAAGCTGAATTCTGAGTAAGTATAGCTGCGACAATCGCGGCAAGTCCTCAGAAATGGCGCGCAAAATCAGTGCGCGCCAAAAGCCGTTGTGTTCAGAAGAGCGCACCCAGCGGGGTGACACTCTCCGGAGAATAGAATGTCTTCTAATCACACCGTTTCCTCCTAGGACTGGTTTGGCCTGCCATGCCATGCTGCTGCTGATTACTGCCTGCCTCTGTGTGCGTTAACTTTTTGGCGCGCAAATCGCCTGCCAAGTGCCCTGCTGTTGTCTCCAGAGGAATCAACAGCAGCAGCGTGCACACGTTTCCCCGTTTTCCTGCCTCAGAAACAGGTATAAAAGAAGCAGTCAAAGTCGTGTCAGAGCACCACTGAACTTTCCGTTTTTGCAGGCTTTCCACGTTCTCACTGAACACACTTCGCCAAGCACTTTGACCGCCAAAGTTCTTTTTCTTCTTCTTTCACCCTCTCACCGTCTTCACCTTCCTTCTCATGGAGCCAACATCCAACCAGTGGTTGAAAAGTTTTGTGTCCAGGTTATTAGAATTACAGCAGAAGCAGCCATTGCAAGCTGCCCCAGTTGATCGCTCACTTGATCCCTGCTCCCTGGCTGCCATTCTCCAGCGTCACCGAGAGCAGCTGATGATGGTCAGCAACTCGACGGCCGATCCTTCGTCAGCTCCCGACTCCTGCTCCACGCCGGAGGTGATCAAGCGCCTGCTGGCGATTGAGGCCAACCACCTGACCAAGGCCAGCTACGAGCAGAAGCTGGCCGAGGCGATGCAGTTCATGCGCGAGGACATTGCCGCCAAAGAGGCCTCTGCCGCCACCGCCAGCAACAACGGCGATGTTTACAACGTCAACAACAACAGCAACACCGCCGAGAAGACCTTGCTCGCCCAGCACGAGGTCTCGCTGGAGGAATACGTCCAACAGGTGGAGCAGCAGCAGCGCGAGGACTTGCTGGCCATTCTGAAGCACTGTCTGGAGCAGCTGAAGGAGGAGGAATTGCGTCAAAGACGGCGAGCCGACGTTCCCAACGTCACGCACACCACCAACCCCTTCGAGATGAGCCCCTACTTTATCGTCCTCTCCGCCCTGTTGGACGTCATCAGCGAGTCCTCACTTTCGCCGCCCAGCTCATCAGAGGCCTCCTCATCAAGCGTCAATCATCTCTCTTCCTCGGGTTTCCAAGTTCGAACGCCCCTACCTCAGGAGCTGCTCACCGAGCTGTCCACGGAGTTCACCTCCAACATCAACACCCTCATCATCGCCATCTGTGCAGAGTTGAAGGAGCTCAGCAATGTGATCTTTCAAAACTCTCCCCACCACAACACCGGAAGTCAATCCACCACGGAGCAGGTCAGCTTCAGCGTGAAGATGAAGAAGGTGAAGGAGCGCTTCACGTCGCCCTCGCCCTCCTTTCGCGCCTCTTCTCCGAGCGCACCTTCCTCGAGGAGGCGGGCAACCAGATGAGCGACTTCACCATGAAGCGGCTGCTCATCATTCTCCTGCCCTACTGGCTGAAGGAGTGTCCTCAGTATCAGTTCAACGGCAATCAGCACGATCACCTCTACCAGCACTTCAGGCAGTTCACCACGCCGGTGGTGGACTTTTTCAATCGGCATCTTCTCTTCAAGGAGAACTCGACAGGAGCTTACAATATGGAAAGCGGTGATGGCGGTGAACTGCCACCGCCGCAGCCACCCAAGAGCAGCTTTCTCGCCGGCCAGCTGTCCGCCTTTGTTCAGCTGCTGCACCAGCTCTCCACCCAGTCGCTGCAGGTAGTGTTGCGCATGTTCGGAAAGACCTACATTTCAGAGGGATGCTTCCTCGATGTGACCAACCTTCCGGTGAACGGCCACTTTGGCATGGACGGCAGCAGGAGGAGGGCCTTTCAGTTGGCGAAGGCTCTCCTTACTGAGCTCTGGGCGATGCTCCGCACAGTGGTGGACGCCCTCGGGGTGCTGCCCACTGAGGAGTTGTACAGATGCTCACTGGATCGCCGCCACTGCCGCAGAAAACATTATCATCAGGGAAAAAGAGCTCCGTTGAGAGCTCCCTCACTGCCTTCTTCCAAGGTGAAATCTACCGAAAAATCTTCTACTTCAACAACTTGGGTAACCTTATCCTCGACCTGGACAGCCTTTACATACTGTACAAAGGTAGTGTGTGACCTGACGACGAGTTTAGCAGGGTGTTTGTTGTCACTTTCACAAAACTAATCCCATCTCGTTTTTTTGTTTACTTTTCTTTTTTCTAGCTCGCGCACGAGGAACTGAGGACGCCTCCCAAGGCATTCTCGACCCGGACACTCTGAATCAGGGACTCTCCTCTATTCACATGCTCTTTCAGCGGCTCTTCGCCACGCTGTGCACCGACATTTGGTACTACTTTGCTCTGCTGGACAATCATGAGGGACGACAGCGCCGGTCAGCAGCAGAAGGCCTCGAGTGGTTGCTTAATCAGCACGGCTATGTGCGAGAGCAGCCAACCACTGCTGCTCGCAATGACCGACATCAGTCGGAGGCGATCACTATTGAGGACGGCAGTGAGAACGTTGCTGCCTCCTCTTCCTCCTTTCTCTTCCTCTTCATCTCCTCATCATCGTCCTCATCTTCATCTTCATCCTCATCATCTTCTGAAGGCAGCAATGCCAGCGCTGGAAACTTTGAAATCATCACCATAGTGGAGAACTATACTGCTGAGCAGCAGAATGATGAGCGAGTTGAGCACGAGTCGGACCACCAGTTTGAGACTCTTCATCTCAACGCCCTCGCCCTCGCCCTCGCCCTCGCCCTTGCCCTCGCCATCATCATCATCATCATCAGCAGCAGCGACATCATCGCATGAGCCAGGCGTGGAAGTTCTTGGAAATGTTCAGCAGTTGGAGTCATTCCGTTTCTTTCCATCATCGCCGCCGCCACCACCATCTCAGTCATCTAAAGTTGACCAGCTAGAGGAAGATATGCGTGAGATAAAGAAGATGCTGAAAACGTACAACAAAGTGATTATCGATTTGCAGAAAGTAGCGCTGAAAGGTATGATGGAGAAGGATTCGAAGTAGGCAGTCAAGTACCAGGCATTTGAAAATAAAAGCAGTTTTCTAGATGATTTGACTGTTTTTAACACTGCCCCTAATGAGAATAATTCATAAAATAAACTTTTACTTATTTGCATTTAGTTTCTGTTTTCTTCTTTTTAGTCTGAAATTTCCTAAAACTTACTGTAATGCACAACAAACAGAAAGATACTGCAGTTTAAGTCAGAGGGAACACTTTTTTTTATAAAACGACTGGTAGTCGTTGCTTGGTTGTGGCTTTTATCAGAAAAAGAAAGCACCACTCAACAACGTTTGCTGTACGAGTATCTGTTTTTATCACAACAACAAATCACTAGTTAAGTTAGCGCAAATAATCTCATTTTTGCCATAAATACAAGCCATTGTTCATACCAATTATAGCCAGTAGCGTTAAATAATTTTAATTTTAAATCATTTTTATTTTGTGTCAAAAACGAAAAATGTCTGTATCAACTTCTGAAAGAGCATCAACAACAGCAGCAGCAGCAAAACCGCTGAAAATCTTTTTCAGTCTCTGGACGCCGCCGGTCACCTGTCCGCCTGTTTTGGCCTGGCTCAGGCACTTGTTCAGCGAGGTCACCAGGTGACCTTCTTCCTGGCGGCCACCTTCAAAGGACAGGCGGCCAAGTTTGGCTGTCGGGAGGTAATTTTCAACGACGACGATAAAAGTGAAAATGACAAGAAGCCTACTGAATCCTTAAAAACGGAAAATCCCATCAAGCAAATCGCCTCAGCCATTCTCAAAACCGGCATCTCGGACCAAAAAGTCCGCTGGAAAAGGTGGACCTAATGTCAAATCCGACCTTTTTCGAGCAGACGTGGAGCAGGCTCATTGCTCGAAACGACCAAATTCAGGCAGAGATGGACGCCATCAGCCCGGACCTCTTCATTTTGGATCTCTTTCTGGTGTTGCCCTGCATTCAGCAGAGAGGCATTCCCTATGTGTCCATTTTTAGCGGAAATCCTCTCTTTCTGTACGATCATCCTTCCATTCCTCCTGGTTGTTCAGGTAAGCACTTGCACTTAAAACTTTACAATTAAACTTTTTCTAAAAATTATTTTTAATATAATCTAGGATTCCGCACTGACAGCAATCCTGCCACGTGGACAGTTTTTAGAGAAAAGTTTGCCCAGTATACTTCTATTTTTAAGGTCAATCAAGCAAAACTGAATGCCCATTTCAACTTTGTTCCTGATCCGGCTTTTGAGCAATCCCTCAAGAACGTCAACACTGACTTTGTCATGTCACCGTACCTCAATCTAGTTGGCTACCCAAAAGAGCTCACTTACAACACCGAGCAAATCAAACTTCCTGAAACTTTTTTATTTTTAGACGCCTTTTGTCGTCAGGAAAGTTCACAAGAGTTTGTTATTCCGAAGCAAATTCAAGAGATGCCAGGAAAAGCGCTAATCTACTTTAGCCTTGGCTCTATGGGTAAAAAAGAGGATTATTAAAACTGCCAACTATAACAAAAACATTTTAAACAGGCGGCTATGACGTTGAACTTCTCAAGCGAATACTGTTCATCCTCAGACGGACACCTCACCGGTACATCGTCTCCAAAGGACTTCGAGGAGCGGAGTTTGACCTTCCGCCAAACTGCTGGGGCGAAGCGTACCTCCCTCAAACGGCCATTTTGCCGCTGGTCGATCTGGTGATCACCCACGGTGGCAACAACTCATTCACTGAGGCCTTTTCCTTTGGCAAGAAGATGATTGTCCTTCCGCTGGTAAGAAAGGGAAATTGAGGAGAGTAAAGAAAGTTTGATTAATTTGTTATTTTATTTGTTTAGTTTGCAGACCAGTACGACAATGGCACTCGAGTTGTGGAGCTCGGCTATGGTGAATCGCTTAATCCGTACCAGTTTAGAGATGAAGACCTGATAGAGGCCATTGATCGATTGCTTGGTGATGAAAAACTTACTGCTAAGATGGCCAAAGTACGAGAGCGAATAGTGCGGGAGAATACAAAAGCGGCCGCCTGTCAAGCTATTGAAAAGTTGGTAAAAACTTAAAACTTAAAAAATTGTTTTTTTTATTTTGTTAATTGGTACAAACGTTTATGGAACAAAAATATAACTGTCTTTATAAACCATTTAATTGTCAGTGTTGCTGCTGCTGCTGCTGCTGCTCCGCTAGCATTCGCTCAATCGCTTTGTTGATCTTGGCACGGGCTTCCGTCAGTTCCGGAGAATCATGCACATCCGGCACGTCGATGTCCTCGTTGTGAGCCGATCCAGAGATGACCACCGGAAGGAGGGTGGGCCTGTTGGGTGGCTGCTCCAACACGCCCAACACACGCCACGGGTCACGTTGGCCGTTGACGTAGACGACATTGCTCAGAGTGGGCGTAGTCGACAGATTGGCCCCTCCGTAGACTTTGTTAGTCCGTTCTACGGCCCGCTCTATTGCCTGTTGATCAAATTGAGGCCCGAAAATGTCTTTGCATTGCTGCACGAAAAACTCCACTGAAAAGTAGTCGCCAAACGGTTGGTCAACGTTGTGACTAGTGGTGACGAACTGGCCTATGGAGGAGCATTGCAAGTACAGCCGCATACGATCTGATAAGTAATAAAAAACCTTTAAGTGTCAAGTTGTTGTGAATTAATTTTAAAATAGAAAAAAAACTTACAATCGGAAGTATAATTGAGCCACCCCACTTCTGCAACTAAATCAACGTAAGGTTTGTACTGGAAGTAGACACAGTTACTTATACGATATTCCCATAAGGTTACTCTTAAACGTTCAAGCGCTGAAGCGCCATAACGCCTGTCTGTCATTATCTCACAAACACCGGGATCATTTGGAAAACGTGGATTTTCTTCATTAAACATTGCCGCTCCTTGAAAAGGAATTGATATAATGTAGACTAATAGGGAGATGTCCAGCTGGTTGGCGTTCTTTAACGGCGTGCAAAGTCCAAACAGATTTGTCAGGTACTCTCTGCCTGAATCGCTGCCTAGTTTATGGGTGAACTCGTTCATGGCCAGGCGGACTTCATTCACACACCCCTTGCCCAAGTCAGTGTCCATCTCTTGGAGAAAAGTGTCAAAACTGAGTTTGGCTTGAAGGGGCGCACTGGAGGCGACGGCACCCAAAACGAGATCGGGGTGTTTCAGGCGAAGCCATGCGGCCAAGTTACCAGCGTAGTCTCCTAGCAAAAAGCCTTTCTGTTAAACACAACTTAAAAAATAAAAAGGTTTTTAAAATGTACCTCCAAAAATGATCCATTTGTGGTTGTCGCTTATGTTGTACTTGCGTTTAATGAACTTAATAAAAGTAACGGCATCTTCTAGTGACTGTTCAATGGTAAAGTACTTTAAGTTTTCTATTGAAGTGTTACTAAAAAAAGAAAAATTTTACTACAAGTTTTAAACTATAAGCTAATTAAAAAGTGAACAAAAGAAAAAATATACTGACGCGGTTGGATGCGATTCGCCAAAATAACGATGTTCTAGAATTACCATTCCAGCATTAAATTGCTTAGCATTATTGAACATTTGCCCGGCCGATACAAATAGAGACCTTATTTCCCTTTTTTCGCCAAACATAAGAAACATGGGCGAATAAGAAGGAAGAGAGAAGTCAAAAAAGGCCATGTTAGCTAGGTACCGTTGTTTCCAAGTGGCATTGTTTGAGGAATCAAAATGATCGAGTTGCTGGTCAAATGTCAAATAGTCGTCGTGTTCCGCTGCTTCAACGCAGTGATCATTTCTAATATTCTTTACTTTAAGACTAAATGGAAACCCAATTTTGCTATATTCGTAGTTTGGGCGTTTGTAGGACTTTTCAACAAAATTTTCATTTTTATTAGATTGAGTAAATGCAAAAAGTTCAGAAATATGACTTAAGTAAATACTCAATAAAAAAATTTTAAAAAAATAAAATGTTTTGGCAAACATGATTCAAAATAAAGTTAAATAAATAAAATTTGTGCTTTAAAGTAATGTTTTTTAAAAGCAGACTAAACAAGTTTATATTTGTTTTTTGCAAAATATTTGTCATTAATTTTTATGTGGTTCCCAACAACAAAATTTAAAGATAACTAAATTTTTGTTTGTAATTTAATTTGTTGTTGTAGTTTTTTATTTATTAGTTTACATCCACTCAGACAACTATCCATTAAAAAATCAACTGTATAACATTGTTTTGCTAACAAATATTTTATGTTACTACTTAGGACGCGTGTATCTTCAATTAAAAAACCATAAATGGCAAGCACATCAACAACAATGTTTTGTGACCTTGAAACACCATTAAAACAAATTTTTTACTAGATCCTAAGAACCAGTCAAATTAAATTGTATTTTTTAACAAAATAATTTAAAGTATTTGTCACGGAATTTCTTCCGTGAAGTGAAAAGATGAGAAAGAGAGGGATGGACACAAGCGCAGGTGTTGGTCCGGTGAAGAGAAAGAGAAGCACGGCGCAAATGACGGTCGAAATGTTTAATTTTAAAGAAGAAGAAGAAGGAAAGGGTAACAGGTATGAAGGAGAAGAAGAAGTGGTGGGAGCCTCTCCGGGCGAATAGGCGCAGGGTTTGGGAATCCAAAGGCTGAAGGGCTCGGGCACGGCAAGAGGCCGGCAATAATGGGCGCGCACTGAGCAGCCGGTCGACGGAGCGACTGCACGACTGAACTCGACGGCACCAACAACGACTGACTAACTCACTCACTGACCGACTGGGCCCCGCTCACGTTCACACCGTCCGATCGCTCATGCTCACGGGCGATGTGCTCGGCAGCCTGGCGATAAGCCGGCCAGCGTACGCTCCACGCGCTGGAGCCTTCTCGAACGGCCTCGTCAGAGGCCATCACCTCAAGGAAATCTCCTTGACAGTATTTAAAAAATAAAACAAACAATATTTAGTGTTTTTAATAAAAGTTAACAAAGCATTTAAACTGCTTTAGAATCCAATTATTCCAGTTAAGCTATATTAAAAAGTTTCTTATGTTTTTATGGTTTTTCTTTCAAAAATTGCCCAATTGCCTTTGTAACTTGCTCGCGGGCATTTTTCAGTTCCGGTGAATCATCGGGATCTGCTTTATACAAATCAGCGCAAAGAGAAGCTCCTGGAATGATTATAGAAGTAATGGTTGGTTTGTTAGGCGGCTGCTTCAAAACGCCCAACTCATGCCAAGGATCAGTTAGGCCATATGTGAAAACAACATTGCTCAAAGTGGTGGCAGAAACATTTGCGCCTCCGTAGACTTTGTTTGTTTTGTCCACTGACTCTTGTATCTTCTGTTTGCTAAACTGGGGCCCAAAAATGTCTTGGCACTGCTGGATAAAAAAATCAACAGAAAAATAATTGCTAAATGGCAGGTCAGGGTAGTCGCTGGTTTGAAATTGCCCCAGTGCGGAACACTGCGAGTACATTCGAATTCGTTCTAAATAATCATAAATTAGTATGGTAAATTTTTTATTTTTAATTAGTAGAAACATTTACCTTGTGCATACCCAGAACTCCAGCTGACGTTGCTCATCTGTTCAACAAAACTTTTGTACTGACTCAATGCACGAGAGTATTTAATTCCGGGTGTCATTACTAAACGGTCAAGGGCTGATGGATAGCTGTGATTCTTTGTCACAATTGAACAAATATCTCGATTAATATAATTTGTCCTAGTACTGTTGTCTATAATTGGTTCAATCAACGAGTTAGCCACCCAGTTCACTAGCACTGAAATGTCCTGTTTGCTGGCGGTTTGTAAAGGGGTGCAAAGTTTAAACTTTTTTGTCAGTTTCTCTCGTCCAGAATCGGTGCTTAGTAGTTGGGTAAACTCATTCATGGCAGAACGGATTTCACTGGAGCATTTTGGGCCTAAATCAATGTTCACTGTTTTGAAAAATGCGTCGAAATCGAGTTTGGCCTGAACAGGAGCACTATAGGCAACGGCACCAACTACAAGATGAGGATACTTTAGACGAAACCAGACGGCTAAGTTGCCAGAAAAAGATCCTAAACAAATAAATTTTGTACCGCAACATGCTTTAAAAACATTTTTTGTCTTTACCTCCAAATACAATCCATTTGTGATTTTTGCCGATGTTGTATTTTCGCTTAATAACATCTATTAAAACGGTTGCATCTTTAAGTTTCTGTTCAATGCTATAGTATTTCAAATTGTTTTTTGAAGTGTCCCTTAAAGTGTTAAAGCAAAAAATTAAAATTTGTAAAACAAATAAATATTATTTATTTTAAAATGACAAAATTTTGTAATTTTTAGGTTTTTAAAACTTTGTTTTAAAGTATTATTTAAAATAATTATTTACTCACCTTGTCGGTGTTTTCCGAAAAAATGATAAATGGCGAGTACTGAGTACTACCATTCCTGCATTAAATTTTTTTGCATTTTCATATATTTGTCCTTCATACAACATATAGGGCGGTAGTGCAGTTTCTTCAAACATTAGAAAAATAGGCGAATTGGAAGATGGAGAATTGTCAAAATGTCCCATGTTGACATAATACAGTTGTTTCCAAGTGACATTGTTCGAAGTATTAAAATGATCAAGGCGTTGTTCAAAAACAAAGGAGCCTCATTTGTAAAAATTTTGATACAACTTTTAGGTAACTTTACTTTTATATTGCTCGCTAAACTATTATTTCCATTTTGTTTCAACAAAAATGTAGGTTTGTTGTTTTTGTCAAAATGAGACTTGTTTAAAATTTGAAACGAAATTGGAACATCATTTGCATTAAACAATTGAAAGTTAACAAAAATTAATGCGATACTATTCAAAAGCAAATAAAAATTGCTAAAAATTAAGAAATTAAGTTTTTTTGTTATCATATTGAAAAAAATGTTTTAAGTTTGAATTAGTTTAAAATTGAAGGAATGGTAAAGCAAATAACAAATTTTGTCTAATTTATAGCCAATTTTACAACATTTATTTTTCTGATGACTACTATGACAATTAAGATTACTAAATTCAAGCACGTTGTATAAAAAATATTAAAAAAACAAAATTTTTTAGTAAATGTCTCTTAGACTACAAACAAGTAAAATAAATGAACGTTAAAAACTTGTTTTGATTTTGAAAATGGTTTGAATAACAACAATAAATATTTTTAACAAGAGGTTTGAGTTAGAAAATAAGGTTAAGGTGCGCTGTTCAAGTGTTGAATTTTTTTGATTGTGATATAATTGGGCGTTGCTTAATAAATTTTTTGTAAACGGTTTTTGGGTGTTTTCAAAACTTTAAAGTTTTTTTATCTGGTTTTAAGCATTCTTTTTCTCTGTTAACAACGTGGTTTTTTGGTAAACAGCGGTTAAGAGTAGTAATAAAGTTATTGGAATCAGTGTTGCATCTAATTAAGAGAAGAAATGAGTATTAAGCCAAAAAATGCTTGCAAAAAGTTGAAAATTTAAAACTTAACACCGTTTCAACTATTTCAAAAAACTAAATTAAATTACAAAATTTAAATGATGCAAAGTAAAATAGTATTTTTTTCAAATATAAAATAATTTTTTTATTTTTTGTAATCAAATAGTTTACCGAAACGCAGTAACAACAAAAACAAAAAACATTGCAAAAATTTTAAAATTTTGAATATTAATCACTGTTTAAAAACTGCCCAATTGCGTTTGAAATTTGCACGCGAGCTTTTTTAAGGGCCGGTGGATCATCATTTGAACTATCTACCATATCAGCACAGTGAGCAGTTCCAGGAATAACTATCGGAATAATAGTTGGTTTATTAAACTGTGGTTTCAGCACTCCAAGCTTATGCCAAGGGTCGACCAGTCCGTTAGGAAAAACTACATTGCTCATAGTGGTAAAGGAGATATTGGTGCCACCGTAGTTTTTGTTTACTTTGTTTACTGCTTCTTCAATTTCCTGCTTATCAAACTGAGGTCCAAAAATGTCTATGCATTGTTGAACAAAAAAATCGAGTGTTAAGTATTCGGCAAATGCTTCTTTTGGATAGTCACTAGTCTGAAAATAACCAAACTCTGTGCACGTTTGGTACATCCAAAGACGATCTGAAAACAAACCAAATTAAATAAACATGTGTTTTATGAAGATTTAATAATTTTAACTGACAAGCTGATTGCTTACCTCCATTCCATTTATCAGACTTCATTTTATCAATATTTAGGTGGTACTTGTAATAAAGGTATTGATCTTTTCTGACAATTTCACCAAGCCGTTCAAGCGCTGTAGTATTGTTCCCACTGTCAAACATTTTACGACAAAGTGTGACAATACTTGTATTTTGGTAATCATCGTACTGTGTTGCAAAAGCAAAAGCATCCGCAAAAATATTCACTAGAGATGAAACGTCTAGTTTGCTGGCACCTTCAAGCGAAGGACTAAGTTTCAGCTTTCTAGTGATTTCCCGTCGACCTGAAGAACTGCCCAGCAGACTGGTGAACTCTGTCATGGCAGAACGAATCTCTCCCAGGCACTTTTTGCCCAGGTCATCGTCGACCACTTTGAGGTATGCGTCAAAATCCAATTTGGCCTGGACAGGCGCACTGGAAGCAATGGCGCCCACCACAAGGTCCGGATATTTGAGGCGGAACCAGGCGGCCAGGTTACCAGAGTATGATCCTAAAATACAACCAAATAATGTTTTTTAAAATTAGTTGAAAAAAAATATTTAAAACAAAATACCTCCAAAAACGATCCATTTGTGTTTTTTGTTAAGGTCGTACTTTTGTTTAAAAAATTTCACAAATGCTGCTGCGTCGGCAAGCGCTTGCTCACTGCTAAGGTATTTCAATCCGGCTACTGATGTATCGCTAAAAACAAAGTATAATGAGTCAATACAGCAAAATACAATAGAAATTAACAAAAAAATAAACCTTGTTGGGTGTTTTTCTCCGTAATAGCGATGCTCAAGCATAACCATTGCCGCTTTGTAGTGTTTTGCATTTTTTACCATTTGTCCCGTTTTTAAAAAATATGTAGGTGCTTGCCCTTCTCCACCCAACATAAGAAAAATTGGCGATTTAGAAGAGGGAGAATTATCAAAAATATCCATTCGGGCAAAGTATTTTTGTTTCCAAGTAGCATCATTTGACGGGTCAAAATGGTCAAGTTTTTGGTCAAATTCATTCTCAATAATATTAAAAGAAAGGTTTTGAGAAATAAACTTATTTTCATATTGTTCATTTTGCTTGATCAAATGACCCAACATGCCGTACTTGTCAGTTGGGCGTCCACGTAACATTCGAAAAAATTAAAAATCTTTTCACCATCTGAAGATAAGGGATTAGCTAAAAGATTAGAAAACAAACCAACATAAATACAAATGGTCATAAAACAACATGATTTTTTGACAATCATGATTAAATTTAAAAAATAAAAAGTGTTTTAAAATAGTTTGTAGTTGAACGATATTTTCCAAACACAAAATTTCTGTTTATATTAATTTTTTAAAAAAAATTTAAAACACTTTTTAATTAATGACAACCATGACAATTGGTATTATTGAATTTTTGTATGTTATAATTTCTTGTTTAAAACTTAGATTTTTTTATATAAATGCTATTAATGATAAAATCAGTATGGATTAATCAAAAAGTACATTTTGTAAATCTTTTATCATGTTTTTAAATTTTAATTGTCAAATATTTTGGTTGTTTAAAATTAATGACAAAACAACACAATTTTAACACTCACCGGGCAACATTGTCGTAAACCAATTTACTATTTAGCATAAAAAAGTTACAATAACAAAAATGGCAAAATTGAACAACAATAAATATTTTTTAACTGAAAGTTTGGACAAAAAAATAGAGTTTTGGTGCGCTGTTTAAAAATTGAGTTCGTTTAATTTAAAAATAATTGGACGTTACTCAATAAAATGTGAGTAAACGGTGACTAGGTGTTTTTGATGTTTCAACTCATTTTATCTAATTTTAAACATTCTTTTGCCTTGTTATCAGCGTTTTTTAGTAAATATCAGTTTGTTGTAGTAATAAATTTATTAGAAACAGTGTTGAATCTAATTAAAAAAAGAAACTTAAAAAATCTGTGCATTAAATGAAAAATAAAACATTAGTACAGCTTAAATCATTTCACAAAGTTTAATAATTTTACAAAAAAATGATGCAAAATTAAATATAAAAGATGAATAAATTTGTACTTGTTTCAAAAATTAAAAAAGTTTTTTATTTTTTTCAAATATTTTACCAAAACGCGGTAAAAACAAAAACACAAAACATTGCCAAAATTTTAAAGTTACAAATATTAATAACTGTTTAAAAACTGCCCAATTGCGTTTGTAATTTGCACGCGAGCTTTCTTAAGGGCCGGTGGATCATCACTTGTACTCGCCTTCATGTCAGCACAATGTGATGTTCCAGGAATAACTATCGGAATAATAGTTGGCTTATTAGACTGCGATTTCAGCACTCCCAGCTCATGCCAAGGGTCGACCAGTCCGTTAGGAAAAACAACATTGCTCATAGTGGTAGAGGAGACATTGGCGCCACCGTAATTTTTGTTAACTTTGTTTACTGCTTCTTCAATTTCTGCTTATCAAACTGAGGTCCAAAAATGTCTATGCATTGTTGAACAAAAAAATCGAGTGTTAAGTATTCGGCAAATGCTTCTTTTGGATAGTCACTAGTCTGAAAATAACCAAACTCTGTGCACGTTTGGTACATCCAAAGACGATCTGAAAACAAACCAAATTAAATAAACATGTGTTTTATGAAGATTAATAATTTTAACTGACAAGCTGATTGCTTACCTCCATTCCATTTATCAGACTTCATTTTATCAATATTTAGGTGGTACTTGTAATAAAGGTATTGATCTTTTCTGACAATTTCACCAAGCCGTTCAAGCGCTGTAGTATTGTTCCCATGTCAAACATTTACGACAAAGTGTGACAATACTTGTATTTTGGTAATCATCGTACTGTGTTGCAAAAGCAAAAGCATCCGCAAAAAATATTCACTAGAGATGAAACGTCTAGTTTGCTGGCACCTTCAAGCGAAGGACTAAGTTTCAGCTTTCTAGTGATTTCCGTCGACCTGAAGAACTGCCCAGCAGACTGGTGAACTCTGTCATGGCAGAACGAATCTCTCCCAGGCACTTTTTGCCCAGGTCATCGTCGACCACTTTGAGGTATGCGTCAAAATCCAATTTGGCCTGGACAGGCGCACTGGAAGCAATGGCGCCCACCACAAGGTCCGGATATTTGAGGCGGAACCAGGCGGCCAGGTTACCAGAGTATGATCCTAAAATACAACCAAATAATGTTTTTTAAAATTAGTTGAAAAAAAAATATTTAAAACAAAATACCTCCAAAAACGATCCATTTGTGTTTTTTGTTAAGGTCGTACTTTTGTTTAAAAAATTTCACAAATGCTGCTGCGTCGGCAAGCGCTTGCTCACTGCTAAGGTATTTCAATCCGGCTACTGATGTATCGCTAAAAACAAAGTATAATGAGTCAATACAGCAAAATACAATAGAAATTAACAAAAAAATAAACCTTGTTGGGTGTTTTTCTCCGTAATAGCGATGCTCAAGCATAACCATTGCCGCTTTGTAGTGTTTTGCATTTTTTACCATTTGTCCCGTTTTTAAAAAATATGTAGGTGCTTGCCCTTCTCCACCCAACATAAGAAAAATTGGCGATTTAGAAGAGGGAGAATTATCAAAAACATCCATTCGGGCAAAGTATTTTTGTTTCCAAGTAGCATCATTTGACGGGTCAAAATGGTCAAGTTTTTGGTCAAATTCATTCTCAATAATATTAAAAGAAAGGTTTTGAGAAATAAACTTATTTTCATATTGTTCATTTTGCTTGATCAAATGACCCAACATGCCGTACTTGTCAGTTGGGCGTCCACGTAACATTCGAAGAGAATTAAAAATCTTTTCACCATCTGAAGATAAGGGATTAGCTAAAAGATTAGAAAACAAACCAACATAAATACAAATGGTCATAAAACAACATGATTTTTTGACAATCATGATTAAATTTAAAAAATAAAAAGTGTTTTAAAATAGTTTGTAGTTAAACGATATTTTCCAAACACAAAATTTCTGTTTATATTAATTTTTAAAAAAAAAATTTTAAAACACTTTTTAATTAATGACAACCATGACAATTGGTATTATTGAATTTTTGTATGTTATAATTTCTTGTTTAAAACTTTGATTTAAAAATAAAAGCCATTGAGTTTAAATCAGTATAAATTAATCAACAAGTACACTTTGTAAAAGTTTATATCTTGTTTTTAAATTTTAACTGTCAAATATTTTGCTTGTTTAAAATTAATGACAAAACAACACAACCTTGACACTCACCCAGCAACATTGTAGTAAACCAACTTATTATTCAGCATTAAAATGTTAAAATAACAAAATCAAAATAAATGATGATAATAAAACTGAAATTTCTTTCACTTTTAAAAACATTAACGACATTATCTGCTTCATCAGAGTTTGTATGGCCAGTCAACTTCGTTTCTAGTCAGCAACAAATGTGATTTTAAAGAAAAACTAATTTAGAAAACAAAACTAGAATGAATCATTTAAAAATTCAAACCGAAATCATTGCCAACTCTGAACTGCAAATAAAAGAATCACAGCACAAAAAATCTGTACCCATTTATTACAATAGAAGTGTTCATAAAAACAAAGAAAAAGCCTTAATCCGAATTAAACAGCTGCTCCGTGGAGCCGAAGAGCACCTGTCGGTGGTGGGTGATCCTCTCGGGCGGCAGTCCCGTACTGCCCGCCACAATGCTCAGACACTGGCGAAGACAGGCGGTCGCCCGGCGAGTGGCCTCCTCGCTCATCACCTGGTAGAGACTGTAGCCGCCGCAGGCCTCGCACCCTTTCAGGTTCAGGTGCAGCGCCCTCAGCCTGGGCATCAGCTGGCCAATGTTCAGCCAGCGAAGTTGGCCGTGGTTGGCGTTCTCCAGCGGACCTCTCGTCAGGCGCACCGTCAGATCGAGCGCCCGCACCGAGCGCAGCTGCTGCTGCGGAGTTTGGCGGCCTGCGGCGGAGCTTCTTCCGGTGAGCCGCAGCAGGCGGCCGCCGGAGAGGAGGGCGGCCAGCTCCTCCTCCCGGTCGGCGGGCACCTTGAAGCTGAGGTGGAGGCTGAGGTGCAGTAGCCGGGGCAGGTCGGCCGCCAGCCTGGCCAGCACCTGGCCGGCGTCGAAGGGCAGCGTGGCGAGCGTCAGCGAGACTAGCCCCTGGCAGAGGCCGCTGCTGTCGTCAATTAGCGGAAGGAAGGCCTCCTGGGCGTCCAGCTGGCTCTGCTGGCCATGGGCCAGGCGGACGATGTGCGGCCCCAGACACCGGCGGAGGCTGGTCAGCTGCTGGCGGCGGGGCAGCCGCGCCTCCAGGCCGTACTGCAGACTCACCTGCAGCCGCCTGCTGCTCGGCGGCCGGCGCAGCTGCGGCAGACCGAGCGAGAGGATCAGCCCGTCGAAGCTCTCGGCGCTGCTGAAGCTGATGAAGAGCTTCTCCAGGCGGCTGAGGGCGGTGGTCAGCTCCGTCTGCCAGTGCAGGCACACGTTGACCAGCTCGAGGTGGCGGAGAGCGGTCAGGCCGTTCAGTGCCTCGTTGAAGGCCTCCCGGTGGGAGGTGAACTTCTGCAGGTCGCTGCTGAGCACTCGAAGGGTGGTCAGCTGGCCGGTCCAGTTGCCCTCGTCATCATCGTGGTTTCTTCTACCCCTAGACAACAACATCCTCAACAGGTGGCGGTACTCGGCCCGGTTCATCGAGCGTCCCGTCTTCTGGTTGTAGGTGCAGGTGAGAAAGGTCAGCTCGGTGATGCCGGGAAAGGCGGTCTTCAGCTGGCGGACAGTGGCCGCCGTCAGCTGGCCGCCGCTGAACTCCAGGTAGCGCATCGGCGTCTGCTGGTGCTGATGAGGAAAGAAGAGAGCCGAGTAGCGGTCATCTTGTCGCTCCTTTGCGCTGAGGCCCGCTGCAAACGTTCTGAGGCTCGTCTCGCTGGAGAAGACGTCACAGTTGAGGTACTGGGAGAAGCACGTCTGAATGGGCGTGAGGCTGTTCACGATGATGGTCAGCGATCGGCAGATCTTCATGTTCACCTCTCGCGCGCGGTGGTACCAGGCGGGACAGACCTGGTGAGCACTAAGTCGGTCTTCCAGGGTCATCTGACTAATCAAAGCCAGAAGACAGATATCAGGGAGGTTGTTACCGCTCAGCTTAGAGAGGGTAGTCATTCTAGATGAAAAGAGGGGAGGGGGAGGAGGATAATATAGTTAGCACTTTGATGATTTGAAAACGATTTAGATTATACTTTGATTTTTGGCTGCACTTCAACACTGTAGAACTGGCGCACGTTAGGTTTGTTTTGCTGCTGAAGCACGTGTTCTCTCTGTCCACTCTGTGTTTGTGTGTGCACGGGGGCATTTGACACACCACTAGGGACGGCTTGGGTCGAAAGAGCCCTAGGAAGACCAATTCTAGAGTTGCGTGTTTTGATTTTGTAAATACAATAAGTGTACTTCTTGACCACTGGTCAAGCCATTTGGGTGACAAATATTTGCACTCCAAACCCAAACATAATTTAAGACTTATCATGGGGATTTGTTTTGTACTCTGGCTGACTGGTACCTTTTCTTCAAACCTTTGCCACTGCAACACAAGATCTGTTTGTGAATAAGCAACTTGAAGTGCCCATTGAATGAAAAAGAGATTATTTCACATCTTCTTTGGCAGATCACCTTTACTCTGTTTTCATCAAAACACACTCCAAACTATATCGGACCTCATTTAAGAGTAAGTGTTTTTAAAAACTGCCTTGTTATTGTTTACTTCGTAAAGACAGAGAAAAGAGCATTAGGTAAGAAATAAGTTTTATTCAATACATAACGGTGAGGAATAATAACAAGCTCACACTCTAGATAATGGACCATGGAGAACTGCGAGATACAACTTTCCAAACAGAACTCCCAAATCACTCTGAGGCCACCTAAACAGAGTCAGCCAGAAGAGAGGCGTCTGCGAGTCGTTCCTCCTCGGCGGTCACATCTTCGCGGAGGGTGGCAATAATGCGACGTCGGCTGTTCAAGTTCTTTTGGTCCGAGAGGATGGCACGATTCTCGGTGTCCACCTTTTTGCGGAGTTCGGCATTGGCTCGCAGGCGGGCGTCCAGCTTCATTTGGAGCGTCTCGGTAATGCGTTCCTCGGTGACCACCTCATTTCGTTTGGTGGTAACCACTTCACGCCACTTCTCCAGCTGAGCTTGACTCAGGGGGCGGACATTTCTGCAAAGGTGGTGGTGGTGGTGGTGGTTGAAGAGAGGTGTGGAAAGACTGGCAATCAAATGGCGATTTGGATGAAGTTTCTGCTGCTGTTGTTGTCGTTGTGTTGCACGACGCAAGGAAACGTGAGCAGCCGCTCCTTTGAGAGCCTCGCTCTGGATTGATTATTTCCCGGGATTTGAAAAAGGTATGTGTAGATATGCCGTCACTTTCATCAGTGTTAGGGTTACAGTTTTTGTGAGCGAGGTTTTGGGATAGGAAAACATTGTGACAGTAACATCATAACATTTTCATATCCTGGAAAAGAGCAAATCTAGTGATGTTTAGTGAAAGGTAGCACGTCTTTTGCGAATCTCCCTCATAATTTAGCCACTACTCAATTTTCTTCTCTGGGTACAACACGCGTCCTTTTGTGCTGTGTAGAGTTGTCGCCTTTCTACCTGCGTTGTCATGTTTCGCATCCATTTCTCTTATAAACATTCCGAACAATCCCCATCAAAGTGAAAATCCTTCAAGACACAGTCATCCAGGTCGGCTAGCATGACGGGTGTTTGTCACAGTGCTGCATAGCTTTGGTAAGTGTACCCCTCTGTGCTTATTCTTTACTAACGCTTCATGTTGTTTTCACTTTTAGCTGGTCTATTACGGCAATTCTTCTCAGCACTGTTACTGTCGAGATAAAGCTCATTTCACACCAAATCTCAAACGTCACTCATTCCTGAAGCACCTGTTGAGCACTGCACTGCTTTGCTTTGCTCCATTTGCGCCTGTCAATCTTTCTTTACAATCTGTTTCTGTGTAAAGATGGCCTCTTCAAGAGAAACTACCACCGCCACCACCATCACTTCCTCGCTTTTCAGCGCCCTCCCTAAAGATATAGTGTGGAGTATTGCTGACCGATTACTGTCCCAGTCCCCCGCCAACCCTGGCCAACAACCGCTGCCTCCAGCGACCTCGCTCTCTGATCTAGTTCACGTAAGCCTGCTCGATGACCGAGTTCAGCAGATAATGGCCAATATCGTGGCCAAAAAGTGGCGAGGTGTCAGCCGGCTCGATGGCCCTGCACCTAGCATGCTGAAGCTTTTTGAGTGCAAGTACCAGCTGGAGGTCTACCAACAGCTGGTGATCGACGGCCTTCAACTGGACGCCCAAGACGCCCGACTACGGCTGAACAATTATGCCTGGGAGCAGCATTTCTGGCGCCACCAGGACCACCTCTGTCTGGACGACTTCACTAACACGCCCATCGATGTGCTGATCAACGCACTGGCCGCCCTCTTTGATTATTGTCCTGGTCGAAAGGGCAAAGTCGGTCGTATCACCGCTCTGGTCGTCGGCACCTGCGGCCTCCACCTGAATCTGGTTGACCTGCTGAAGGCCTTCCCTGCCGTCGATTCGCTGACCCTCTTTGAGATGCCCGAATCCGAGGCTGTTCAGGCCGAATTGTGGACATATCTGGCCACCCGAAGTAACCACCAGCCCCTCAAGCAGCTGCACATCATTCACCGAAATGGCCTCCAGCCGATATCTGCCCGACAGATGGCGCCAGCCATCAACAGCCACCTGCAGGCGCTCACCCTCAGCCAGTACACGGCGGCAAGTAATCAGGCGCAGCTACTGAACGCAGCCCTGAACGGAAACGCCTGCCGGCAGGTGCTTCTTTTTGAGAATTCTCCCATTTCTGCCGACGCCTCTTATGACTCCCACTGGATGAAGTCCGCACTCGCTGGGAGCGGTCCCGCTGGTGGGAGGAAGACAGAATGCTGCGGCGCCAGGAGCTCATCGAAGTGCGAAATTTCGAGATGATCCACAGCGAGTCGAAGTACCAGTTGCGACTGGCGGAGCTGAAGTTCATGCTCGGCGAGGCGGCCTTCCGCCGACACTGGACGCCCCGAGCGCTGCTGACGATGGTGGAGCGGGAACGAGCGGGTCGGCCGCTGCTGAACCTTTCCGAAGAAGATGATCAAATGGACGAAAACTCACCGCTTCGTTTTACGGACAGCGTGCTGATGCAGGGCGCTCGGTGGATCGACCTGGACGACGTGTCGCCCGCCGTCCGGAACGCCCTCTGGAACGACGGTGGGCCGCCCTTTGTGCCGGTGCCGGGCGGCTACCGCGACGAAGACCACTGGATGGCGGAGAGGGGTCACGTCCTCTTGACGCCCTTGACCGGACTACTAAGGGAAGTTCTCGGCCAACTGTGGGACGATGCTCCAAACGAGTGGATTTATACTCAAATGTTGGTGGTCATTGCTCCACGGCACCATCAGCTGAAGAAAAAAAAGAAGGAAAAGGAAGAAGTTCAGCTTGAGGAAAAAGACGAGGACCAGGACAAAGACGACGAGAGCGACATTGCGAATGAGAGTCCCTTCACGCTGACCACTGTTCAGATAATCACCGTCACTGTGTGGCTGAAGAAGATGGCCTGTCTGGTTGGCTTCGGCGCCGCGCCCACCGTCGTGCCGTACATCTCGGAGCGCGACTTTCTCAGCCTTCTCTATCCCCTTCAACCTCCTAAAAAACAGAGCACTGTCATTGACCCGCACCGGAAACTCCAGCAGCTAGCTCACCTCTGGCGAGCACTCATTCGCAAACTGAATCAGATGGTGGCCAAGTGGGTGCAAAAGGAGAAAGAGAAGCAGAAGAAGACGGAAAGTTCTGATAAAACAATTGGTGGTGAGAAGGATCAAAAGGTTTTAATCACCAAAAGCGAACTGTTCAGCCTTTTCATCGAACTTTACCACCGCCTCTTCACTGGCCAGTGGCAGCCACCGTTACCTTTCTACTACCATTCACCGAATGCCACCGAAGTAGATCCGTTGAAACCGTGGATTGTCATTTGGACGCTGATTCACAACTCATTTGAACTCGACAACGACAATGATGGTAACCTTAGTGCTGAAATCCCGTTTTTCCCAAACACTCCAGACTATTTGACAACTGTTAACGGTAAGTGTGTAAAAATTGCATTGTAGTTGCTTAAAATCCCTTTTTTCTTTTTCAATAATTTAGAAATCAACAACTTTGCTACGCGTTTCAATTTGGATTTTTATTTACAAGAAAACCAAGAAAAAACTTTTAAATTTTGTAAACCAATTCATTCGAGTTTTGCTTCACTAGAAAAATTTTGTTTTTAGTTTACAAACGGTTTTTACTAAGTACATTGACAAGTGATAAATTTTTTATTATTTAAAAATTTTACAAAAATTTTACTTTTTTTACTTTTTATTATTGTTTATCAGTTTCTTAAATTATTTAACATTCCCTAATATTTGAAATGTTTTTCGGTTACAAATTTGACTGTTTTTTCTACCTCAATGTCTGAGTGAACACTGCATTTTTAGTTTTAAGTGAAAGCTGTCTTGATACACGCCGATCATTTTCAGACAAAAGGGCCTTTCCATCTCCAAATTTGGTACCGTTGGAAAGGTCTTGACAAGAGGAACACTTTGGCTATCTCAGTTTGTGGCTATCAATTCTTGTGTTTCCGCTTCCGGTCAAAAGGAGTTCGAACATTCGAAAATTCACAAATAAAATTTAAACCGGGTTTTCATTAAAACAAAACGTGTTATACACTTCTAAGGAGTTACCCAAACAATGAAAAATACAAACTTTAAAATCCACTTATAAAGTCCAAAGTTCGAATTTTTCGACTGAAAAGTTGAATTATAATGATTTTGAGAGCCGATTTTAGCCACTTAAAACGGCTCTTCCATTCCAAACAAAAATGTATAATATTGTTTTCAAACACGGGCTTTTTGATTCTAGCAACAGTTTTTACCTCCCAAATCCGGAAGTGGGCGTTGCCTTTTTCAACTTTTGATTTCCGGTTTCAAAAAAACTTAAATTATTTTTAACAATAACTAGCACCTAAGAAAATGACATTCTGTTTTTTAGTTCATCGAAATCGGTCAAGGGATGTTCGAAAAATGGTAAGTCAAAAATTGGCATTTTAGTTCAATTTAGTAAAAGTTAAACATTTTTAAAAAATTATTTTTTAGTAGTTTTGCTAACAAAACACTGTATTATATTGTTTTTTAAGGCGGGAAGTTTATTTACATTTTTTAAAATGCAAGTTTGTAACCGGAAGTAGGAGTTTTAAAAAAGAAGTTGTACTTCCGGTCATAAAATTAAATTTTAAAAATTAGATTTGAGTTTTTCGTCTATAAGAATAAATAAAAAATTATTTTAAACTGTTAATTTACTTGTAAAAATAACTTGGGTACAGTTCCTTTGTTTTTGTACCAGATCGGCGTCCTTCACTTTACACTTGTTGCGACTGAAGAGTTCTTGTGTAGCTCACCATTGCTCCTACTTTTTCTAGTGTAGCAATAGTTGCCCTCTGGCTCACTTGATATTGCTCACCTAATTACTTGCTTCTTTCTTCACTACTGTTTTTTCCTTCTATTGTAACATTTTTTTTTGCTAACTCAAGGTTAGTTTTTTAAAAATGCAAAATTGTTCAGTTTTATTCAAAAACATTTAAACGTTTTTACAATAAAAATTACAAATTACAGTACTAGTTATTTTAAAGCATGTCTTAAAATTTGTCTCAGTTACAGATTCGAGTACTTAACATGGTGTTAATTTATTACAACGCATGCATTAATTTAAAAAATTGTGTCTAGTTAAAAAAATTTTAATTTTGGTTGATTTAAAGATGCGTTCTAAGCTTTTCACTGAGCTTAGAGATTAAAGTTCGGTAAACATTACTGAGTAGAATCGAGTCAGCATTGAGTAGGGTGCACTGATGAGAGAGGTGGCACTGGCCGGGGGCGAAGAGGGAACTGCGTCAGCTGCGACACTGGTCAGCTTGTTCATGCTTTCCATTTTACAGTGTGAACTGTCGCTGCTTCCAATTGAATTGTCAGCTGCACTGTTCTGCCTGCCCAGCATCACCTGCCCCAAATTGCGCATCGGCTGCTGAATCAGTATGTGGCAGCAGTAGGAGAGCAGCAGAGAGACGGCAGTGTCCGCAAGAATGGCTCGGTACTGTTACATAATTAATAATAAGTCAGTTTGACCAAAAGATTAAGTTATGATTAGCATTATTTCATTAATAAAAGTTTACCATGTTATCGCCGTCCAGCGTGGTCGGTTCTCGCAGTGAGAAGAGGCGGCTCATCGTCACTGCCGTCCCGCAAAGGAAAAAGCCCAGCGACAAACGGTTCAGCGGCCTCCAAAAGGCAGAGGAAAGGAAGCGGTTGATTGATTCTGATGTTGATAAAAATGTGAAAGTAACTAAGTTAACAATAAAAAGTAAAAATAAAGTGTACACTCACCAACTGTCCCCTCTGAACAGGCGTACAGCAGCCAGGCGTAGGGAAGCGCCAGAAAGAGCCGACTGCCGCTCATGACAAAGAACAACTGCCACCGCTCCAACTTTGGATCCAAAAAGTCAAAGGTCTCCACGTAGGCACTGGCGGCCAGGTGAGCCAGACTGAGGGCGGCGCCAATTAGTGGCGACCTTATAATTTGATTGCTCCTAAAGTGGGCCAAAATACTGCCCAAAAAGTAGCCCAGCACCAGGGAGGACAGGCGATAGGCAGGGTGGATGCTGTAGAAGGAGGCAGACCGTCTAATCTCCGCCAGCGTTCTCATTGACCGGTGCTCGCTGATGAAGGGAATGTTGTAGAGAAAATGGGGCGCCAGCTGAAGTACGGAAAGCACCGAAAAGATGGCCAGGTAGAAGAACGTGCTTGCTCGAGGATTACTGGCAAAAAGTTGGTGAGCCAGGAGAACCAGCAGTGAGCCGGCCAGCTGCACCTGAAAGGTCATTGAGATGAAGGAGCTGGGAAGGTTGCACTGTTTAAAAATTAAAAGTTGTAAGAAGTTCAAAACTTTGCGATTTAAAACAGCCTTAGCCAACTTACGATTGTCTCCACCTTTTCCACAAAATTACTGTACATGAAAAGCGTTGGAAAGAGGTTCCCGCCAGGGCCTGTCGCCGAACAGCTGCTGGAGATGGTCTCCTCAAAGAGGCCCCACAGTGGACCGCTGCCAAGCAGTGGCATCACCCAAATGAGCCCCACTGAGAAGAGCACCGGAAAGAGGTAGCGAAGGTAGGTCTTGAGGACGTAGCCGGCGTAGTTGAAGTTAGCTTCCGCAGTTGTCGCTTTTTTCTCTCCGTTTTAGCGACAGAACAAAGGCAATTCCGCTGATGATTAGAAAGACGTCCAAGAGGTAGTAGAGACGGATGAAGAAGAACCGCCGCTCAGTGGCCAACTGCTTGGGGCCGACAACGTAGAGTCGTTTCAGCGTCATAGGGGCGAAAAATAGCGTAAAGATGTAGGAGTTGAGGACGAAAAAGAAGAGGATGAACAGGACTCGAAGAGTGTCCAGTGGAAGATGACGGGCGGATGAGGATGGACTAAAAAGGTAGTTGGTGTTCTTGAAGATGCTGAAAGAGGTGAGCAGTTCAAAGTTGTTGTTTGAGTTTTGCTGAATTGAGCGGATTGCCTGTTGATTCAGTGTGTTTGGCAAAGACGATTGATCATAGTAGTTATCATCAACTGGCTTTAGACACATTTCGTACATTGAGGAGAGGAGAACGAAAAAGATGAGTAGACCTAAAATTACTCTGAAAATGTAGGTTTTTAATTTGTAGAACAAAAAGAAACAACAGCTTACATTGCAGCCATCTGTTGAGCTGATAACTTAATTTCGGCGTTTGCTCTTGCACATTTAGGACCGACCTTTACCTCGAAACCAGCTTTTTTGAGCAAAACTGTTTTTAAAAGTTTGTTAGTTTAGTTAATAACAAATAGCAAATTGCAAAAAATGACTCACAGTAATTTATTGCTCGCTCAACGTCAGCTGCTTTGCACTGAACCGGCAAACAGACTCCAAAACGGAGAATGGTCTTCTTCATTGCTTTAAACAGTTCCAAGTACAGCTCTAGCTGATCTTCATTTTCAGCAAAGAATGAGTTTACCTTTGAAGGCTGCTGTTGGCTATTGCCACTGTGCCATCTCTCCGAACTGGCGTACATGCTCTCCGGCAGGGGAAGTACCGGCCTGATCAGACAGTACTGTCCGCTGATCGGCTCGCCGTTGATTTGCTCTGCCCGGTCCGCACTGCTCACCGCCAAACACTGGTCAAACTCGCCCAAGCTGACCAATTTTCCCTCCTGAAAGCCACCGGCCTGTAGTAGACTTCCCGTGGAGTCGAGGACTGCCTCCCGCAAAACAAATCATTTCAGTTGTACAAAGATCGTTTTAGAAAGTGCTAAACAAAAAGTACTTACAATTCATGGCCCAAGGTTTCTGGTTGCCAATGGCGGTAGACAGCTTCACCAGTGCTCCCATGCAGTCCGGCTCAAGTTGAGCCTCGTACAGGTACTCGGACAGGTGAAGGCCAATTTGACGCAGGTACGGCATCATATTGTCCATTAGTTTGGTGGAGAAACTGTGAAGTCTAAAACAAGTAGGTTAGATTTAAATTGATTAGGTGTGAGTCTAAATACCTGTTTAGCCGCTCAACTGTTTCATTAATGTGCTTCACGTGGCCGGTCAGATCACCGCCATTTGTGGGGTGATAATCTTCAGGTATGATCTTTTCAAAAAAGCTTCCTACATTTAAGTCTGATTTCGAAGCATCACATTGGCATTCCTCATCACTGTCGTTTTCATTATCTTCATTTTTGTCATCTTTATTATCATTTATATTTTCAGTTTTGTCTTTTCTTTCTTCTTCAATTTTCTCTTCAGTAATAGTTTCAATTTTTGTGGCAGTAGTAGTTGAATCAAAGTCAATTTCATCTTCATTTTTATCAGTTAAATTACTATTTTGTGCTTGTATAATTTGTAAACTAGAAAATAAAACAATTAAAAAGCAAAACGTAAAACTAAATTTCATTTTAAAAATCATTAAAGCTAAAAATAAAAATGAACAAAATTTAAAAACCCATTTTTTATTTTTTATGTTCCTTTTAAATCGTTTGAAAAATATTTTATGCGACACTTAGTACATGTACCTGAACTTGACAATAAAATAATTTTCCCTTTTAGTTTTGCATAAAAAACTTTGTTCAGTCTGATCAGTTTAAAAATTTTAACGTGAAAAGAGGTGCTTTTTAATTTATTAATTTGAAGTAATTGTAATTTTGTCTGTAAAATGCTTTAAAAAGTGTAAAGTACACGATCTGGTTTTTTAGATTGTTTTGTACAACAATACTAAACTTGACATGAGTACACTTGCAATGATAATAAATTTGAATTTTAAATTGTGCGCTTGTGCATTAATGCGCTAGACTTTGGTTAGGAAGGTTAATTAATTCTCCACACTTCTTTACAACTTTTTCGTTGCCAGGTACTTTTCCACCACCTGTTCAATTCGATCTGCCGCCAACTCTTTACTGTTTGAGGCCTGCAGTCGCCTGGCAGTCACCTCAAGGCGAGTCTTCATCTCCTTATCACCAAGCACCTTCTCCACCGCCGCCAACAGCTCTGCTTCGGTCATTGTGTACGGCTCCAGTCGGACGCCGTAGCCCATCTCCTCGATTCGCTGAGCGTTGTCCAGTCTGACAAAAAAAGGTTAATAGTTTGTTATATCCTTTTAAACTTTTTAAAAAGTGTGTCAGTGTCACTTACTGATCTCCAAAGAGCGGCAGAACAATCAGCGGCCGGCCAAAGGAGAGCGCCTCAGTGACGGTGTTATTGCCGCCGTGCGTCACCACCAGGTCAACCAGCGGCAGCAGTTTCGTTTGCGGAAGGAAGGACTCGCCCCAGGCATTCTCCGGAAGTTCATAGGTCTCCCCCAGCGGACCTTTGGAGACGATGACCTTGTACTTGCGCTCCTTGGTCAGCATCCGTGCCACCTTCAACATCAGCTCGACATCGACTGAGCCGAGCGAGCCCAGGCTGAAGTAGATCACCTTGTCACCGGACAGACGGGTCACCTCTTCAGGAAGCGTCGAAGTGGAGGAGTCCTCATCTTCTGTTTGTCGCATGAAGGCGTCCACTCGGACGTAGTTGTCCGGCAGCGGCGGATAGCCGTTCCCCGAGTAGTCCAGCTCCTTCAGGTAGCCGTAGAGATTGAGATAGGGACTGTTTGGAAAGAGCGTCTCCCCGTCGTTTAGCTGGTAGTCCAGCTTGACGTCGTACTTCTCTAGCAGTTCCTCTTGAAACTGGCCGCCGAAAATCTTGAGGCGGTACTCCCGCCAGACGGGCAGGTACTCCGCCCAGTCCTCCGGTTTGCTGTTGGTGGGAAAACCTAAGTAGAAACAGTTTGAAATTTTTAAGTTTTTTTTGTTTGAGTATTTGCTTGACTTACCAGCACCGTATGGAGGCAGTTTTCCGTTGGAGTAAGCCCGTGGGAGAATACACAACGGCTGGGCAGAGCAGAGAAAGATCCACGGGAGGTCGGCCTTGAGAATGGCCGGCGGCACGACAAA
The DNA here is from genome assembly GCA_024499935.1 of Tyrophagus putrescentiae. NCBI lineage: Eukaryota > Metazoa > Arthropoda > Arachnida > Sarcoptiformes > Acaridae > Tyrophagus > Tyrophagus putrescentiae. The sequence goes on from JAMZRA010000005.1 coordinate 2,176,953, forward strand.
GGCGTCACACACAAGCGTCCGGCCGGTCTCGGCTGAGGATGGCTTCCAGCTGCTCGTTCAGCGCCGGCATCGAGGCGAAGGACTCCGCAAAGATGTTGATGCCCTTCGCCAGCTGGTCCTTCATCTTCTCGAGAATGGGCAACGGCCCGAGGAAGCCCGAGCTGAGCAGTCCCTGCGCCACCTGCTTCATGGGGTGCTCCGCTGGAGGGGCATCAGACTCGGTCGAAGAGGATTGCTCGGGTTTTGCAGCCGGCGGCTTGGGCAGGTCAATCATGATGGTCCGATAGCCGAAGCGCTCATAGGTGTCCCTGAACTTGGCCTCCGTCGCGATGAAGGTCACCTCGTGGCCGCGGGCCAGCAGGGGCTGCAGGGCCCCCACGCAGCCCAGCACGTGGCCCATGCCCTCCACGGCGTAGGCGTAGATTCGCAGCTTCCCCTGAGAAGAGGAGGTGGTGGTGGTGTTGTTGTTGTTGGCAGGACTCATTCTTTGTTTGTTTGTTTGATTGCAGTTGTAGCAGTTGTTTTGATGGCAAAAAAATTGGTACACTTGGCAGGTAGAGATGGTGATGATTTTTTCTGCTTTTTTGCTGTTGCTTTTGTTGTTGGCTGATTGATTGAACGCTGATGGCGGTGATGATGGTGGACAGGCACTGACCACTGCTCAATTGATTTGATTGCCTTTTATGTAAATGCCTTCTACTATGACAACAAGTAAAAGTACAATTGTTGGTGCATCTAACGCCACCATCACCACCACTACTAATGATGATAATGAAGTGTAAAACTGTACACAGTCGCACAAACTGATTTGCACTGTCAAGTGCAAATTTTGTTTGCAGCGGCTACGTGAGCTGCTGCCAGCGCAAAGTGTGCAAAGTGTGTGTGCGGTGTCTTTCTTCCCTGCACTGTACATTGAACAGTGGTAGACAACACAAAAAATAATAATTTTGTTCACTCAAATGACCTCGAGAGAAAAAGATAGTGTAGATAGTGTTGCCAACAGACAGTAGTGTTATTACGTGTGTTATCTCTATTTAACTGCTGTCCACCCTCCTCTGCTCTTCCCGTCTGTCGTTGATTGCCAGAGAAGGATCGTCTTTTACCATTTGATGATTGCCGATGATGATTTCTCTTTTTGTTGTTCAATTGAATTTGTTAAAAAGAAAAATAATACTTAGTGGTTGTTTTAGCAACAAAGTTAAAAAAGACGGTAATTGTTTTTCTCCTTTTAAAACATAATTAATTATTTAATTTAAAATAAACGGAAAGTTATTTTTAGAAAACATAATTAATTATTTAATTTAAAATAAATGGAAAGTTATTTTTAGAAAACATAAGTTATTTATACAATTGGTAAAAAATGTTTGTTTTAATTTTACATTTTTTGGTTTTTTTTAGTGTTGAACAATGTAAAAAATTAATCAAAAGTTGGAAATTTTGCAAACATGTTAACAAACGTGCATCAATTTCTAGTACAACTTTTAATTTTGTTTTTTCTTAACGCGATAAATAGCTGCTCTTAAAAGTACTCGGTTTTTTTGCAGTAGTACTGTTATTGATTAGCAACAGCAACAACTGCAAACATTGAGTACAACGTTGCAAAATTGTAAATGTATAAAATGCATTAGAGAAAGTACTTTATGGTGATACAGTTAAGAGCAGCTTTTACAAAATAATTTTTTAAAGCAGAGCAAAACTCAATGAAATAATTTTCAGAATGTCCCAACGACCTTAAAACCATTTAATTTTTTCAGTGCAACAAAAAAATTATAAATTACTCGCAACTCATAGTAATTAAAATGTTTTTAAAAATAATATACCGTTTTAGATTTAGAAATTTATTAGTTACTTTGTAACTAATTTAAAAATTTTGTTTTTAACGTTAATTTAATTTTGTTCAAAATTTAAAATGATTTTTAAAAATTTTACCCGTGCTGATGTAGTGCCCGTTAATTAATACTTAAAAATTGTTTTAGATTTTTATTTTATTTAGAACTAAACCTTTTTATACAACAATTTTGCTTTCATAATTTTTCAATGTTTACATAAATATTAAATTTTGAGTTATTTTGTATGTTATAAGAAAAAACTTGCCATACAAAAGCAAAAACTATTATAATAGTAAAAATAAAAAAAGTTTTAGATTTAACAAATTAATTTGTGCTGTACCTTGAAAAAATTTGCCATTGTTACCAAACCAATGTTGCTGTACATGAAACCGTAAAAACGAGTTTTCTTTACATTTAGGGCACAATAAAAAAGGTGCATGCTCAAATGTAATCTTTTTGTTTTGTTACTTTTGATTGCTGTCAAAGAAACTTTTGAACTTGATTTTAAAATTTGTCCTCGTGCAATAATAATTCCCAATTGAAATCTTGGTTGATGTATAGTGGCGGAAAGACCAGCAACAATGACGTGAAAAAGAAAAATGCACAACAAATGTATTGATCCAAGGTAGCCTAGAATAAAAACCCCCTCAGGTGGCATCTCTTTATCAAAAAGAATTAGCGTTCCACACAACAGGTTAATTGGAAAAATAGCCACTAGGAAAGTGGCAAAAGGGGTGGAAAACATGTTGTTTATGCAAAAGAAGATACTTAAAGTGTGCAGATAACTACGCCTGAACTTGAAAAAGGTCGTTTCAAGTAAGAGTTGATATTTTATCCTTCTTATTAAAACCGTCTCTAGAAGGTCATTCGTTTGCCTAAACTTTATCTTTACAACATAGATCAACGTCAAAGCAATAGAGAAAATAAGCGTAAAAACGTGCCCTAGTAGAATAAGACTAAAAATAGAGGCAAAACTGTTTACCAAGTACATTGCCGTAATCTTCAACAACTCAACTATTATACAAGTATTTTGATGTTTATCAGCGTTTGAGTCAATTATTAAGTTCACCAGTTTCCGCATTGTAAAGCTATTGCCTAGGACCATAACCAGATTAGAGAGCAGTATGGACGGCTTAAAAGAGTTGGTTATGACAGAAAAATAGGCACGAATGTGTTCGCAGATTGCAATATTACTGGCTCTTGATGTTGAGATTTTACACGTTTTGTAAAGAAAAAACGAAGCTTTCCGTTGAAAAAGAATCCTTCCCAGCAGGCGGACCAGTTTGTAGTCTGCTTTCAAAAACAGGCAGTTGGCATTGTACAAAGTGTTTGCTGTGGCAAGGACCATCAGAAAATTGAAGTAATTTTTGCCTAACAGCAGGTACCAGTAATTGAAATGGGCTACTAACAGTCGGTCATCGGTTGCAAGAGTTTCCTCACTTTGCGTGGACAGGTACAAAAAGTTGATCAAATCAAAGCAAAGAATGGCGTGAATTGCCCAGACAATGGCTTGAAAAACAAATCGTTTTTGTTGGACGGTTTGGCGAATGAAAAAGCAGTAAAGGTTAAAGTAGTCAAAACTGTCATATGGATAGAAAAAGATTTGCAAAAGGTGAAAAAACAGTCTGGCACGTTTTGACAGTTCCATTTCTTGTGTTTGTGCTAAAAAACTGTTGTTTCAGTTTGTTTAACAGTTAACAGTAGTTTTTCTGTTCAGTAGAAAAGTAATCACTGCTTTGAACTAAAAATAAAAATAATTCACAAGTTTACTTTATATGTTTGTCTGGTATAACATTTGCTGCTGTTGATTCATTTGAAAAAAATATTTTTTATGCAATTGCAATTTAGATAACGAAATTGGCAGTTGAATTTAAAAACCATACAAAAGTTTTTTGAAACACAAAACTTGACTACTAAATTATGCAAGTGTTTTTTTCCAATTCTGTTTTTAAAGTACTGATCTTTTGTAGATCATTTGTCATTAGTGCTTGGCTTGCTGTAAACTATCTACTTTGTATTTAGTCTGAAAACACAATGCTTTAAAAAATATTGCATTTTAAGTAGAAAAAATGTGAGCGCATTTATATTTAATTGTTGTTTAATTTTTTTTGTTTTAAACCAACAAATATGACGTCAAATTTTTTTCTCATTTTAAGCAAGTTATAAAAAATGTAACCTCATTTATAAAAATTTTTACATATTTGAAAACTGTAACATAATTTAATTAACAGTACGAAATTAAACAATGCTCACGATATCTCGGTTACTCAGGTGTGCAATTTATTGTTAGTTTTTTATTACCTGAAATTAATTGGAAATTAATTGCCGCAATTTGTTTTGAGGTTATGCAAAAAAAGTATTAGGGCTAAGCACACACACACACATTAATGCATCGTACAGTTTTTGCACTAAAAATTGAAGATAAAATCAGCTCTTCTTGTGCGACCGAACTAGTGATTGACAAATAGAAAATTTGGTCAACTTTTCAAGCAAAGGCCAAACACTGAACAAAGTGAGGAGGAGGGAGCAGTGATAAAGCTTGCAATCATCTCTGTCACACCAACAACCTCAGCTGATAATCATCACTCAATCAATTGAAGGCTGAAAACTGTGCCGTGCGACTTTTATGTGCGCGGATAGAGCAAACAGAAAGCGGAACAGAAAGTAGTGTGCAACACTGATTGTAGACTTTGTTTGCAAACCAGGGAGCCTCACATAGTGTTGTGCCAGAAAAAAAGCGGCACACTTTTTTACAGTCAGTTCTTGTCATGAACTGGTGAGATGATGATGGTGATTGTCTGATGAGCTTTGGTGATGGTGCTGGTGCCGCTTGTGGTCCTTTTTCGTCTTTGCTTTTGCCGTTTTATCTTTTCTACTAAAATCTATTGGTTCTTGCATCAAAACTGGCAACAACTGGCAGTGAAAGTGGAAACAAAAATAGATTTCACTTTTTTGTTTTTATTTTTTTATGTTAACTATTTAAACTTCCCGCTTTTCTGATTACCGATCACTCCTAACATTGAAACTGCACTGCACTTCAAACTACCACCACCACCACCACTACTAACAGCAAAAATGGTGGTCATTGAGCCACTTGACGATGAGTGCCGAGAAGACTCCGTCACAACGGGCCCAGCGGGACAGCGCTTAAAGCGAAACTCTTCGCTGACTGAGAGTCAAGATGATGCTAATGGCAATCGGAAAAGTTCAGACAAAAAAACTCCACAGGTAGTTGATGATGAGGACGACCTGCAGATTACCAGCTGCGGCATCGGCTCCTGGCGACCGGAGTGGATGCAGGTGCTGGCCAACACCAAGCTCTTCCTCATCAACATCTGCCTGATTGGCGTCGTCCAGTCGATGGCCGGCTCGGTGCAGTTTACGGTGATGAACACGCTGGAGAAGCGATTCGCCTTTGACTCAAAGATTTCCGGTAACTACCTGTTTTTTTCTCACTTTTAAACAAAACATCTTTTGAGAATCGATTACTAAATTTTTGTTATCTTTTGTTTTCATCTCAAGCCCTCATCAACATCGCCGACAACATCAGCGTGATGCTGCTCAGCCCCATTGTGGGCTACTACGCCGTCCGCTTCAACCGCTCCAAGCTGATCGGCACTGGCCAGCTGATCATCGCCACCTCCTGTCTCATCTCCGCCTCGCCCTACTTCATCTACGGTCCGGCGAAGCACTTTGTGGAGAGGACTGCCCGACCAAGTGCACTTTCCCTCTTTCTGAACGTCACCTCAACTTCTTCCGCCGCCACCTCTTCTTCCTCGGCCACCTTCTCTGGAGTAGGAGTTTGCGACACCAGTGAGGGCGCCGGTGAGCACTGCGATCAGCACAGTCGAGGCTCCACCGTCTGGCCGGCCGTCTTTCTCTTTGCCCTCGGTCAGCTGGTTCGGGGCATTGGCAATTCAGTGTACTACATCGTGGCGATGCCCTTCATGGACGACAATGTTCCCAAGAAGTCCAGTCCGGTTAGTGTTCATCAATAGTGCTCATTAGTTATGAGTATTCTTTTTCAAACTTTATTTGATTGAAGTTTTGTTTGCTTTTCCCTACTACTACTACTACTAGATGTACATTGCCATCATGCAGACGGTGATGCTGATTGGACCCGGCCTAGGACTGGTGCTCTTCTCCTTCTGCCTCAGACTGAACGAGGATCCCTGGTGTAAGTTTAGTGGGACATGGTCTGGTTGAGCTTTCTTGGTTTCAAATCTAAACATCGACTTTTGTGTCTTTCATTAAAACAGTCGATCCCGGCTTTGACCGCGCCGACCCTCGCTTCATCGGCGCCTACTGGCTCTGCTACCTGGTGGTGGTGGTCCTCATACTGCTCATCGCCTCGCCCGTCTTCCTCTTCCCCGGCCGCTTCAAGGGCGCCACCGTGAAGGGCGAGCGATCAGCAAGCAGCTGACGGCGAGCGGCGGCGCCCGCCAGGCCCTGCGCCGCTTCCTCAGCAATCCCCTCATACTGCTGTTCGTGCTGGGCAATGCCACCCGCTACTCGGGCATCATCGGCTTCTACATGTTCTACCTGAAGTACCTGGAGACGACCTATCGCATCAGCGCCGCCGCCACCAGCCGCTACCTGGGCGTCGCCAGCCTCCTCCCGATGGCCATTGGCATGCTCTGCGGCGGCTTATCTCACCCGCTTCAAGCCAAAGGCGAAGGCCTTCTTCATCTTCATCTTCCTCGTGGAGTTCGTGTCGGTGTTCACGCTGGGCAGCGGCCTCTTCCTCTCCTGTGATCCGATTCGCCTGCGAGGACAGTCGGTGGAGGACACCGGCGCTGGCATGTAAGCTGTGCAAACAAGCTGTTAACTAGTTTGTTTAAATCAGCTGGTCATTAACTGCTTTGCACCCCCCCCCCTTTTTGCAATCTAAATTAGATACGCCCTAAATGAGAGCTGCAACGCCGACTGCCACTGTACGACTCGCGTCTTCAGCCCCCTCTGCGACCGCTCCACCGGAACTACCTACTTCTCGCCCTGTCACGCCGGCTGTACTAGCAGCTTTAACTCTACCCTAAGCAGTGACGGAGTGGCCAGCACCATCTACCGAAACTGCTCCTGTCTGCCTCATCACTTCTCCCCCTTATCAACTCATCAACAAGAGGCAATCAATCTAGTCTGTCACAATCTAGCGTGTCATCGTTTCTGGCCGAGGCGATCAGCGGCTACTGTCCGGCTGATGTGGACCGCTGCTTTCCAACGCTAATTAAGTTCATCGCCATCATGGTGGCGGGAAATATGATTGCGCAGACCTCGACGACCGGCAACTTTCTGATCAACTACCGAGCCGTGGAGCCGATGGACAAGTCCTTTGTCAGCGGCATCATCGGCACGCTCATCTCCCTTCTTTGTAAGTGTTTTGATTTTTGATTTTTTTTCTAATTTTGTTTTCTTTTTTAGCATTTATTCCTGTGCCGCTGCTCTACGGACACATTGCCGACTCGTCCTGTTTGGTAATACTAACTTCAGATTCACTTAGTCATTTAGTTCTATTTATAATAAAACTAAATTTTGCTTTTTTGTTTTTTCAGGTTTGGGAACGAAAGTGCGGAAAACAGGGCAACTGCTGGGTGTACGATAATGATCGTTTCAGGAATGTTCTCTTTGGAACGACAATCATTTTTCTTTCGCTTGGTAGCTTTTTTGACTTTTTGATGATTTTCTTTTCACATCGACTGAAGAACATCTACGATGATGAAGATGACAAAACAGAGACAACTGGTGAACTAAATTCAAACATTGTTGTTGAAAAAACGGCAGATGATTTTGCAATGGACATTGTCAAAAATGAAAAACAATAATTAAAAAAAATTTGTATTAAGTTTTATCTCAAATATATTGTTTGATGCACAGTAACCAAAAAATGCATAAAATGCGTTACGTAAAATACAATGTATACGTTAAATTAAAAAGAAAAAGTTTTAATTGTTTTAAAATTTTTTACATATTTAATAAATTTCCATAAAAACACAATTAAAAAAATTAATGTATAGATAAATAAATTAAAATTAAATTTTATATCAATTTGTATATTGGTTAAAGAAATTGTTAAAAAGTTTTTATAAGTATATCTTGGGCTATGTTTTATACTGACGACTTGTGTTATCATCGTTGTTTGTTAAATTAGCAAAACTATGTGTAACAATATTTTTTGTCTTAGCAACAACTTAATAACTTTAAAGCCACAAAAAAAGTCAACTTCTTACAACGGGCTAATATTTGGTACAATGGCTCAGATGATTTTTCTGATAAAATTGCAACAAACAAAAAACTCAAAAGTTTTATTATCTTCAAATTGAGTTCATTTTAAAGCACTGCCGCCCTCTCTAATTTTGTAAAACAAAAATGACCGCTGACTAACTGATCACAATTTTTTGTTGAGCTCACAAAAATTGAGCAGGCGGCATTGCTCTAAAATGGACTTAATTTGAGGATCCTGGAACTTTTAAGTTTGAGAACCGAAAATTTTTTTTGTTGCATAATTATCGAAAAAATCATTTGAGCCATTGTACCAAATATCAGCCCGTTGTAGGAAGTTGACTTTAATTTGTGTCTTTGTGTAATAAATACAACGCAGTAGTTTTAATTATCAATATTACAAAATACTAACTTTTTTAAATGTGTTATCATCAAATTAAAAATTAACCTTGCCAATTAATGCTACCAATTGTGAGCTAAAAACAAACATTTTTTTTGGTTATACCTTTATACATTTGATCAAATATTTTATAAGTAAAAACTTTTTGCAACATTTTTTGTTTAGAAAACATTTTTTACCAATTAATTTTTGTGTTTTTAAATTTTGTTTTGTTTATGTTTAAAAACCGTTTTTTAAAATGAAAACAAAATTTTTTAAATTAAAAAATACTCAAAAAACAAGTGAACAAGTATTGCAATATGATAGTGAAGATGAAGATTACATTAACAACATAAATGTTTTTTCAAAACAATTTATTTCAGCTTATGAATTAAAAAGAAAATTGCGGAGAGATAATTTTCCTTGGTTTTTGTGGAACAATGACATTTTTGGTAACAGTTTTGTTTTGTTGTCTTCATTTGCAGTCATGAAAAACGCTTATTTTTATGAAATTGAAATGCAAAGTTTGTCTAGTTTAAGAGTAGGCTGGACAACTCGTGTGTCAGATTTTCCTCATTGTGGATTAAGTGGAAATGAACAAACGTTGGTTCTTGACTATCATCAGTGTTTCAATCCAGGCGATTTTATTGGTTGTTATGTAAATGTTGAAAAAAACACAGCAATTTTTTACATAAATGGGAATGAAATTCAGCAAACAGTAAATGAAAACTTTTTTGCTTGCACGCCTATTTTTGCTGTCTCCAATTTAATTTTTGAAAACGCAATTATAGTAAATTTTGGTCAAAAGCCTTTTAAATATCCGCCAAACAAAAAAACATTTGAGATATTTTATAAACCTGCAAGCAATTGTAATCAAAATGTTATTTTTAAACAAAAATGTTGTCCTGAATGGTTTTGTCTTTACAGTGGTATAAAAAGAAAATATTTTTTGTACGAATTTTCACAAAGCAGTTTTGTAATGCCAACTTGTTTTAGAGATTCCAAACAATACAAATTTAATCAAATAGTTTTACAAATTGAAAAAATGTTTATGAGCACTGAAGAATATGGCGCAATTATTGCTTATGCTATAAACGAGCTTAAAAAAGAAAAAAATATGTTTGTTATGAGTCGATTTTTTCAATCATTGGTTGAAATTGCAGGTCAACAGATAACAAATCAACTAACAATAAATTTTTTTAATTTTGTTGTTAGTTTTATTTTAGATTTTAACAACCTATTTGATCCGGACCAAATTGGAAGTAAACTTCATCCAATTTTAATTCATTATTTTAACTTTTTTCAATTAAATATTTTATCAGAAAAATTATTAAATTTTTGTTTTTTATTGTTAAATTTAATTGTTATATCTCAAGAAAATTACTGTTGCGGAGGATACTATGATGATGTGTGTACATTTTTAAAAACTAAATGCAAAATTTTTCTATGTAATATTTTTCTTCAATCATTTGACCCATGGCTTCAACTTTATGCATTTGTTGCATTAAAAAAAGTAAATGATAATAAAAATATATATCTTTTGTTAAAATCAATTGATTATGCGTTATTAAAGAAAAAAACTGAATATTTTTTAAATATGAACATTAATGAAGAAAACATATTTGAAAAAATTAAAAAAACAGGAAAAAACACAGTTTTGTTGCAATTATATTTTTGTGTTAATTTAGAATTTGGAACTCATGTTAAATTAAACAAAAAAGATTATTTTAAATATATAACAGTGCCAATTGAACAAAAAACAAACGACCATTTTTGTCAAATGAATCCAGATGATAAATACGAAAATATAAAAATGGATTTTTCTAATTTAATGGTTAGAAACGACGATGATCTTTTTAGAACTGTTCGTTCTAAATTTTCAATTAACCCAGGCAAATTTTACTTTGAAGTGACTATTTTGACGGCTGGTAAAATGAGAATTGGTTTGGCAGCCAAGCAAATGGCCATCATTGACACCGTTGGGAACAATCCATTCTCAGTTGGCATAGATGGTTTTGAGCGATGTGTGTGGATGAACAAAAAAAAGTACCATTTTACAAAATCTCAATCTTGTTGGTTGCCAGGTGATGTAATTGGAATTTATTTTGATTCGTACTCAAAAACAATAATTTTTGGAATTAATAATCAAGTTGTGGAACTTGATGGAAATCCGTTTAAAAACAATAGTTTTAAAAATATTGATAAACAAGCTTTATTTAAAAATGATCCTTTTGACTCGTTTATTTTTGCTTCACTGCCATGTCACGTTGCAGTTAGTTTAGGAATGTTTCAACAGTGTTATTTTAACTTTATTGTACGGTTATTCCTTCAGAATTTTTAAACAAACTTGAAATAGTTGGTCAAAACGTAAACATACAAAATTCGCTAGTGAGCTTTTTAGGTGGTGCTAACAAAGTGAATTCGTTTTCTGTTTTTGGTAATTTAATTCTATTTGTTTTATTTGATACTTTTTATTGTTTTTATTTATACAGATCGTCAAACAAGTTGTCAATCTTGTTCAACCACTGATTTAGTTTGTGTTACACAAACTAAATCAGTGATGAAAAAGCCAAACAGCCACTGAACACTCATTTGAAGTTTACCAAACAGTAACTAAAGAAATTGATCTTGCATACAGCAAAATTTTGCTTGAATGTTTTGAAAATAATTTTTCTTTAAACTGGGATACATTTAATCAATGGTGCAATCAAATTAGCTTTTTTATTAGCGATTTAAATGATCCTGTTAATTTTTCAGAAAATTTTGCTAAAAAATTAAGTTTGATTCGAAAATGGTTACAAAAAGATAAACTAGCTGACACAAATGTCAAAAATCAATCTTTGCCTTTAATAACTTTGCCATCTACAGTTCAAATAGGTAAAATAGCCAAATTAAAACTAGAGTCCAATTTTGAAACTTGGTTAAACAGTTTAAAAATTGTTCTTTGTGCTGAAGGCGTCGTAGAGGCTATTGAAAGTCCAATGAACGACGATGATCCACAAAATCTTATTGCCCGAGGTCGCATTCTGTTATCAGTTTCTTCAAAATTATTAACGCAAATTAAATCTTATCATGTAGCTTATTATATGTTACAAACATTAAAAGAAAAATTTAAAATTTAACATTTAAAAACATTAGATTTTTTAGTTTATGAAAAATAGTTACAAACTGCACTTTTTAACCGGATTTACTTTTTGTTTTTAATTTAATCATACACTAAACATTTAAAACGTTAAATGTATAATGGCTATTTAAAAATAATTTTATAAACGTTTAATTCCGGTAGCATTCAATTAAAAAGCAAAATAATAAAAAAGCCTTTTTTATATCCTTCACTATTTTAACTGGGTTTTAATGCAATTATCATTTTATAACCTATTGTTAGAAAGTTGATAAAACAACTTTTAACAGTTTTGACTAAAGTCCATTTTCAAATTTCGGAACTACAATGTTCTACAAAAACCTCGCAAAACACGTTAAGTTTTTAAATTCACCGACACTTTTTCTGAACATGCAGTTTTTATTTATATACTTTATTTATTATACACTTTTTATTAAAAATTTGTATAAAAACAAACAAGTAGTTTATTCTGTTATAACGTTACACAAAAAACTACATTTGTCAAAATGAATGTAACTGCAATTATAAAATTGATTATACTACTATTTTTATTGATGTTTTATGCAAACAACGTTTGTTATTGTTTAAAAAATGTTTTTAAAAATAAATCAGCTCATTTTGACTTAATATCAGAAGATGAGGGTAATAATAATAAACATTTTTGTTCTTAACAAAACTAAAAAACTATTTTTATAGATGTTTCAACAGCTATAAACGCAATTTATATAATTAACAACAATGTAAACATTTTGAGCCCTTTGACAGACGCAGGCACTTGGAGAAATTACCTTCTATTGCTTGAACAGCAGTCTTCAATTTTAATTGGAAAAGAACACACAATTAGTTTTTCAATAGCAAAACAAGTGGCCAACCTAATTCTTGACACTCTTGAGCTTCTAATGCCACTAAATCAAATTTGGAGTTCATTAGAACCATCTTTCGATAGAAAAGTTGCTGGTCAATGCTTTCTTACCATTACTGAAATAACTTCAGTAATGATGAACATTCAAGTTGAGCGAAGTAACGGAGTGTATCAATTTGAAAGTAAACATGATAATAACATCGTTTTTATTTCTCAACCGGTGACTCGTGATACAATAAGTAACTTTAACCTGAAAGAAGAAATTGATGTTACTTTGCCTATGCCCGATTTTAATTTTAGTTCAGCGTCACTGTTAATGGGTGTAACGGTTGCAAAACTAAGCAATTTAAGAAAGTACATGGCACCGTTGAAAAATGAAAAACTTAATTCCTCTGTAGTTTATCCATCGATAATTGCCATCAAAGTAGGCTCAGTTAAACAGGATATTCCAATAGCGCCTACAAGCAATCTGTTAATAAGGATCTTCAGTGAAGACAATTTCGTCGGTGACCGACATTGTGCTTTCTGGGAGCGTTCTTCAAATGCAAATGGTAACTGGTCAGCATCAGGGTGCACAGTCAGTTTAGTTCCTCGCTTTCTAACATGCGCGTGCAATCATCTCGCTGGCATGGGCTTCGGTGTGTTTGAGCCCTCCATTCCCAATAATGATGATGATGGACACACAACCCTGGTTACCTCTACACCAACGACAACTCCTCTTTCAGCAACGACCACTCCCATGTCATTAGCAACACCTATTCCAACAACGATTGCACCAACAACACCACCACCAGCAACAACATTGTCACTTACAACACCACCACGAACAACAACATTACCACCAACTACAACATTACCACCAACTACAACACCACCACCACCTCCAGTCGTCGTTGATCCCGACGAAATTGCCAATGAAATTGAACAGATTTTAAATTCTACCACATCGGGCGTCAACACTACTGAACACCTGACTGAATCGCTTACTAACTTAACGAGCCTCATCACAGATTTAACGGCCAACGATGCCACCATTGCCAAGGTCAACCTCTCGCTGGCGCTTAATATTACCAGCATTTCATTGAACAGTTTTAATCAGATGATTGAAGCACCCGACAAAGTTTGGGGAGAGTTAAACGACACTGACAAAAAAAGCCTTTCCTCAGACATTTTAAAATCAGTTTCCGACTTGTCAATTCTGATGAACAAAAAACAGACAAAAGAAGAAACAATATTTAAGTTTAGCAGCATCGAATTTCACTCAAAAGTGTTTGCCGTAGATGACTCATCCAAATAACTTTCAACTTTAGCTCTTCAACCACTGTCGAATTACCAACTAGAGCACTTGATAAATCACTTTACAACAGCAAACCTTCAAAAGATTCCCTTCAAATAGCAACATCAGCAGCACTGGTGAGCAATCTTTGGCAGCACTTCAATGAGAGCACCACTTTGCCCAACTCTGACGTCCTCTCGATAACCGTTGCCGGCCATCGACAAACAGTACACTTAAAACATGGCTTGAAACTACGATTTGAGTAAACTTTTTGTGTTTTACCTTTTAGTTTTAAAACTAATCAACTTACCTTTTTAGAACACGCCACAAATTCAAGCTATACTTTCGTGACCGACAGCAGTGCTCCTTTTGGAACGGCAGCAGCAGCAGCAGCTGGTCCACTGAAGGCTGCACAGTGGATCACCACAAGTCGAATCTCCGCCAGACCGCCTGTGAGTGCGACCACCTGACTGACTTCGCCGCCACGGTGGACATTCGCAATCGAGAGGTGCCCAGTCCGGCCAAGTCCTACCTTACCTTCTTCTGCTCCTCAATCACCTGCCTCTTTCTCTGCGCCTCCCTCTACCTGACGCTGCGGCACAACCACACCAGCTACCGACTGTACGATGACCAGTTCAAGGTGAAGACGAATCGATTCTGGCTGAACGTGCACATCACCCTTTGGCTGCTCATCTCACATCTGCTGGTCATGTTCGGCATGGACTGGACGGAGTTTGAGGTTAGGCTTTGAGTAGCTAGAAAAGCTGATATTTTAACACAATTTTTTTACTTTACTGTAGACATTCTGCCTGACAAACTCCCTCTTTCTTCTGTACTCTCTGCTGACTACCTTTAGCTTTAGCCTAGCTCTAGCCGTCCACCTGTACCTGTCCACCTCAAGGCGGCACCTCTTCACCTACTTTCCCTTCTGGGCTTTTGCGCTCTTCGCCTACCTCTGTCCGCTGCTGCTCATCACTGGCTCTACGCTCATTATCTTTCTACTAGAAGTCGGAAATGATTTACAGGAATTGTTTCTTTCTTTAAAAGGCATTCACTTGTAAGTTGTTTAAAGCGTGTACAAAATTTTTTATTAAAAACATTTGATTTTAGCTGCTGGATTTCCTCTTGGAGTATCCAAGTCATATTTGGATTTTCGTTGCCCCAATGACAATCATCGTGGTGATCAATTGCAGTTTGTTGGCTGCCATTTTGTTATCCATAAAATACTGGCAGAAAAAGTATGAAATACAAAAAAACTTAAAAAATCACCGCCACCAGTCAGAAAGTCAACTGGTAAACTGGTATATTGTTGCCATTTTAGTAGTCAACTTTGGTTTTCCTTGGCTGTTGTACGTTTTTTACATTAACGAACAGTTGGCTACTTTTTTCTCGTATGTTTTCATTGTTGCTAATGGCATGCAGGTAAAAGGAATTAGATATTGTTACAGTTAACCGAAAACTAATTTTAACTTTTGATTAGGGAGTTTCATTTTTTGCTGAACAGTATTACGTATACCGGCAAAACAAATTGCAAAACAACAAAAAAATATCAAATACAAATTCAACAAAATTGTCTTTATCAGTTAATAAAAAACGCTATGACTAAATTTTTAAATTAACAAAAAATTGATAAAATGTAATTAATATATAAAAAATGTTTTGCAACTCATATTTTAAAATAAATATTTTTAAAAAATTGTTTTACAATAAAAATGTTTTTAAAAAAATTTTGTTAAAAAACATTTAATTTTTTAAAACATTTTATAACTTTAATTTTACATTGTTTTAAAAATAAAAAATTATTAAAAACATTTTTTTGTAACGAGAAAAACATTTAGCAGTTATTTTTATGTAAATTTTTTCTAAAAAGGTGCTTAGATTAAGGAAAGTATAATGTTGTGTCGACTTGGCTATTGATAATCCCTATTTAATTATCTTTTAAGCAATAAGAAAAAAATAAACTTGTCAGATTAAATAAAAATGTCTTATTGCAGTTGTTTTAAGATCATTCAGATAGTGTTTTTATGTTGCAAATTAAAATATAAATTTGTCAAAATACAAATTCAGTTTTAAAATGAACAAAATCATAAAAATAATTTGGTTGAAAATTTTGTTTTTGCATATAATTTTTGTTAAAAATTGTTTTTGTTTACCCAAACATATTTATAAAAATGAAACTTTTTTAAATAGTTCAATTCCTTTTATTTTAGAAAATGACGGTAATAAAAATTAAAATTTTGAATTTTAAATATGTGTTTATTTTTGTTAACAGAAGTTTCTGCCGGCACTTTAAAGTTGTTTCAATCTACAAAAAATGCAGAATATGCAGCAACTACTGGTTTGTTAAATAAAAAACAAAGTTGTTAAGTAATTAAAATTATGTTTTTTTGCAGAAATTGACGACAGTTTTATAAGTCAACAGCCGGAAATTTCTACAGATGATTGTAATAAACGTTAACTTTTTAAATCGTGCATAATTTACTTTTTGGTTTCAGTTATTGAAAGCAGTTCTGAAAGCTCATCAGAAAATGAAAGTAATGTAAATTTAAAATTGTTTGTATATATTATAATATATTTTACATTTTTATTAAAACAGTAACAACAGCAATTGATTCAATATACAAATTTGCAAAAATGTCAAAACTGAAAGCCCGTTACAAAATTTAAAAATGTGGCAATATTACCTTCAAGATCTAGACTATCAAAGTTCACATTTAATGGGAAATGAATTAAAATTTAACAGTGAAATTGCTTGGAATCTTACTTATGCAGTTTTAAGCACTCTTGACAACCTTTTACCTCTTGATAATATATGGTCATTACTTGATACAAATGAACGATTTTTTGCTGGTCAAATGTTTCTTACTATTATCAACATGTTTTCAAACATTGTAAACATTCATAAAAATAGCAGTATAACAAAGGAGTTTGAGTTTGTTTTTAGTGAAATAACTTTCAAAAGTGAAAAAATAAATTATAATGAAAACGCCTCAATTTATTTTCCTGGAACATCAGTTTATATGCCGTTGTTTGCGCTTGAAATACCGAATTCGCATAAAAATTATTCTACAGCAACTGTGGTACGATTGTTTAAACTTAGACAGTACATGACGCCGCTTAAAAATACTAAAACCTGCTCATGGGTTATAATTGTCAATTTTGGAACATGTTTTTTTAAATCTTGCAATTTTAAAGCTCCTTACAAATTAATAATAAATAACTATTTGGGTGTCAACATGACTGGCACTCAATGCGCCATGTGGGAACCGTATAGCTCAGATGGCACCAGCATATGGTACAACCAGGGATGTACTATCACTTCCACCTCTGATCCAGTTTCCTGCGAGTGCGATCATCTGAATGGTTATGGCTTTGGATTTTTTGACAATTCAGTAAACTTGGGATACAATCCATATACCACAACAACCCTTTTGCCCCCACTGTGGTCGATCCTGACGAGATAGCCGATGAAATTAACGACATTCTCGGAAACATTACCGTACAGAACGTCAGTTCGACTGATCACCTAATAGAATCGTTGACAAATCTCACTGATCTGATTCTGATCTTACAGCAAATGATGAAACTATTGCCAATGTCAGTCGACTACTGGCGTTGAACATTACGAACTCTTCACTGGACTGCTTTAATCGACTAATTGAAACGCCTGATAAACTTTGGACAAACATAAGCACCGATGAAGTGAAGAGCATTTCAACGAGCATTTTAAAATCAGTGTCTAATCTTGCCATTTTAATGAACTTTAATCAAAGTACCAACTTGACAGTGCTTAGCTTTAGCAGCATTGAGATGCACTCACAAGCGTTTCCCCTTCAGGAACAAGTTGATATTACTTTTAACTTCAACGGCTCAACAAATGTTAAGCTGCCTGTCATGGCTGTTCCTAGCAGCACAGTGTACAACTCTTTACAGTTAAATAAGAATTACAGAACTGTAGCAGCATCGGCAGCTTTGCTTGGCAATCTTTCACAACGTTTGAGCAGTAGCAACATGCTGCCAAACTCTGCTATACTTTCACTTACCGTAGCAAATAATCGTGAGTGGGTCAATTTACAAAATGGATCGCTAACATTTGAGTACGTAGTTTTACTGCTTTTTTAACCCTATTCACAATGCTAATAAACCTTCATTTTGTTTTTTGTTAGAATTAAACACAGTTCCAACCTTATCTTTGGCGATCGTTCACTGTGCTCATTTTGGGTTCTATCCACTAACAGCTGGGCCCAAAACGGCTGCAAACTTGACAAAAAGCGTTCTAATCGCATCAGGAGCACCTGTGAATGCGACCATCTGACCAACTTTGCCGCCCTCGCTGATGTCAGCAATAGAGAGGACAAAAATCTGGCCAAGTCAATTCTTTCATACGCTCTCTCTACGAGTACTTGCCTTTTCCTGGGAGCCACTCTCTACCTACTGCAAAAGCACAACCGAAGTCGGTACACCTTTTACGATGATCAATTTAAGGTGAAGACCAATCGATATCGGCTCAATGTGAGCATCACCGTTTGGCTGCTCATTTCCAACTTGATCATTTTGGGCGGCATGGATCGAGTGGACTGTGGTTGGGAAATTGTCTGCGTCATCAGCTCGCTGGCGCTTCTCTACTCACTTCTCACCGCTTTTGCCTTCAGTCTGATGCTCAGCTTTCACCTGTACCTGACCACCTCAAGACGACACCTTTTTCGGTACTTTTCTTTTAGGACCTTTGCTTTTGCTGCCTATTTTGGCTCTTTGCTAGTCATTGCATTCTCTTTGACTTACATTTACTTTTTTGAAATGCATAATAACTTTGTGAAAATGATGCCAACTTTAAAAGGGGATCACTTGTAAGTCTTATTTTTTTATTTTATTGTTTTTTACAGTTTTTTAAATTTTTTTTAGTTGCTGGATTAGTTCTTTTAAGTATGAAAATCGCATCTGGATTTTTGTTGGTCCCATGACAGTACTTGTGCTTACAAATTGTTGTTTGTTGGCAGCAGTTTTGTTCAGATATAAACGGATAAAGAGACAACAATTTGAGGTTCAAAGAGAACTTTTACAAAATTATCAAAGTGAAAGTCAGCTAATCAATTGGTACCTGGTGGTCATTTTGTTGATTAATTTTGGGCTTCCATGGTTGTCGTACGTTTTCTACATCAATGAACAAATGTCTACTTATTTTTCCTACGTTTTCATTGTTGTCAATGGCACACAAGTAAGTTTTAGTGACATTTTTAGTGATAAATCAAATAAACAATTTAAATTTTGTTAATTTTAGGGAGTTTCAATATTTGGCGAACAGTATTACATTTACTGGAAAAACCAACAAAAATTGAAAAGACAACTGTTTAATAGCTTGTCAACAAGCATGTCTTCAGTTGATCAATAATTTTACTACTGCTATAAAATTGTTTATAATTTTGCATACAATGACAGACATTGTTGTAAAAAATTTTATGTAACAGTTGCAAGTAGCAAGTTAGTTTTAAAGTTATCATTTAAACAGATGCAGCAATTTTTTGCTGCAAAATACTAAAACATATAAAAGTATAGCCGCCATAACTGTAATTATAAACTTGAATTAATAAAACAAAAAATAAATTTTAGAAATGTAGAATTAGAGTGAACACAAGCATAAGTAGTCCAAATTGAATTTAAATGGCAAAACAGCAAAAAGATATCAGCAGCAACTAGTGGGCAAACGTTTTGAGAATAATTTTGGCAGCAGTGATCTCCCTTTCCCACGCGCAATTACCGATGTTAATAGAGTTTGACTAATGAGTGTTTCCGAGGCAACACACCGATGTGTCCGCTTTGATGACAAGTATTGTAAAAATACTAATAAATAAAATACGATGGAAATCAATTGAAATCACTCGTCGCCAGTTTTTGCTCCGAGCAAACGCTTTTATTTCAGTGATGCCAGCTGTACTACACATTTGACTTTGCTTTGTGTTGTGTTTTTCTGAAGTGAAAACAGCTTGCCAGTAAATCAGTGTGTGCCAGACAAAGAAAAACATTAAAATACACTTTTTAAACAAGCAATCAATAAGTGTTGAGGCATCGTTAGCAAAATCCACCCTAACAACAAACATTAGCCAGTCAACCGAAAAACCAACAACCAGCAACGATGTTTTCTACTAAGCAATACCAGAAGCCATCTCAACAGCAGAAAAAACCACTCTCTTGGCGCTCTCAACCACCACCGGCCCATTACCAGGCCCCTCCGACCGCTTTACCTGAAAGCTTCAATCGACGATATTCAACCGCCCTGTCCACCCTGGATCACCTTTTCGCCCTTTCAAAGGCGGCCAAAGCAAACTGGCGAGTCCAAAGTGAGAGCCGCTCACTGCGAGTCGCCCTCACCGATTACCACCGGTTGATCTGCCGAATGTTCCTCTCGGTGAAGAGGGAGGAAAGGGAAAAGAAGAAGAAGAAGAAAAACCAGGGTTCATTTAATCAGTCAGCAGCAACTACTGCTGAGCAGCAGCGCAATGCCCACCTGGCCTCCTACTGTCGTCAGCTGGCGGAGGCGATGCGTCATCTGGTGGAAACGGCCATCGGCGCCGTCCGCAGCGAGTGGAAACAGTCGCCGCCGGCCACCTTTGCCGGCGCTGTCGCCCGTACGGCGGAGATGCTCGCCCTTCGAGCCACGGCGGACGCCTTCTGCCAGGCGGCAGAGCGAATGCGCAGCGCCTTCTGGTGCGCCGTGGTTGAGGTTTAAAAAAAGGGAGCATTTTTACCTACCGAAAACCCATTTTTCTTCTTTTATTCAAAATGCACTGTTTGGGTACGCTTTTTATATAGGAATAAAATGTGTGTAATTGGTACAATTGGTTTTTTCAAATAAACAATAAACAGTTCAAAGGGCGACAGTGTGTGAAATGCAACAGTAGACATTTTGCATATTAATTCTTTTCTCTGAACAACGACAGCCACTGGTAGTGATAATGTTTGTAAATAACTGTGAAAGATGTTCACAGAGTTGCAAACTTAGTAATTTTAGTACAAAGGAAAATGTTTGTAGTTGTTTTTATTCAAAAATATAGAAAATTTGTGACGAAAGTAAGAGAACAGTTTGATGACAGGAGATGTGCAAGTGGCGACAGTGGCCTTCTTGCTTTTTGGCCATTTATTCCTCTTCACTGTCCGGGTCGTTGCTGACTTCAATTGTGGTGGTAAGAACACCGGGACGGACTGCAGGGGGCTCGACAGGCCGCGGAGCATGTATCCACACCATCGTTGGTTTCTTGATCATGAAGTTGGTCCTTACGAATTTGGGAAAGTTGTGGCCTTTGTCAAACAGGTTCTTCAAGTGACGGTACTTCTCGAAAAAATCCCGCTTAATGAGATAGTGATCGTTGTCAGCGGCGGTAACTTCGTAGCCCTGTCGCCCCTTCCAGATAAAGTTGCGGTACAGCTTTCCGTCAATCGAGACAACGGTGGCATCAGTGATCCACGGAATCGGAAAAAAGAGATTTGCCATTTTGAAGCTAAGTGTCTTTAGTAATGCAAACGAAGAGAAAAAGGTGGAAAGAGAAGATTGAGGGATTGTTTTAGGTGGTGGAGATAGTGGGAAAATGTGAAAACAACAGTTTTTACCTTTCACGAACCAGAGTAGAGAAGGCGCCGGTGGTGAAACGTAAAAGCCTGTATGGACAACATAAAAGGGTAAGAACGGTGTTACAAAGACAAAAACAACATTTTGGTACTTACCGGTGAACAGCGTTAAAAAGTTTAAAATCAGCCGTTTCAAATGACGATGAACAAGCAGTTTTTAGCACGCGAGAACATCAACAAACAAGTGCAGCCAGGCGAGCTAGCGTTGCTGTTCTTTCTTTGCTGCCGGTACACTGCGCAATCTCTGTGAAGCTCTTTATCTCTCAGACGCTCGCTGTCTGCAGCTGCTGCTGCTGTGTAGGACAACACACCAAAATGACAATTTTTCAAAACTTTTCAAGCACTTTGAATTCATCAAAAAGTATCTGTTTTACTCGGTTTATTAGCATTGTAGAGTTACATGTGCATGTGTGTGTGTGTGTATGCATGTTGTCAGGGTACATTTCAATTTTCAAACGTTTTCTGTTTTTATTGTTTTGTTTATGATTTGCTTTTATCTTAGTGTCTTAGTGTATTACAATGTGGACATAAATGTGCAAATGAAATAGTGTGTACCCGATGTGTGTGTGTGTGTGTGTGTCGAGCCCAGCAAGATGATCAGAGGTCTACAACTTCTTCTCATGAAGATCATCTCGGCGTTCTGCAGGTGCTGAAGGCTATTGCTGAGAGATTGTGAATTTCAATAGCAATTTCTTTCTTCTCTTACTTTGTCTTCTTAGACGGAGTTTCGGGCCAATTTCATCACCTTCGAAAAGGGATGCTGAGGTTGCTGAGGCTGCTGAGGCTGCTGCGGCGGCGGCGGCGGCGGCTGCGGCGTCATCGGCGGCGTGTGGGTAGGCAAATACTCGATCTGCTTGCTCTCATCCTCGAACGCGTGGTTAACGTAGCACACGACAAGATCTCCACTGGGGCGAGACTGCCGATATCGGCGGAACTTCTTGATGACCGAGGCAACGAGAGCGATGGCCATCAGAAAGCCACTGAAGAAGAGGAGCACGTAGAGGCCGAAAAGGATGGTGTTTTCCTTTTTATCTGCTTCCTCAGACTGCACAGTGTCTGGAGATTGCTTCACAAGATCGGATTGGGTGCAGTTGGTTGAGTTGATCGGAGTTGAGGTGATCAGTGTGAGGTTCAGAGGAACGGTAGTGCTCTCAATGATAAGGTTTTCAAAAGTGGTAGTGTCAGTGGTGTCGGGGGCATCAGTAGTGTCAACAGCCTCTTCATTGCCCGAGGTGACACTAAGGAGAAGGAGACTGAACAGAAGAATGTTTTGAAGAAGCTTGTTCATGGTGGGGAGTTTTCTTGTCTATTTCCCTCAGGTTTAGACGATTACGGTTGTTTGTGGTTTGAAGTTTGTTGATTTTTTTGTGTTTGACGCAGTGACTGTGCTGCTCAGGCTTTTATAGTCGCCTCTGCAGCAAATAAAACTTTCCACCAGCACCGGGCAACCGTCTAGACCGTGACGACTATGAGCTCGTCACGTGCAATTGAGTTTTGTTAACTGTTGAATGTCGAACGATTATAATTAGATAGTTATCACCCACTGCTAAATTTGTATGTACCTTTGCAGTGATGATCCCATTGCCATTTGTAATTTTTATTTTAACTTTTAATTAGTGTCCAAAGTACACGGAAGTTTTGTTTTAATAAACTTGCCAAAAGACTTTATTTTTAAAACTAGACAAATGTCAAAAGTTAGTGGGCAGACTGGACTATTACTGAGAAACTTGTTTTAACCTGATGCAATAAAAGAAGTCGTACAAAGTCAGTAAAACAAAATCTTCCAGAGAACACAAAGAAGTATTTCAAACGCTTTATCCCTTTATTCCCATTCAGTAGTAGCCGGCGGTGTAGAGGTAAGGTCAAGCAAAACTCGAGAGATGCCCGGAAGCTGGCAAATCTTTTCAGCCGTCTCCTTGAGAAACTGTAAGTGAAAAGAAAAAAGTTTTAAAATCGTTTTCAGTCAGCCACCACTTTCTTTGCGTACCTGGAAAGGAATCGGCTGGTTGGGAATGGCAGGCCCACCGGCGGTAAAGCGGTCATCATCAGTGGCAATGAAGGTGCTGATGACCACCGAGTGTCGGCAGGACGGGTGACGGGAGATGAGGGCCGGCTCGCGGTCAAAGTGAATCGGAATGAGAATGAGGGACATTGCAGAGAGCACCGACTCGTAGCCGGCGGCCTTCTTCAGCTCCTCAGTGGCAATGTCCTCCGCCTCTCGCAGCAGCTCGACCACCTTGGGCGTCAGTGTGGTGGGGGTGATGTCCTCCACTGGGCACTTCACCGAACTGCCGAAGATGTAGCAAACGCGGCTCACATTGGGGCAGACGGTGGCGATCAGCTTGGCCAACCGGGCCAGTGCCTCAAACTTGGCCGTGATGGTCGGCTCTGGCGGTTGATTCTCGGAATTTTCAGAGAGGCCAACGACGTAGCCGACGTGGGAGTTGCCCTGGACACTTTTAATGGGCAGCAGCGTTGGGGTGAACTTGTAGGTGAAAGAAAAGGTTTCCAGAAAGGCGAGATCTTCGGCATTGAGCCGGGCATTCAGAACTGTGGACAGCACCGAGTGTTTCTGCAGTGGACAAAAACAAAGTAAATTACTGAACAAACTAAAACACTCTTTTTACCTCTTTTTGCAAAATCGTGCAGTTGAGAACCACCTTGAGCAAGGAGGCGGTGAAAGAGAAGTCCTCTTTTTTGTATGGTTGCTCGGCGCAGATGATGCGCACCGCCAGGCCAGGAACGGGAAAAGGATGAAGATTAAGGAACTGAAGGGGCACATCAAGGTAACGACCCAGCAAGAGCACTTCGTCCTTGTAAAAATCTTTCAGCGGTTCGACAAATGGAAGGCCAAAGTTGAAGAGCAGATTATTCACCAGCTTCGTCTCAAGCTGGCGGTGCGTCTTGGAGGCGTCCTCATTTTCAGTGCTCTCAACCAGGTCTAGTGTTTTAATGAAATTACTTGTACTAAAAAAGACCTTTTGCCCGTGGTTCAGCTTTATGTAGTCGTAGACGATGTTGTTGAGGATGCGGACCAAAGTGTCGACGATGATGTGGCGTTTCTCCTCCGGCACCACCGTCTGGCAGAGCATTTTTGTGAGCAACTTTTTGTTTGGTTCCTCCTTTGAGAGAGAAATTGCCGTGGTGGCGTTGCTGAACTGCAGCCAGGCCTTGATGGCTACAGAAGAAATGAGGTAAGAAAGGTCAATTTGAAGTTTGCTAACCGTTACACTACATTGACATACTTTTCATGTCGAGACCGACGCTTTTCAGTGCCTTCTCCACCTGAGCACTCTCATTTTTGCGCATGAAGCCACTGTCAATGTACAGGGCAGTCACCTGGTCGGCTTTCAGTGCCTTTTGCAGGAGAGTGGCACTGACCACTGAGTTGACGCCACCGTTTACTAGCACCTAAAACGATTGAATGAGCATTAGAATCAAAAAGGGAATTAAAATAACACTCAACTCACCAGAACTTTGCTCGGGCCCACCAACTTTTGAATGCGGTCGATGCTCTTGTCCACTCGAGACTTCAGGGTAAAGTTGCCCGAGAGAGAGGCCACGTAGAATAGGAAGTTCTTCAGCATCTCTTTGCCATTTGTAGAGAGGTCATTCTCTGGGTAGAACTGTACACCGTACAGCTTCTTCTCCACATTTGCAATAGCTGCATGAGCAACAACAAATGATGAGTTACTGACAAAAGAAAAGAAACAAAAACACTCACAGAAAATGACGTTTTCTGATTTTCCTACAACTTCAAAGCCGTCGGCTACCTTTGAGACGGAAACGCCAGTAGCCTGTAGAACTTTCTGCTGTGAATCCAAATTACTGAAATGTAAAAAGATGAAAAAAATGCAAAAACAGTGTCAAACAGTGGTTCACCTGAAGAGAGGATTCTGACTGTCCACAGTAATGGTCAACTGGGCAGAATCTTTGTGTTCTTCCTTGCATTCCCCCACCGAACCGCCAAAGTGATTGTTTATCATTTGGAATCCATAGCCAATGCCCAAAACGGGAATACCAATTGTAAAAATATCCTTGTCGTACGGCAGGGCATCCTCGGCGTACACTGAACCTGGGCCGCCAGCGATGATGATTGCCCTAAAATAAAAGGTGGCTGGTTAGGTGAAATGACCTAACAGTAAACAACAGGCATTGGCCATTTACTTGTACTGTTCTTTGAGCAGCTCTTTAGCTGAAGTGTTCAACGGCAAAATCTGCGTCTCGACTTCTAACTCACGCACATTTCGGTCAATGAGTTTGGGAGAATGCTGGGCACTACAGCTGAGAATGGCCACTTTCTCCGAGTTAAGCGAATCAATAGCAGGCTTGTCACTACTTCTGCTGTCACAACAGTCGTTGTTTGGAGAATTGAGGGCGCCGTTTGGTGTTGACATCTTCCTAGCTTAACTAAATGGTAAACGGAATTTACCTATGATGCGAAAGAAAGTTAAAAACGGGTAAACAAAACAAAAATAACACAGAATAAAAAGTGATTTACTTACTGGATTGAACTGATGCTCAGACAAAACATAGGTTGACTGGAGAAAATGAAAACAAAACGTGCACTAGTTGCACGCTTGGTGATCCCGTCACACTGTACGTACACTGTACGCGTATTTACGTATTGCTGCAACCACTGTAGTCGTTGCTGCTCCGTTGCTGCTGCAAAACTTGTTGCTCTTACAGCAGCAGCAGCAACCTGTTTGAGCTGCATAATTCAGCAAACATTGTTATCTTTTAATTCCTTTACTTAATTACTATATCTGCATTCAAATTTTGGCTTTTAATTCTGGCATTAATACTTAATTTAGATTAAAACTTAAAGGCGGTTGAAGAATTTTCAATTTTTAGAAAGCACTTTGAGCCAAAGTTTTGTGCCGCTATGCAGTTGTACCTGCTTGCGATTGAGTAACCTGGTCTCAAACTAATAAACTGTCAATGTGACTGAAGAAGACTGGCACGTCGGTCAGGGGTCGCAGCAATGGTAGGGCAGTCAAAGCAACTTTTGCTCAGGCTCAGCACAATGCTATGAACTGAGGAAACCCATGGCCACACTAATTGAACCTGTCTTAGTTCTAAAGTTGTTGCTTTCACTTTTTTCCTTTACAGTAATTCAACCGTTTTAAATGTCACACGAACTGTCATAGCTGATAGTCGATATTCAATAACATCTGCAAGGTGACCTTTTGTTTACTAAACTAAACTATTTTTATTTGATTCAAGCAGTATGCAGAGATGTGTAGATGCACTAGATGTTGAAGTGCTCAAAGTTTCGACGGATATCAACGTTGGGTGAACGTTCGTCGGATGATCGTTCGAGCATGACTGAACGCTGAGCGAACGTTCGTCGATGTAGTATCGTTGCAGTGTCGTTGTTAACTTTTGTAAGGCGCGTACTGCGATCGCAATTTATTAGCAAAGTACTGGTGACTGTACATCCTTTAAGTCAGAGCATCCTCTGAGTCAGGTTTCGCTTTGGCTAGCAAAAAAGTTGAAGTGTGATGGAGTGCAAGTTGAGTGCAAATCAGAAAGAGAAACTGTTTTTGAAGATCGGAGCGACTGTCCAAGTTCTAGTCATTACAGATGCAAAAAATTATTTTTAAATTTTTTACGAATTTTGTCCTTAAGTTGAGTTGAGGCGTGCAGCTGTGCGTCATGGCTAATAAAGTGTGTGACATTTAATAAAGTGTCGGGCGGTACCGAGCATTCAGTAGTAGTGGTTGGCTATAGAGAATCGATTGCTCTTCAAAACCCTACTGGATTATCCGCAACAGTTATGGCCCGGGTAAGTGCAAATTTCATTGTAAAATTCGTTTAGTTAAATTAATGGTATTTTATTTAAATAAACTGGGGCACAAATGGTTATGGACTATTGGAGCAAACGGAAAATGATAGCGAAATTAATCAAGATGTCTTTTACATATCTTATACAAAATTTTAATTTATCTTGTTCATTTCAGTGAACCGTGAAAAACGATCACTTGTGCAACATTAATTGCAAAATTCAAAGTTTAATTTTTGCAATTTTCATATTATTTTTGACATTACCGGGGTTACTTAATAAAATTGGGAGCGGTATTATTTCAAATATTTTAAAATTGTTAAAACTTGAGTTTCTTGTCTTTAAAGCAATCTCTGCAGGTGGCAACTGATTTGAACTTTCTTAATGTTTCAAATTTGTCATTTTACTAAGGATCGAGGTAACAAAACATCAACTTTTGTCTTTTTTAAGGAGAGCCGTTTTTGAGGAAAAGTTGGCTTCCCTGCGCAATGCATTTGTATTTCAAAAAGGTCATTTTTTCGGTACACATTTCTCAACAATCACACATCAGATTTAGGTACTGTACAAAACAAAATAAAGACGAGATTGTGATCTTCATTTTAGTCGATTGCAAAATGAGTTACACAATATTATTTTTTATAATAATCACGTTTTTAAAAAACAATGCATTTGACAGTCAAATAATCATACAAAAAAAATTTTAATTTTTTTGCGATCGCTTAAATGAAGATTACATTCTTTTCTACATTTTGTTTTTACAACATCTTAATCCGATGTGTGGTTGCCTAGAAATGTGTACCGAAAAAATGACCTTTTTGCTATACAAATGTATTGCGCAGCGAAGCCCACTTTCCCTCAAAAATGGCTCCCCTTAAAGCACAATTTTTTTAATCATTACTGTCTCGTCATTGATGTTTGTGTTAGGCACTAGTATCATGATACTCGCATTGATCACCTTTAGCCAGGACGTTTCTAGAGCCTTTAACCACTCATCGCATTTTTTTTAAAATGGAAAGAGTTTCTTATTTGACAGCTTTTCACCGAGTTAAAAATGATCAGCGTGTACGCCTGTGATAAATTTAAATGATTATAAATCTCAAAATGGGTTTCTAATAACTTTGTTTGGAAATCATGTATCATGAATTAGCAAGGGTATTTGGGTTGCTGAAGCAAATGCTCCTTTCTGAAAAAGTTTGTGTGGGTCTGTGTGTATTTTGGAGACCCCCTGTAACTTGAAATCGTAGTAGCACTGTGGCACTGCCCACCGAGCGCACTACCACAGTTTTTGCACTGTCAGAGCGAGAAGTCGGCAGCAGCAGCAACAGCACTCACCGACTGCTCTCTCTCTCTCTCTCTCTCTCTCTCTCTCTCTCTCGCCGCTATTTTCACTCTCTTTTTCTGCTTTACTCGCTTGCTCGCTCTTTCGACGCAACTTCGACCAACATCAACACAACAGCTCGTCTTCCCCTCATTATTTTTCTTTTCTCCAAATCTGAGCCCAATTTGTTTTCATCCATCTCAACCATTACCATCAACATGGCTTCCACTTCAGCTTCAACTTCCTCTGATCCACCTACTCCAGCGCTGGTCATCGAAACCGCCGACGGGCAGATCTTTGAGCTGTCAGAGGAGCAGGCCAACCTGATCGGCCTCTTTCGCGACATGCTCGATTTCACCGATGGCAATGTTGCCAATCACTCAAAGAAGGATGGTAAATCCTCGACGACCACCGGAAGCAACAAATCTGCCACCAACAACAGTTCAATTCCTTCTTCTGCTGGGCCTTCTAAACCCGGTGAAAATGAGAAGATGAAGAAGGCGATGGTGGAAGAGAAAAGCCGATCGCGGTGAACGTGGACGGCGCCACCATGTCGCTCGTCCTGCAGTGGCTGCATCAGCACAAGGACGACACTGAGGAGATCAAGGGTATCTACGATGAGGCCTTCCGTGAGCGCACTCTGCCCGAGTGGGACCAGGCCTTCTTCCGGCCCTAAAATATTTGTCGCTGGCTAAGCTGATCACCGCCGCCAACTACCTGGACATCAACAATCTGCTCTTCTACACGGCTAAGGCGACTGTTGGCAATATGAACAACATGACCATTGGGCAGATGCGCGCCTACACTACAGTTAAGGAGGACGGCCTCACTTTGGAAATGGAAAAGAAGGTCCACTCTAAGCAGGATGGGGAGAAGAAGGAGGAGGAGGAGAAAATGGAAGAAAACTAAAATCTTTTTTTCTTTTTATGTACTTTTCTAACTTACGACCTGATTTTCAGCAATGCGATTATTACTGTCCACATTAAAAAACTCTTCCAATTATTTTTCACTTTTTCTACCTTTATTTTTCTTTCTTTCAGCCTTCAGCCACCTCAATTTTTTCCTTCTACTGGCTGCATAGAATGACCAAAGTAAGTACACGTATGCCTTGTCATCGTATGCCCGCTATCCTGTCCATGGCTGTTTTTGCCCTTGTCAGTGCTTTGCATTTCCTCTTCAACGTCCGTTCTAGAAAACTCTACATGAAACTAAATTTTTTGCGAGTCGCTGAGCGTGGTAAGGGAACTCAGAGAACTTTAGGTTCGGATCGCAAATGGTCACCTAAAAATAGTGAAAAGAAAGCGACTAGTCAGAGTGAAAAAATAATTAATAAAAAGTGCATTCTATTTTACCTCGCAGTGCATCGCAGCAAAATGCAAATTGCAAAAAAGAAGCTTTAAGTCGCGCAGTTTGAACACCTTCAGCTGGTGCTCGGGATACTTGGAAATGTGACAGTTTCCTAGAAAATAACAAACAAATTAGATTAAAAAAATAAGAATTTGAACTTTCAAACAGACAGACAAACAGAAACTGACCTGTAACCAAGACCGTGTCCACCAGGAGCGACCCATCCGGTAAACGGCGCAACTGAAGTTTGCACTGCACATTGACCGCCTGCTCCTCGGCGTCGCACTTGACTAGGCAAAGGGCAATTTGGCCGGTGTTCGGGTGATTGGTGTGATTGGCGCTGGAAACGGATGCTGAAACGCGTTCTCTGCGCCTGTCTCGGCTCAAAAGGCGGCGAGTCGAGGGTTTCTTCGGCGCCGCCGAGGATATCGCTGAAGAACTTGGTCCAATTGCAGCAAACGACGTCCTTTGAGTTGGAGTGCAAATAAAAGCTATCCATGATTGTTTGTGTTTGAGTGTGTGTGTGTGTGTATTTGCTGGGGTAATGTTGTTAGGGAAGTAGTATTAGTTACGAAACTTGAAACGCGATCAATTGGACATTGGGTAAAACTTATAAACATTTTTTAGATAACTATATCATGTTATATATCATTTTAAAGCTTAAGTCATTGGCTTTTAGATGGTTTAAACAAAAGTTTAGAAAACTTTAAGTTTTACACCAAAAAAGTTGTTTTTGTAAAATGCTTCCAAAACAGGAAACTCTTGTTGGACATTGCATTTTTAGTAATGAAAAATTGTGTTTTTAAAAGTGTTTAGCATTTTAAAATGTTTGTTAAGAGTTGTTTCAAACAACAACACAAAAATTATTTTTTTTGATTAAGAAATGACAAAGTTACGGGGTTTTGAAAGAGCGCCGAACTTTGCACAAAACCGAGCGTCAAAGATCATTTTTCTCTTTCCGCTGCTTTCCTAAGCTGACCGTTCCGGCGCGCGCAATGGATTGTTTTGTTTGGAGTACGCTTGTTTTGCCTGCGTTTTGATCAGCTGAATTTTTGCGCGTTGTTTTTAAGCAAACAAAATTTCGATTCTCTTTTTGCAAATTTTTAACTGAACTTTTTTGATTATTGTTTGATCAGAAAACAAGCAAAAACGTACTCAAAACAAAACAATCCACTGTTTGTGCCGGAACGGTCAGCTCAGGAAAGCAGCGGAAAAAAAATGATCTTTGACACTCGGTTTTGTGCAAAGTTCGGCGCTCTTTCAAAACCACGTAATTTTGTCATTTTTTAACCAAAAAAAATAATTTTTGTGTTGTTGTTTGAAACAACTCTTAACAAACATTTTAAAATGCTAAACACTTTTAAAAACACAATTTTTCATTACTAAAAATGCAATGTCTAACAAAAGTTTCCTGTTTTGGAAGCATTTTACAAAAACAACTTTTTTGGTGTAAAACTTAAAGTTTTTTAAACTTTTGTTTAAACCATCTGAAAGCCAATGACTTAAGCTTTAAAACGATATAGAACATGTTATAGTTATCTGAAAAATGTTTATAAGTTTTACAGAAATGTCCAAATGATCGCGTTTCAAGTTTTGTAACTAATAGTAGTAGCTTAGCTGAGCTGAATTTGAATATTGATGTAATAAAGAGGAGGTTTTGAGCTTTGCGTGAGCAAAGCCACGTTGCCAGCTGCCTGGCGACTGCTACTGTAAGCAATAAAATATTTTAAACAATAAATTAAATAAACAGTATCGTTAAAAAAATTATTTTTCTTGTAAAAAACAAGTAAAATGCAAGTTCAATTTTTTTTCAAAAAATTAAAATTGTAAAAATAAAACTTGTGGTGGGAATTACAAAAAAGTAACAATATGTACTGTTAGTTTTTCTTACTGCCTTTGCGTTTTGATTGTGCTAAATGCCGTTTAAAGTATTTGTAATAAGTATTTTTAATTGTATGTTTTCAATTTTTAGCCTAGGCAGTAGTACTACATTGTAAGAAAAGTTTACATTAACTTTGTTTTTTACAATAAAAATGCAAAAACGATGTTTCTTTTATCAGTGCTAATGATTATTTGTTTTGCGTTTTCAAAATAAAAAAACAATTTTTCGCATACTTTAAACGGCTAGACATAGATGGCAGCATTGTTTTGAAAAAAATGAGATTTTGTCCGTTGCACAACCAACGCTGAAAGCTGAGTCAACATTTTTTTGGCTGAGCAGTTTGTTGACAACCATTAGCTGTTGTCGCACCCTGAAAGACTCAAGGTATCAATCAGGAAAAACAAAGAAAACTCAGTCTTGTTAAGCTTCACATCAAACACCAAAAGAGTACTGTATTTGTGCCTTTTCTTTGCTAATTATCTCTAACCATTATCTGACCATCTTACACTTCAGCATCATGGCTCATAAATACAATGGTGAAAACCTCCCTGAACTCTGCCAGACGGCCCTCATAAGTCAGATGAACGCAAAGGAACGCATCGACGCCTACTTCCATTCGCCTGCCTGGCAGGACCTCGTTCAAGAGGTCAATCAGAACGTCCACTCGCTGAACATCGTCTACGGCAGGGCGGGAGACCTGCAGGCAACATTTCAAGCTCGCCCATTCGTCACCTGCGCCATTGCTCGCAAAGTCACCGCAACGGATATTGCAGCTAATGAAAATAATGTCAATGGCAATGGCAACGGCAACGGCAACAAACCCAAAGGCCCGACAGTACTGGGCGTGACGACTGAACGCATCCGCAGTGATACGCTGACCAAGTGGAACAGCCTGCAGTACCCGACACTGGGCCTGGGCAGAGAGGGCCTCGACTTGAAGGCTCTCCTGAGAATTCTCGCCGCCTACCCCAATCTCCGCCAA
Source organism: Tyrophagus putrescentiae (assembly GCA_024499935.1). Lineage (NCBI taxonomy): Eukaryota > Metazoa > Arthropoda > Arachnida > Sarcoptiformes > Acaridae > Tyrophagus > Tyrophagus putrescentiae. The sequence goes on from JAMZRA010000005.1 coordinate 2,209,570, forward strand.
ATGGTCTTCATCGCCGCTGAATCTGACGGCCATCTGAATCCGAGAATTGTGCGGGCACTTTTTGAGCCCTTTGCCGTGTTGGACGGAAGCGTTTTACCACTACCAGTAAAGGTGGACTACCTGGCAAACAGCATGCCTCTTCATCTGGTGCTCTCTCTGGCGGGCACACCGGCAGATCAGCCGTTGCTCCACAGTGTGATTCACTTCGAGTCTCGCGACGCCGTCCCTCTGCCACTCCTCTGTGCCACCTGTCCCAATCTCCGCTCTCTGTCGCTCGGGGAAAATGTGAAGCCTCGTGCCGACAGGTTTCTCGCCCTGGCCAGCTTGACCCATCTCTCTGAACTTTCTTTAAATTTTGTTCTTTCTGCAAAGCATGAGAAATGGAATCAACTGAAAGCGAACATTAGTCAGCTGCCACCTACTTGTCTGCAGTCACTGAAGTCCATTAAGCTGATGCTATTCTGCAAAGAACATGCTCTGTTGCCGCAAATGCTTCAGAAACTGGAGCTGCCCAGTGTGGAGGAGATCGCCCTGGTGCACCTTTCCTGCGAGTGCTGTCAATGTGGGACTTGGGGCTTAAGAGCAGTTCCAAGGAATAAGAATGATGAAACTCGAGTACATCTTCTGACCGTTCTGCGACTCCTTCACCAGTGCTACCCAGCCGTTCCGCTGAATCGATTGACTTTTCGATTGTTCAAGTCAAAATATTATTTTTTTTACAGGACGGCTGTTTATCTGCTTGGCAAACGATCAAAAAAATAATTTTTTAGCATATTTAAATTGTAAGTGCAATGTCCTTTTTAAAGTGTCAGTGTCAATAAACATTTTACAACTAACTTTTTTACTTTTGCAGGTTGCCAGCAGTCAAAAAATTTTTAATTATTTTTTTAAAATTAATTGTCCAGCACTTTTTTTGGTAATAGAATCATTTTTTTAACAAAGAAAATTTACAGAGAAAAAAATATACAGTCAGTCAGCTTGCCATTGCGTTTTTTAAGTGTATTAAGCACACTTTTCAATATCAACCATTTTTGTGTAACATAATTTTATAAACAACACCAAAATTTTTGTTCTAACAATATAATTCTATAACAACCAAATTTGTAAATTGTAATTTAGTTTTGTATAAAATATACTATTTTGTATGCTTATAAACAAAATAGAAATAGTTTGGCAAAATAATACAAGTTAACTTTTTATTAAATTTTTTATAATAAACAAGTTATCTGTTTGCAAACTGCGGAAACTGCTAATTATGTTGCGTTTATAGCTTTGTAAGTGTACATATCGTTAACCATAAGTTTTATAGCCAAACAAGCAACATCACCTTTGTATTTTTCTGCTATTTTTGCCAATTGTGAACCGCGTTTTGAAACCTTTGAAGGAGTATCCTTTGCGACTTCGCGATGGATTTCAATCAACGGATTGAGAAATCGGTCGAGGCGATGAAGGAGCGTGTCGCCGAGATCAAAGACTACATGAAGAATCGTTTTGCAGGTGGACAAACAAAGCACGCAGCCAAAGACTATCAGCACATCAGTGCTTTGCTGAACGAGATCCTAAAAACCACCGATGAGATGTCTGTCTTGGTGGCTCGAAGTGGCATTGAGGACATGTCCAAGGTACTGACAGGACTGATCGAGAAGGCCGGGACCTTTGGCGGCCGGCAATCCTACGCCAGCATTGTCAACACTGGTCATCCAAAACCATCTTCTCCTCCTGTCGGAGAAAAGACTATCATCATCAACAAAACAAAACAAGAGACGCCAACTAGAGAGCTGCTTCACGAAGTAAACACAGGATTTGGAAAATCCGAGCTGAAGGAAGCCAAGTGAAGATCAACAAAGTCATTGAGGGCAAAACGAGTGTCATTGTCAAGTTGCCGCAGACCAAAGACATTGACACGCTGATCAACAGTTTCAAAAACATGGACAACATTAACGGCATGGCCAGAGTCTACCCGGCCAAAATGCTTGACCCTGTGGTCGCATTTAAAGGAGTTAGTTCCGCCATTAAGAACGAGGAGTTGGCCAAATCGATCTGCTCCATGACTACACAGCTCCGCGGGATGGAAGATAAGTTCAGATACATGTTTGGTATGAAGTCGGGTTCGTCATAACACCGTTCTCTTGCATAGTTGCACACTTCATTGAGGTATAATTCCACTATTTTTCGGCCCAACCAGTCAAAACCAGTCAACAGCCTGTAGCCAAAATGGAAATTTTCCAAGCAAAGATACTACATGTATAATAAATAATATGAAGTAGCAACAAGAAAAAATGAAATGATGTGTGATTTTTGTACAAGAGAAAAAGTGTGACAGTGAGTTTCTAATGTGTTTGGTATGTGGTTGTGTGAATGCAATGAAAGTGACAAATGAATCAGTTATGGCCAGTTGCTGCACTTGACGACTTTTTGTAAAAGAGTTTAGCGACATTTCGCTTTTCACTTATAATGAAGCTCACGGGTTTTAATATGTGGCCCGCATTCGTGTGACCTGCTTCTTATCTTGTTTATCGAAGGCGGCACGATCGCTACTGCAGGAGGTAATAAGAAAAAGGAGAGGAATCAGTCATTTGGATAAAAACTTGAAACAAACTTGAAGAGTGTTACAGAAAGATGTCGTAGGCCTCTGCCTGGGCGGGATCGTTTGGGTTGGGGTCGGCAAGCAGTTCCTGAATGCCCAGCATCACCTGCTTGACGCTGAGCGAGGGGCGCCAGTCTTTCTCTTCGTCCAGAATCGACAAACAGACCGTGCCCGAGGGAAAGACGTTCGGGTGGAAGAGCGGCGGCACAAAGCGGCACCGTCGGGTACTCCGCCGAGAAGAACATTCGCAGCTTGAAGAGGCCGCCTGCCCAGATGGTCTGAGTGGAGGGTGATAAGATGAGATGATGATGATCAGATGATAAAATGGACAAGAAGTGGCAAGGTTAGAGGCAAAGACAGGTTTGCAAAAAGAGAAAGAAAGTTGACACTTCACTTACGTTCTCCTTGCCGGGAATGGCACAGTCCCAGGTGAGCAGGTTGAAGGTGCCGTCCGCATTGCGTTCAGGACGGGCAAAGAAGCCCTAAATGAGGTAAAAAGTAAAACAACGTTAGTTTTGGTGCACCGATAGAGAAAAACCAAAATGAAGTTGGCATAAAGAGCAGTTCAAAATCAAATACACTAAAAAAGGTGACTCGATCAGCTTACAAACGAATGATCCTTGCGCCAAGACTTGCGCTCCTCTGAGAGTCGCGTCAGTGCAATGTCAGACATTGTTTGCTTGCTTTTGAGTGACTTGAGTCAGGAACAAAACTTGAAAACAGTAGGCGAGTCTACGCTGAACCCTGGAGAAAACTTTAGAAACTCGGGAGAAATCACAACGAAGATGGCGATGCGACTGGCATTTGTTGTAAAGCATGAGCATGCCCGTTTTTTGCAAAATGGTCGAGAAGGAGAGCACCGAGAAGAAGCAGTCCATGCCTTCTGTGGCCTCCTCTTAGAGCAGTTGAATAGCGGCGTCCGGGCTGGTGAGTCATTGATCAGTGCGCCCATCAGATCGTCCCAGTCAATCGGACAGGTAAAGCTTACTTCCCTCTTTAGTTGCTGCTGCTGATCAGGGCAGTCCTCGTCGTCGGCGCTGACGGAAATGCGCAGCTTGTCCAGCTCGATAAAGTCGTAGCTGTCATCGGCGAGCTTAAGGGTGGCCACCTCGTCCGGACCACTGCTGCCCAAGCCGGTCACATCCGCCTCCTCCACGCCGGCCATCAGTTTTGCAGCATCGGTGGCCTCCTTTTCCTCTTCCTCGTGATCATCAAAGTCGATCAGTTCAAAGCCATTGGACGGTGGACTGCGGTGGGCTTCTTAGACAGAGGACGACGAATTCCTGGAAAGCGCCTGCTGCTGCTGCGTTTTTTCGGACAGCAGTCTGCTGCTCTACCTTTCGGTAGGTAGCCTCCATATTCTTCTCATCCTTCTTCTTCCTTTTGGCACGCCGATTCTTCCGTGAGCCAAAAGACAGCGGCAAACCGAGTCGACGCATTTCGAGCTGCTCGATGGCCTCCTGGCTAATCTGGTCGGCGCTGTAATTGACGGCAGATATGACCACGTCTGAGGAGTTGTCTCCAGCTTCAGGTGGTGGCGGAGACATGATCACTGGAGATGATGGTGATGATTGTAGCGAAGATGATCTGGAAACGAGGACTTCCAGCCAGTTCTGGTCAGTCCAGCAACTCAAAGTGATCTTTCCTGACAGAGAGCCCACACGCTGCTGCTGCAGCCCACAACAACAAGCGTAACAGCATCTGTGGAGCGGTCGAGAGAAAATTGTAAACACACTTCAAATTCTCTGGCCAAATGTTCCGCAAACTCCCGGTTCCTCTCTGGGCAGCCCACCTAAAGAAGTGCATCAACTCTCAACGGATGGCAGCCACAATGTCAGCAGACGCCCAAAACAAGTGCCAGCACGAAGCCGCTGATTGTGATCATCGGAGCGACGGGCTGCGGCAAGACGAAACTCTCACTGGAGCTGGCCCGGCGCTTCAACGGCGAGGTGATCAGCGCCGACTCGATGCAAATCTACCGCGGACTGGACATTGCCACGGCCAAGGCCACCGCCGAGGAGCAGGCCCAGGTGCGACATCACCTTCTCAGCCCTGGTTGACCCCTTCAAACAGTTCACCGTACTAGACTTTCAACGACTGGCGCTGGCGGCCATTGAGTCGATCCTCTGGAACACGCTGGTCGGCGCAGCAGGTGGACTCTGACTCTCCCCCGCCGCCCCCACCAAGGTGAAGACCATCGAGGTGGCCAGGAAGGAGAAGGTGTGTGTCTGGGGCTGCTCAACCGCTGAGCATCGGTAGTGAACGGGGGGGGGGCGATCTTCGCTTGAGGCTGCCAAGTTGGGGGACAGATGCTCGCGAACGCCGGCCTTAAACTGGTCCGTCTACTGGCGGTCGGAAGCGGTTCAGAAGAACAATGGCAAAGGTGAGTGAGGGCAGCTCAACGGCGGTGGACAGGTGGGCAACGATGCTGTTTCACTCCTTTCACCTGTTTTGTTTTTGCGTTTTGGGATAATTTTAAAACCTGTTTTGTAGTGCTTGAAACCATAACAAAATCAAACGCTGCTGATGAAGGACTGGTGGACACCGACGAGATGAACATCGTTGAAGAGAAGAAGGATCAAAACTCCTGCATATAAACTTCTTCACATGGAAATACTTTGGCGCCGGTGCACTGCACCTTCAAAACTAGTGCACTGGCACGTCCTCTACTGACTGCGTTTGTCATGTTTTTGTTGTTGTTGTTTTTCAGCAAAATTCATCACCACCGACGATAAAAAGTCCCAAAAGTCCTCTTCAACTCTCAGCTGATGCACCCATCTTGACCACCGTGGCCAGGTCCTTGCCGACGTCCAGTGCGCTGATCATCTGAGCAGTCTCCAGCAGGCAATCGTACGAAGCGGCCGGCTGTCTCTTTAACGCCCCTACAGATCCACCTGGCCGAGGGACTGCAGAAGAGTGCTGGTGGAGGAGGTTGTGGTGGTGGAGGCAGACGACTGCTGCTGCTGCTGCTGATGACCATTCATTGCTTCAAGAGAGCTTCAAACAACAGTGGACTGCAATCATCATCATCATCATCGAAACAGGAACAGCATCATCGGCATTGCCAAGCAAAAGTCGACTTTCTGCAGTCGGACAGCTAAACACACAAGCCGTCGTCGTCGTCGTCGTCGGTTTCCCAGGCGACCAGGCCAGACCACCACAACAAGAAGAGCTCACTTATGCTGAGTAATTGCTGGTCTTTAGGCGGCGGTCGTCGAGCCCTGGTGGCCACCCTGCCACTTGCCCCTTCCTTCAGTGCATCATCAGGCACCGGCGGTGAGCCGGCACTGCAGCTGACACTGGCCATCATCAAGCCGCACATCGTCAAGGACCCCTACAGTCTGCAGGCCATTCGCCAGATCGCCCTCGACGATGGCTTCTACTTTGTCCGCTCCACCAGCAGGGCAATGACCACCTCCGACGCCAAAGAGTTTTACGCCGAACACCGAAATAAGTGTGTGAGTAAGAATTTTTATTGCAGAATGACGTATTCATAGGTGAACAAAAGAATGTATAAACTAAAGTTAGTGATTTGTAAAGATTGTATGATCAACAAAAGAAAAAAGATTCTAATCGATCCTTGTTCCTTCCTTACTCCCTCTCGGGCAAGTTCTTCTACAATCGTCTGGTGGCCTTCATGAGCAGCAGCGGCGACTGTGCAGTGCACGTACTGGCTCGCACCGACGCCATTGCACGATGGAGGACGCTGATGGGACCGACAAAAGTGTACAGGTAAGAGGAAAGGGGAAGGAGAAGATACAGCTGAAACTGATGATGATGATATTTCTCTTGCAGAACTCGCCTGGAACAGCCGACGACCATCAGGGGCCGCTTCGGGGCGACAGACACGCGAAGCGCCACTCACGCGGCTCCGATTCAGTGGAGACGGCGAGCAGAGAGGTGGCCTTCTTCTTCCCCGACTTTAGCATCGCCCAGTGGGCTGAAAAGGAAGAACCGCTGTTCCGCCGGGGCAAGGTCGACTTTGATCGGCAAAGGTGGCAACACACTCCCCTCGGTGACTGATGATGATAAATGAGAGCTTATGTACAGATGATGAAAATAAAGTTCATTCAAAGACTACTCCTCCTCCTCTTCCTCCTCTTCATCCTCGTCGGCCAGGTAGATTGGCGGCGGAGAGCACACCTGAGCCGTTTTGAAGAGCGCGCTCACCTCCTGTTTGCCATCATCACCACCATCACCACTGCCACCACCATCATCGCCCTCCTTTCTGATGACCAGATGGCCAAAGTAGGCAGTGAGCGTTTTTACCTTCTTCTTGTAGAGCATGTTCTCCTCAATCTCCACCGACTTTTCCATCTCGCCGCCGCCGACGTTCTGGTAGACGATTGAGCTAAGTGACGGCAGCTCGCCCATGTCAAAGTTGCGCGGCAGGAGAAAGGAAATGTTCTTCGTGACACGGTCGGCGACGCGGCGGGCAATTTCAAAGCCGTCGGGAGTCATCTGCGCCAGCGAGAAGCTCTCGTAGGTGAGGTAGTCGGGGCTGGACTGGCTCCAGGGTGGACTGAGGAAGCAGGCGTCGACGAGGCTGCAGGGCAGGCGGTCGCCCTGGATCACCTCGAAAAAATCGGCCACAATAAACTGAATCTTGTGGAGGCAGCCGTAGATGGAGGCGTTGTGGCGGGCCAGCTCAATCTTCCGCGGATCAATGTCCACGGCGTAGACGAGTGCAGTGCTGGGCATCAGAGCAAACTGAATGATTGTGGCCGCCGGCGCAGCAGAAACCGTCCCGACTGATGAACTGGTTTGCTGAAAATGATGAGGATGCAACACTGTGACTGATCAGCGCCCGCTCGATGCGCTCGGCAATGTGTCGCGCTATGGGCTCGGGCGTCACCGAGTACCAGGACTCGCGGTCAAAGCGGATGCCCTCGTTGAAGCGGGAAAAGAGGAGGAATCGCTGCTTAAAGTAGGTCGTGTTCAGCTGCCGCTTTGAGCGCTTTTCTTCTTCGGCGTTGAAGAGGAGGAAGAGGAGGTGAAAAGGAGCTGGTCCTCTGGATAATCTCCGAGCCGGTGGTGGTCATGTTGTCGTCCTCCGATCGGTCGCGCTTGTTCATCACTTGCTTCTGCTTACGGAAATGCGCAGTTTGTCCAGCTCGATAAAGTCGTAGCTGTCATCGGCGAGCTTGAGGGTGGCCACCTCGTTCGGATTACTAAAGGAGACATCACTGGAAATGGTGTTGATGATGATGATGATCTGAAAGCGAGGACTGCCAGCCAGTTCTGGTCAGTCCGAATGAATTCAAAATGATCTTCACTGACAAAGAGCACACACGTTGCTGCTGCTGCTCAAAATAACAAGCGTAACAGCATCTGTGGAGCGGTCGAGAGAAAAATGTAAACACACTTCAAACTCCCTGGCCAAATGTTCCGCAAACTCCCGATTTTTCCCTGGGCCGCCCACCTAAAGAAATGCATCAACTCTCAACGGATGGCAGCCACAATGTCAGCAGACGCCCACAACAAGTACCAGCACACGCCGCTGATTGTGATCATCGGAGCGACCGGCTGCGGCAAGACAAAGCTCTCACTGGAGCTGGCCCGACGCTTCAGCGGCGAGATGATCAGCGCCAACTCAATGCAAATCTACCGCGGACTGGACATTTCCACGGCCAAAGCCACCGCTGAGGAGCAGGCCCAGGTGCGACATCACCTTCTCAGCCCTGGTGGACCCCTTCAAACAGTTCACCGTACTGGACTTTCAGCGACTGGCGCTGGCGGCCATCGACGACATCCTCGCCCTACAGAAGGTGCCCGTCATTGTGGGCGGCACCAACTACTACATCGAGTCGATCTTCTGGGACACGCTGGTCGGCGCATCGAATGCTGCTGATAGAAGACTGGTGGACACCGACCAGATGAACATCGTTGAAGAGAAGGATCAGTCCAGTGATAGAAGTGTGCCTCCCCTTCAAGCGATTGACACCCTGAAAAAGGCTGCTGTCGACGCCGATCAGCTACCGTCGACTGGAGGCGGTCTGGGCCCAGCGAGACACTGCACCGTCTGCTGACCGAGGTGAACCCCCCAGCTGTGCGGGCAGTGGTCTGCACCCGCACAATCGGCGAATGGTGATTCGGGAGGTGCTGGAGAGGTGTACCAGAGCACCGGTGGCCAGCAAAGGTGGAGTGACCTGCTCGCCGAGCAGCGTGGTGGATCAGGTGGATCAAGGCACGGTGGACCGCTTCGCCCGAGCCCGAGCCGTCCTCTTGTGGTTAAACTGCAAGCGGGAGGTGCTGGAGAGCCGCTTGGAGCGCCGGGTGGACCAGATGATGAGGGGGAAGGGACTGACTGAGGAGCTGAGAGCCTTCCACCGACAGTACAATAGCCTGAGACTGCAGCAGAATCGGTAAGTACAATCAATCATTGTCGATTCTTGACTAATGTTTCTCAAAATCTCTCCCACAGAAAACAAAAAGAAGCAATACAAAATGTCAGGTCAACAGTGCTTTTTAAAAGCAGATTCACGCTGGTATTTCAATAAAAAAACATCAAGAAAAAGACAACCTAAATAATACCGGCATCTTTTGCCAATGAGTAGAAGATGGTGAAAGAGTCGGCAAACAGATTGGCCGGCAAATAACAATAACAACAAATAGGACAACGCTGCACCAAAGGACCGCTTGTGCTCTGCAACAAAGTCCTGGCCCATCATCATCAAGGGGGCCTTGCGCTGGTGATGCAAGCCGGTTATGCCTCTTGAGCCTTTCCATGCGATTTGCTCGGCCATCTTATAGCTCCTCTCCCTTTTCCATCCAAGACCGGCTGCTGACGTGGCACCAACGGGCAGTCCAGCGGGAACATCATCTTCAAGGGCACAAGCAAAACATAAACAGACTTGGCCATCATCGTCCATAGTCTCGGACATCAGCCAACCTCTGCCACGTCAGCCGATAGCTCATAGAGCATTCGTGCTGATAACGTGTTAGAAGGCAGGGAGAGCGTGAGCTGATAGAAAACGTTTATTCAACTAAAGATTAGAGAATAACTCACTCATCACAGTGAGATATGCCACTCTAAATAGAGTGAGAGAGCAATACTTGCAAGTTCTAAAATCATAGAGGTTCTAAAACCTAACAAAATGTAATTAGTAGCACTATTTCACAAAAAAACTGCTTTTACTTTCATTTTTTGCAAAGAAATACAAAAAATGTTTGTTTTATTAAAAACAGCGATTACTTGTTACTTGTTCTTAGTATAAAAAAAAGTTAGCAAAAACACATACACATAATGGTGTGTCAGTTTCAATGCTCGCTTCGCTCGCAAGACCCTCGTCGACGGAAGTTAACAATGGTCAAGTCACATCAGACCTCGCAAAGTGTAGGCTGACCCAGAAGAGGGATCATCTCGTTTTGAATCTCCATTTCCACCGCCATATTTGCCGCCGCCGTACAGTGCAGAGGCTGACACTGTGGCGTCTGCTGTAACAACTTCAGAGCCAAATGTCGTACTAAATAGTGCTCATCACACTCATGTCGACCCTAGTTTTGAGAGCCATGAAACTTATTTTTCACCTTTTTAGTGTTGTTACCACTACCACTACACTAAACTCCGACAACAATGACAGCAACATCATATGATATCAAAATGATTACAGAAAAATTGAAGAAGGCTAATTAATTAAAGAAAAGCACATATAGTTGTTATGTGGCGTTATGTGTCAAAATGTTTGTAGAGCCGTGAGGAGCTAGGAGGCGAGGTGATGACATAAAATCAAAAGCTCAATTTTGATGCAGTGTTGTAGTGTGCTTTCCTGTGGACAAAGAATGTTTTCTTGATGTTGCAAAATAGTCCGTGCTGACCTTGATGGTAAAGATTTCAGAACTTTTGCTTTAGTGTGTGATGTGTTCATTCAATGTGTGTGTGTGTATCTGTGAAAGTTAACGTAAATAAAAATAAGTGGGCGTGTGTAAGTGGGTGTCAGATCGAGTGTCAGTGATCAATTTGGGGGTGCTAGTGTAGTGGTGTCGGTGTCCGGGGGCAAGTGCTGGCAGGTAGAGAAAGTGTCCGGTGAATAGTGTGAATGGTGTGAATGGTGTGGTGTGTGTGAATCAGCAGCTACCAGTGAGTGTCCCAGCAGTCCAGTTCAGCTGTACGACTGCTCTACGTCTACTCGTCGAGGCAGACGGTGCGCACCAGCTGTTCGCACACGACGTACGGGTCCATGTTGGCGGCCGGGCGGCGGTCTTCAAAGTAGCCATGGCCATCGTCGGCAACCTAGGCAGGCGGCACCAAAGAGTCATAATAAAGCACTGTTAGACTGTATCACAATCATTTGATATAGGAAGATTTTACCTGTCGGGGGATGCGCACGCTGGCGCCACGGTCGGCGACGCCCCATGAGAAGGTGCTCATTGACGAGGTCTCATGGTGGCCGGTCAGTCGGCGGGCATTGTCCGCACCGCCCGATGGGTCGTACTTGGCGAGGTGCTTCGCGTGGTTCTTCGCAAGCTTCGGCATGGCCGCCTCGATGACTGCCAGGCCACCCGCTTCGCGCATCGCCTTCGTGCTAAAGTTGGTGTGGGCGCCTAGTTGAGGAAAAGTCGAAAACAGTTGGTAAAACTGCTTAAATGTTTGTACCACTTAAAAGTACCTGCGCCGTTCCAATCGCCCTCAATAGGCTTGGGATCAAAGGTGACGCCAATGTGCCAGTCCTCCGACACTCGGTGTAGGATGTAGCGAGACATCCACAGGTCATCGCCAATGGAGATGCCTTCGCACTTTCCAACCTATGGAAAAAACAAAAAAAAAGTAAGAAATGAGAATCATTGAAGGGCATTGAAGTGATAATCAGTGAATCACTCCATCTGGTACCTGGTACTCCCACTGCGAGGCCATCACCTCGGCATTCGAGCCGCAGATGGCCACACCTGCGTACATGCAGGCGCGGAAGTGAGCCTCGACGACGTCGCGACCGAACACTCGGTTGGCGCCGACGCCGCAGTAGTAGGGGCCCTGGGGGCCGGGGTTGCCGCCAATCGGCCAGCCTAGAGGGGTCTTGCGGTGTGTTCCATCCAGCAGAGAGTACTCCTGTTCAATTCCGAACACTGGCACCTGATCGGCCACCTGGTTCATCACTTGCTCGCAGGAGCGACGAGTGTTGCTCGCGGTGGGCTTCCCGTCGAAGGAGACGGTCTCACAGAGGACCAACTTGTTGGGATCGCCTCGGAACGGATCGCGGTACACCTTCACTGGGTTGAGGTAAACGTCGGAGTTAGTGCCCTCCGACTGGTTCGTGGAGCTGCCGTCAAAGTTCCACTTGGGATATTTTGCAAGGTCTGCCGGGACAGCGGACAGAGTGCGCGTCTTGGAGCGCAGGCCCTGCTGGCCGTCAATCCAGACGTACATCGCCTGCACCTTGTCCGCCGGCTGCTCCAGCGACATGTACTTCTCCAGGAGGGTGGCGTCAGATTTCAGCTCGTTCGTGGTGCTCCACATGGTCGCAGAGAGTCTAGGTTGGCAAAGAATGTAGGGAAGGGGGGGAGGGGGAGGAAATGAAAAGGTGAGAGTTGATGTAAAGGTACGCAGATTCACTGTATAGTATTTAAGCGATCAGTCAGTGCTGGTTGAATGTTGATTGAAAAGCTGTGGTTCTACAGCAAACAAGCAAAGAAATGAACTGATAGCACTTGAAGAGGCTCATTTAAGTTTTAAGTACCCAGCCCAAAGGCGCATCAAAGACGATATTGCTAGCAATAGAACAGCTGGTGAGGGGGTGATAACTATTCAGAAACTGTGATGCATTGACGAGATTGTGTGTGAGTGTGAAAATGGCGAATGATGCCGTGGCACATCTTTAGAGTGAGGAAGGCAAAGAAGAACGCCGACAAGGAAGACAAGGAAGCAGAATAGTTTGCCGTACAAGGATAGCGACGTAGTACGACAATTTTCCAGTGTAAACTGGATCAGGAAAGAATGATTCGATGCCAACGCCAACGCGAAAGCTGAACTTGGCGTTGATTGAAAAGTGGGTATTGAATTACTTCCTTTCTAACTGAAATGTTGCGCTTGATTAGACTCATGTACGCACATGAGTGAAAGCAGATGCAGACGACTCTGCAGCTAACTAGCCGTTTTACAATTTAAATGCAGTGATTGCCACTCTGAAGAAGGACTGGAGAAAGCCGAGACTTTCAGAAGTGAAAAGGCACACAACACAAGGCTGTAAAACCACTTGATGAATGCGAAGCGATCACTAGGAAGAGTTCTGGCGCGGATAAAAGCAACAGTAAACTGGTCACTGGTGACTGAGAGCCAAAAGACATGAAAACGAGCTGGATAGGCTAGTGCACACAGGTGCGAGAAAACGCTTTCTCAAGACAGCTAAGGAAAAGCACTTAAAAGAACAAACTCACGCTCACACACACAACATTTCTAAGACACTGCCAAGGTTGACAGACAAATCAACTGAAGTTGCATCAGGCAGAAACGTCAAATTACTTACTCTTCAAATCAGAGCTGACCAGTGAAACTTGAGAAACACTTTTGAAACGACGATTGACAGGGAAGAAGAGAAGACTGAAGATAACGATGGCTTCTAGAAGAGATAGAAGCTAGAAGATTGGTTTCGGTAGCTTCAACTGCTTCTGATCGATGATCACGGCTCACTGTTCAAGTCAAGACTGAAGATGCAATTTTGTCAAACGCGAAGAGCAGAGGTGCTTTTATACTCAACTCCAGTGGGGTTCATGTGTAAATGCCAACCCAATGCAATCAAAAAAATGGGCCAGTGATTGCTAATCATGCGACAGCATAATGATAATGTTTCCGCATGTGATGCGAATCCACCTAGCAACAAACATGTGACGCAACAGGTGCAACAGGAAGAGAAGAAGAAGAAGAAGAAGAAGGGCAAAATGGACGAAGCCACTGAGCCTCTCTGGTGAACAGGTGGGAAGAGGCACCAGAACGCACGGGCACTCTCGCTCTCACTGGTTATCACTGGCAGTGAGACGAGACGGAAGGGATGAGGGAAGGCTTTCAGCTGAAGCAGATTGCAGCGCTAGCCTTTGCAAAAGGGGAACAAACTTTGAACTTTTGATCTTTTTAAAACGTATAGCGAACGTTGGAGAGAAGCGTTGCCAAGCGCGCTGGCAGCCAGCGTCAGAGAGGCAGTTAAGACGAGACGGAAGGGATGCGGAAGGCTTTCGGCGGACAAACAAAATGCATCATGCGTCATCGACTGCAGCAGAACGAAAGATGAACCTGATGCGCAGAACTGTCTCGCAGAGCTTTCTCAAACGTAGAGCAAACGTTGGAGAAGAGTAGCAAAGCGCGCTGGAAAAAAACAGGAAAAAGGCAGCGTAGGCAAGAGGGAATGGCGGGCAGAAATGGCGAGGAATACGTGTACTTACTTAGTGATGCCAATGGGGGTCAATTGGAGGTGATCGGAGATGATGATAGAGAGATATAAGGTGCTCAGATGAGATAAAGTGCAGTAATGGTTTGCCTGACTATCTGGCAGATAGCGAGGTATTTGCGTGCTTACATTGTTCACTTTATGCTGCCAGTGTAAAATTAATTGAAGGTGATAGAAGAGAGACGATAGCTACCAGAGGTGATCAGAGGTGATCAGAGGTGATCAGGCGTAATGAGAGGAGCACTGGGTGGTAAGGGTGGTGGTGGTGGTGGTCAGAGGGTGATTTGAAGACTTTGTTTGAGCACGTTCGGTTGATAACTGCTATGCCCTCAACACCCCAAAGCAGAGACTGACGCTGGTTGAATGCTACCTGACCAATTTAACGAGGCCCATTCGTGAGTGGTAGTGGTAAAGATGGCCCAGTTCAGCGGCGGTCTGACCACCTGAGATTTTGTTTTTGTCAGTGGCGAGAAGTACTCTCAAATGTTGACCGTCCTCGCCCTTACCTGTTCACTTATAGCCCATATGAAGAATATTATTGCCAAGTTTGATTTGATAGGTAAAGGGGGGCAACCAGCAAACGTGCACATTGTTCTGCTGCAGCACCCCTTTTTTAGTTGACCTTTGTCACCTCGATATAGCTCATCGTTCCGTCTACTGATAAGAAAAATGTGTGTGTGTGTGTTGTGTCGCCTTTCACCGGCTTTTTGTGTCAACAATGCTTGATCACAAACATCCCCGATGATTCCCAACTGATATCTTTCTCTCTTTTCCAAACATTTGTTTGAGTTTGTTTTTTATTTGCTATTATTGCAAAACGTGTTGGTGATCTAAAAATATGCACTTTGTCAACATAAAAAGTAAAAAAAGTTGATTTTATTAATGGTAATGTTCTTGTTAGCTTTCTCTTTAAGCATGACACTTTCAGCCGACTTTTACCTTGTAATTCTGTTCTCCACCTTACTACTTTTTCAGTCTAGTCCTTCGGTCTATTCACAGTGGAGTACTGAGCCATGTCGGGCAACTGTGCCGCTGGTGAGGCGCAAATAGTGGCGCCTGCAACACCAGCAAACCAACCTCCGAGCTGATCGTCGACCACTCCCGAGCCAACTGCTGCCAGGGAAAGGCCTACTACAAATGTCTGAAGAAGTTGGTGGCCAGATAGCAGTTAGGGTGGAGAAAGTTAATCTTTTAATAAATCAATTTAGAGTTCTGATTAAAGGATAGCAAATGGAGTTTTTTCTAGCTAAAGTGTAGTACAGTAGTGTAGGAGACTGTAGTGAACGGGTAATTGAATGCGTTAGCATGTTAATGCAAATATGGATAGCAATGCTACAGTGTTTAGTGTGGTTGAGTAAGTGTAGAGTATAAAGTTAGTTGAATAAAGATAAGAAGAGTGCATGGGTAGTGTAAGTGAAGTGGTCTGGTCCAAGTGGTCTGGTGGGGGAAAAAGGAAAAAATGTCGCAATGTTTTGGCAGATTTTGTTGCTCAACTGATTACATAGCTGAAAAGTGGACACTCTTCATTTGTCAGTTGGTACTAAACAAGGGAGTAAAAGAAATGAAAGGCTCAAAACGCCTCTATTATGACAGATATATGGGTAGAGTAGGTAGAGTGAAGATCGAATTGCTGAAGAATCTTCATCCGAGTTGGACTGATTGAACTGCATTTGCAAATGGCATTTACTTCTTTTTCTTTCCTTATCCTTCTCCTTCTCAGGCACATCAGTGCGCATCCACTGGCTCATCAGCGCCTTCAGCTGACGCACGCCCACTTTCTTCTCGGCAGCAGACTTTGTTTTGGGCAGTTTGAGGTGCACACTGCGCAGATGGGCCCCGGTGTTCCACTGGTAGTCGCTCCAGTGGGAGCAGCCCGGCCAGAGGCAGTAGTAGTTGAGCTGCTGCTGCTCTTCTTCCTGCGCACCACCATTTCACTGGGCGTCTCATTCACCTGAGCCGCCAGCTGGAAGGTCGAGGGGCGCGGCGGCGGCGGCGGCGGCGCCTCGTTGCTGGGCACCTGTGAGCGAGTGCGAATGGAGGCAGAAGGGGTGGTGGCGGCCGTAGAGGGAGAGGTGGAAGCGGATGGGCGACGCACTTTGACTGATGACTTTGTCGACTTTGGCTTATTCACCGAAGACTGAGCTGAGAGCTCTGCCAGGGGAGCAGCCACCGTGCGCAGGCGAGCCGATCTTCGCTTTGCCGCAGTGTTGACGCCCTTTGGTGAGGCTGATGATGTGGCTGCCTTCTTCGCCTTCTTCCCCTTCTTCTGCCTTCTTCCCCTTCTTCCCCTTCTTCCCCTTCTTCGCCTTCTTCCCCTTCTTCGCCTTCTTCGCCTTCTTCTTGGCCTGCTGACGTTTCGGCAAGTTCGCCACCGCCTCAGTCTGCTTGTTCTTGCGCAGAGAATCTCGCTTTTCCTTCATGGGCACGGGCACTTTGCCTGTGGGACCTTCTGTGGGCGCCAGCAGAGGCGGGTTATCCTGCTCAGTGTCAGTGGAAGCGTTGTTGTTGTTGTTGGTGTTGTTTGTTGTTGTTGTTGTTGTTGTTGTTGTTGTTGTTGTTGTTGTTGTTGTTGTTGTTGTTGTTGTTGTTGTTGTTGTTGTTCACGGTAGTCGTGGTGGTGGTGGTTGTGGTGATAGTGGTTTTGTTGGCTTCCTTAGTGGTGGTGGTTGTGGTGTCCGTGGTGGTCTCGATCATCTCCGAATGCTCCGTTCGCGTGCCACTATCAGCAATGTTGGCAGAAGTGCTGACTGACTGGAGAACATCAGAAGAGGAGAACTGGCCGGCATTATTTCCGACGTTCTTTGTTGACAGATTGTTCACGTCGTTCTCGGCTGGGCTCTTTTGGCTGTTCAGCTCATTTGCCACCGCCACCACAGCATTAGCAGTAGAATTGTTAAGGCCAGTTTCAGTGTCGCTTGAAGTGATCGTTTCGTTGGGAGTGTGAGACACGCTGTTTTGGTTTGCCTCGACTTCACGCGGTCGCAAAGCCAGTGCATAAAGACGAGCCTCTTGCTCATTCGGTGACGACAGAGATGATCCTGCAGAAAAAAGGCAGACTGGTTAGTAAACTTTTCTTTTTAACAATGTTTAGTGGTAAAAATGTGGCGTACCGCCTTGAACATCAACAGAGGAAGTGCTTTCAAGTGACCCAATAAGAGAAACCTCAACATTAGGTGGAGCGTTGCTTAGAAATTCCAGAATCTCGCCACAAGTAGCCGGCAGCTAGGGAAGATGTGTAGATCAAGGAACAAAAAGAATAGGCGAGAATGAGCATTAAGTCTTATTAAAACCGTTCACGTGTCATTTCAGTCATCAGCTTACCATTATGGCTGGAATTGAACTGGAGCCATCGCTCCCACCTGCTGAGTTTTCAGGCGCAGGCGTGGTGTCCATTGTGTCAGGCTTCTTGTGACAGGCTCTCCCAGGGTTGCTAACTTAAGTAGATGCAGATTAAAGCTCAAGTGTTAGTGTGCACTTGTGCCAGGGCCAGAGACTGGGAACCAGCAAAGTACTCACCGTTAGATTCAGATGCAAGCGTTGTGTCCGTTGAATGCGTTGTTGCTGTCAATGGCGAACGGCACAATGAGAGTGAGGCGCCTGCTGCTGCTGTTGCCGCTGCTGACTACACAATGCACTCTTGGCACGGGAAAGCTCGCAGATGACGTAAACTTAAATGATTTGCAAACGAAAAAAATAGAGTGCAAAAAAACTTACACAGGTATACAGTGGTATTAGTGGTTTTGACACCATTTTATTTACTTGAAATCTACTCAATACAGAAAGAAAAGTGCAAAATAGCAAAATATCAGCACGAATAGGCAAAATTGGTATTGAAAAATTTAGGTTTTTGGAATGTTAAAGAGCAGGTTGCAGAGAAATGTAGAAAGAAAAGAATTAAAAAAGTAACTTTACAAGGCATTTGCAAAGAAAGGCCTGCCTCGGTGATGCGCATCGTGTGTATGGACATCATTTGGAGAGCCTGCAAGTAGTTGGTGGCAGCGACCTTCATTGCTTCTTCTCAGTCCTGGACGACGGCCGCCGGAACCTGCTCCAGAACGGGGCCACTTCGAACAAAAATTAAAAACAAGTTTTTACAAAATACATTTTTTGTAATTGGTTCAGCGTTAAGGTAAAAATAATAGTGTAAACATAAAAATATTTTTAACACTATAGTAGCGGCCGGTAGCCGCTAGGAAACTTTAACCGGCATTGTTGCCGGCTCGAGCTATAGTCTCACTTAATGTATAAAAGACGTTGCGTTAAGTCATTAAACTCATCTTAGTTCTGGAAACTTAAGCGCTACGTAACCTCATACCACGCTACTGGTGGCAACGGTCTGCAAAAACTTAACGCTAACGCGGTCTTTCTTCTCTTGGCTGTCTCCGCCGCCTGCCCTGCCTGGCGTCCCTTGGATCGGAGGTGCACCCGATCCGAGTCCATTATGGTGTTCAGGCGGTGGGCGATGGTGAAGATGGCACAGTGGGCGAACTGCGCCCGAATCGTACTCTAAATCAGTAAGTCCGTCTCCAAGTCTTTGTCTCTCTGGTACTTGAATCCTTTCCCCCCAATCACGCCCAAGATCACCTCGGAAGAAAAAGATGTAGTGCTAGCTGCAATCACTACCATCACTAACAAAAAGCTGCAAAGAAATGCCTTGCCATTGCCGTTGCCGATTTTTTTTATTGGAATCAAAAATAAGTTTGTACTTTAACCAAGAACATTTTTTTTGTTAACGTCGTATCAGTTTGTTTTGTTTGTGTTTTTTATCTGATCTCGTCTTGTTGTCTGTGTGTATTACATTGGGTTAAATAATTGGGCAAATGAAATAGTGTGTACTCGAAGTGTGTGTGTGTGTGTGTGTGTGTGTGTGTCGAGCCCAGCAAGATGATCAGCGGTCTACAATTTTTTCTCCATGAAGATCATCTCGGCGTTCTGCAGGTGCTAAAGGCTGCTGCTGAAGGATTGTGAATTTTGATAACAATTTCTTTCTTCTCTTACTTTGTCTTCTTACACGGAGTTTCGGCCAACTTCATCACCTTCGAAAAGGGATGCTGAGGCTGCTGAGGCTGCTGAGGCTGTTGAGGCTGCTGAGGCGGCGGCGGCTGCGGTGTCATCGGCGGCGTGTGGGTAGGCAAATACTCGATCTGCTTGCTCTCATCCTCGAACGCGTGGTTAGTGTAGGTCACGACAAGATCTCCACTGGTGCGAGACAGGCGATATCGTCGGAACTTCTTGAAACCGATGACAGTGACAACGAGGACGATGGCTAGCAGAAAGCCGCTGAAAAAGATGAGCACGTAGAGGCCAAAGATGTTGATGTTTCCCTCTTTATCTGTTTCATCGAACTGAGTGTCCGGAGATTGCTTCACAAGATCGGATTGGTTGCGGATGCTGGTTGAGGTCAGGGTTGAGGTGATCAGTGTGAGATTGATAGGGACAGTGGTGCTCTTGATGGTATTGGTCTCGATGGTAGTGATCTCAATAGTGGTGCTGTCCATGATGGTGTCAGGGGCATCAGTAGAGTCAGCTTCTTCATTGCCCGAGGTGACACTAAGTAGGAGGCTGAACAGAAGAACGCTCAGCCAAAGCTTGTTCATGGTGGGGAGTTTTCTTGTCTATTTCCCTCGGGTTTAGGCGATTACGGTAGTTTGTGGTTTGAAGTTTGTTGATTTATTGTGTTTGACGCAGTTACTGTGCTGCTCAGGCTTTTATAGTCGCCTCTGCAGCAATAAAATTGTTTGTCAGCACCGGGCAACCGTCTAGACCGTGACGACTATGAGCTCGTCACGTGCAATTGAGTTTTGTTAACTGTTGAATGTCAAAGGATTATAATTAGATGGTTATCACCAACTGCCGAATTTGTATGTATCTTTGCACGAATGATCCCATTGCCATTTGTAATTTTTTTTTCTACTTTTAGTGTCCAAACACACACCAAAGTTTTGCCTCAGTAAGATTGCAAAAAAAATTTTTAAAATTTGTCAAATGCCAAAAGTCAGTTTTGCGCAAAGAAACTGTTGATCTCGTGGTTCATCTAGTAAGTGGACTTGGTGAGCGAAACTTTCAGTATTCTTGCACTAGTGTTTCAGTTGAGTTCCAAAAAACAGGATTTATATTGTGTATGCATGCAAAAAAGTTTAGTCAGTGTTTAAAGAACGATAGATTTAAAAAATTAAATGCAAAAATTGATTTCGAAAATGACACACACTTTCACTCAGTGATATTTACTATCAATCAGCGGCGGCGGCCTGTTGCGTGGAGGTAAGGTCAAGCAGAACTTGAGAGATGCCCGAAAACTGGCAAATCTTTTCAGCCGTTTGTGTGAGAAACTGTAAGTGAAAAGGAAACAAAGTTAGAGAGAAAGTTAGAATTGTCTTCAGTCAGCCACTACTCCCTCTGCGTACCTGGAAAAGAATCGGCTGGTCGGGAATGGCAGGTCTACCGGCAGTAGGTTTGGACGGTAACGGTAGTTTGTGGTTTAAAATTTGCTATTTTTTTGTTTGAAATAAAAGAAGTCTGTTTAGATGAGATGACCCAATAGCAGGCAACAGGCATCAGCTACTTACTTGTACTGTTTTTTGAGCAGCTTTTTAGTTGACGTGTTCAGCGGCAAAATCTGCGTCTCGACTTCTAGCTCACGCACATTTTGGTCAATGAGTTCAGGAGAGTACTGGGCACCACAACTGAGAATGGCCACTTTCTTTAAGTTTAGCAAATCAATAGCAGGCTACAGTGGAATTCGAAAGACAACCGTACTGTTGTTGTCCTTGTAAGGAAATCCAAAGAGCCACAGTTCATCTTCCTTTGAACCATCACCCTCACAGGCGACCAGTCGAACTGGAACCACCGCTTCGGGCATTCCTTCAGGTTTGCCGAGAAAGAACATCCTTGGCTGGAGAGGCAAAAACCCACCTTTGCGACACTCAGCCACGTCGACTGAAAGCATGTAAAAGTACTGGTCAATGCGACATTTTTTTGCCGTCTGATGAACCACTTGATTGATGCGGTAGAAGAGACAGTAAACGGTAGAGCGAATGTGGGCAAAGAGCACGGGCCAGTCAAATTCGGTCTTTTTCAGCGAGGACAGCGAGAAGAGAACTCGTAATGGGAGTTCAGGAGTTTTTTTGGTGATAATTTTCTGTTGGTTATCATCATCATCATCATTTTTTGCCAATGGTACCTCCACCTCAGCAAGATGGTAGTACTGAATGGTCGACTGCTGGCTGGAGATGTTCTCAACCTCGTGTCCCTTGTACATGAGGTAAAATCGGCCTTTCCAGTAAAAGTTCAAGAGGATTTGAGGTGACAGCTGCATTGGGGTAGTAGGACAGAGGGGAACTTCGGCAGTGGGCGGCAGTTTGCTCAGGTAATAGTAGCGATATTTTGAACAACAGCTTCAGAAGTGTCCTTTGCTTCAGAAGAACTCGATTGTTTCACGGATTGCACACGTATAACAGCCCATTTACTTCCCAACGTGTCCATTGTATTTTCAGCATCTTCAAACATGGAGGTTTTCAGCAGATCAACTCGGTAGAGCAACTGTACTATTGATTGGCTCTTTTGGTCAGTGACACTTTTCCCCAAACCCACTTATCACCCTCAAAGGTAAACGGACGCTTGTTAGTGGAAAAGCGGAACTTTCCAGCCGCTGGAATGGACACTTCAACCACAGACAGGTCAGACAAGTGGTAAGGAAGTGAAGCTGAAGATTCAAATGAGGGAGATGGCACAAAGGAGGATGAACCTTCAGTTAGGCCGTAAGACTCGGAAATGGGAACCCATTTTGTGCTGGCAGTCGAGTAGTCAAGTTCAATACTCCTTAAATAGTGGGGATTTGCATAGATGTGAATAGCCGGTTTACCGTTTTTAAGTTCGTTTGCTTTTTTCTGCTCATAGTCATCCCCTTCTTCCTCATCATCCTTTTCAGTGATCTCCTTTTCAATGAACTCCATCCAGTAGGCCCAGGTGTTGGTGGCTTCTGGCAAAGGGTAGTGGGCGTCTAATGGTTCCCAACGTCCGGTGGTTTTTTCCAGGCGCGTTAACTGCAGCCCTGATGGCAGTTTTTGGGGTTTTTCTCCTCCCTATCAGTATTGTCTTTAGAAGTTGATGGTTTTGGATTGTTTCCATCATTTTTGCCTAAAGTGGTGTTATTATCAGTTTTGTCAGTGCCTTTGCATTCAGTGATCGTTGCTAAAGTTATAGTCCACTTAAGTACGTAGAAAAGGTAAATGTACTTGGCCGTAGTGAAGGTACTGTAGATGGCCATCACTCTCTGAGGGTCGTCAAACAGTTTGAAAATAGAGGAGAAATTGTCCTTTAGATGAGCGGGAACTTTCAGCTCTACCGAGTACTGACCGCCATTAGGTCGGCCAAAAAAAGTGGTATCTAAAATGGAAGAAATGAAGAAAGTTGGCAACAGTGGACAAAGCAAACACATGTTTCTGATTTTACCTGGAAGCAAGTGAACGTAGTTTAGCAAGAACGGTCGTGGTGGTTTATTGATGTAGTAGTTTTGCATTGCCCGCATTGTCAGATTTGTTCGCAGTGAAAGTTCACACACAAGATCGGGATAGTAGCTGGAAAGGAACCAGTCGTTTGAGAAAAAGGAGCCGGCAGATTTGTGCATTGTTGGCTGAAACGAATCAATGGAAAATGTTTCCGCCTTTGAGGCCTCTGCTTTGGTGAGTTCAGCAGAGAGTTCATCATTTCTGGAACCTGCAACTTCGCTTTCAGGTGTCTTTTCATTATTTTCCTCATTAGGCTGTTTATCTGTTGTTTCACCATCAGTTTTCTTACCACCAAAAGAGGGCAGTACTCTGAAGAAAATGCTGTACAGTTGGTGTTTGTTGATAAGCCACAGCAATGTTTTAGCTGATGATGATGAAGAAGGTGATTCAGAGGGCTCATCGGTTGGTGCTTTCAGATTGGCCAAAGTTAGGGGTGATAAAAATGACGATGATGGTGAATCTACTTCTCCTGATTTTAAGTTCATCTTATCAATGGTGAACATGTGCTCTAGCCGGCTGGGCGTCTCAAAGTCGCTGAACACCGTGGTCATGGCTCGATTCAGCAGACTGTACTGCCAAATGACCGTTCCGACGATCTGGTCAGTGAGGCGAACACCCTCAAAGGTGGACCGACGACTGCCGCCAGCGGTGGATGGCGTGAACTGCTGTACAACTGTACTTTCATTAAAGTGCAGGAAGAAACTGCCGTCCTGGAAGCCAATTGGCACCATTTCAGTGGCGTTGTAGCGAACCTTGAAGCTGTCCACCGTCTGATGGCGTTCCAGAATTGGCGGCAGTTTGACTAGTTGAGCTGAAGAATATTCAGAAGATAAAATGTTGTCTGAAGAAAGAAGAAGAAGAAGAGAGCAGCATCTGCTCCAGTGGAGTCGTATCAATGCGAGCCACTTTAACTCGCTGGTAGCCGTACAGAAGAAGATAGAGGCCTGGAGGGTGACCGTTGATACTATTGCCATCATTTTGACAGCCATTCAGACAGCTACCGTCCCAGTAGCCAAGTGAGAGCAGTTGATCATCAAGGTCAGACTGGAACCTCTTCTCATCATCAAAGAGGTGATCATACTCAAACGACTGTTCACCAATGGTCACCTTCAGTGTGCGACTGAACAGCTTCCAGGGTGCTCCCTTTTTAATTGACTTGCCTGATTTGGCCGTTGAGGTATCACTGGCGCCTTCATCGCCAATAGTCACCTCTTTGTCAACTACCTCGTAGATGATGCCTCGAGCACGATCTGATGCAATGACCATGTTTAGGACTTTCACTGATGATGATGATGATGAAGAGGAAGTAGAAGTTCGTTTGTCAATCACCGACTTGAACGGACAGTGGAGCACTACTTCTAAAGGACATTTTGGAAAAAGGAAAGTGATGCCGTCGTTGGAGTGAACGATGAGCTGTTTGTTTGTGGAAAAGTAATATCCACGCTTATCATCGTCAGCAGTCTTTCTATCCCCATAGAGGTAATCATCAGCATCAGCAGCGGCAAAAATCTTTGACACTAAACTGGGCAGACGACCGGCAATTTGGAACCACTTGTGCTGGCCTTTTTCATAACGATACACCGACAAGGGAATTTGATGATCAATTGCCTTTGTACCGGCTTTTTGCGTTTGTTGACAGTTGTTTTGCTAGACTTGGTGACTATTGTGAAGCTTTGACTGAAAATGTAGATCAGATCCTCCAAAGTGGGAATCAGACAATGAGGAACTAGTTTGCCTTGGCTGATCGCATGAGATAAATCTGTAATTGTTTTATTGTTTAAAAAGTACAAAGCAATGTTTTAGTATTTAAAACAAAAAAATTAGCATCACTTACTGTTCTCAGGGTCTTGCAGTTCTTTTGGCGGAGAGTTAAAAATCAAATTTACTTCACTTTTCTCATCGTTGCCATCGTCGTTCGCATTGCCTCCGTAGACGAGTGTCTGGCGCATTTTTGGTTTTACATACGTAAAGTTGCTGATGTTCATTGTTGATGTTGTTGTAGTTTAGTTTTTAATAATAAAATAAAACTGACTTTTTAGTTGTAAAGGGGTAAAATGTTGTTTAAAACAACACAAAAAATGCCTTTCATGTAAGACAAGAACGACAACCAAACTGCTCCCAACAAAAGCAGCATGCAAATGAAGCGATTTTCAATAAATTATGTTATATTTAAATCTCTTATGATATGAATTTGACTAAGCTTAAAATGAGCAAGGAAACCAGAAGCAAAGTTTATAAAACTATGAAGGAGAAAGAATTCTCAAAATTTGTAAGCAAAGTGCTTTGCTTTTAGTGAACATGGAAAATGGCTTTTATAATTGTTGTTCAGTCATCATTGATTAATTTAGACGAAACTGTTACTGTGGCGTTATAATAACAATGACGGCAAGGTGCATTATAAATTGCATAAATTAAACAACTCATACTTGAAAATATGTTACGCTCATTAGTATTTTCATTAGATGCATCCACTAATGATAAATTAAATATCACAGTAAATGAAAACAATAATGCAATCTCAATTTATCAATTAGTTAAATTATTTTTATTTACTGTTAATTAGCGTTTTTCAATTAATAAATTTGTTTTACAAATCAGCTAATCAACCGATATGGAGCACAAAGAACGCAACAGAATAATGCAAATACTAAAACAAATAAAAACTAAAAATTCAGAGTAGAGGTACTAAATCACATTGTTCGTTTTTTAATAATAACAAACAGCACTTTTAAAACAATTTAGGTTAGCTATTTGTAATGATATTTGTTTGTATTTGTAAAAGATTTTTTATATTTGCCGTTTAAATTGACCTTTTGTAAACAATGACTTTTGGTTTTTGAATTTTAAGTTTGGCGTGATCTAGTCTTCGAGGCAACCAAATTGATTTACTTTGCCATTTTTATAAGTGTTCTAAAGTTTAAATTACCAGTTTTTTCTGTAGTTAAGTTTTATTTTATAAAATTTTGTGTTTGTGTGACCCAAAAACTAGTATTAAAAATATATTTTTTAGTTTAAAACTTAACTAGAACGGCAAGACAAGAGATTACTCAATAATGAAACAAAATTCCTCATTAAAAGAATAATTTGTCAATTGAGCTTTTGTGTAACATTTTTGTTAGTTTTGTGAAAGTGTTCTTCTTGTGAAATGCAGATGGTAAGTTTGGTATAAAAACAGGAAATATTTTATTAAAACAATTAAAAACAGTCAATTGACAAAATTATTTGTTGAAGTTTTAAGTTTTTACCATTGTCAAAATGCTGTACCTGGTGTCTACCGCTTACTTCAAGAGGATGGTTCATTTGATCTTAATGTTACTGACTTACAACTACGGCCGAAATTATCCACTTTACAAGTACAATTGGTGGCCATATGGTTGGAGCTACAACACAACAAAAATTTTTGAATTCTTTAAGCGTGGGTAAAGCTCAATGTGCATTTGACTGACATTGTTTAAAAATGCAACTTTAGCAGCTATGTTTTAGCAAACATATGCTTAAATTATAATAATTGAATTTAGCTGTAAACTATAAAAAACACTTCAAATTAAAATGTAACTTTATTTCTAGTAAAAATAAACATATTAAAACTTATTTTTATTTTAAAAGAAAGTGCTGTAAACTTTTTGTAAATTTTTGTAAATTGTTGGCCATTGAGTGAGGTGACATTGTAAACTATTTTGAATACAGTTGTTTATAAAAAATTGATTTAGTCAATCAACAAAATTGACAAGCTGAGTTGCAGTTTTGTGAAAACATTTTACGTAATGATAAGCTTTTAGCCAAAAGCAAATTTTTCTAAACAAATCTGTTTTGGTAAAGCTAAATGTTTAGTCTATCAAGTTTTGAGCCTCATTATACAATGATTGAAAACTTTTACATCTACATTCATATTTTTTTACAAAAATGTTGTTTTTATTTTGATGAGTACAAATTTGATAGCAAGTCAATTGTTTATAAACAGTAAAAGAATTCAAAACAAAAATTTAGTTTTACCAAATTAGTGGTAAGGTAGACTATCAGTTTGCCAGTATACTGGCAATCATTCTGCATTTAGCAATCGTGTGATTTAGATCAACTTGCAAAAATGATATTTGTAAAGCGTTTTTTAATGCAGTTTTTTGTGGTCATTATGTTTGATTTAAATATCAAATGTAAGTAATTTTGCTTAACCCAATTAGCCTATGTTTTTATATAAAATTTTACAAAATTATAAATAGTTTTTGCATAATAAAAGAGTTTAAATATATAAGTGTGTTTTTAACATACTAGTGACATTACAATGTGTTTACATCACTCAAAAACTTTAAACTATTTTGCAAATATTGAACAGAAAAATTGTAGCTAAGAAAAAATTTCTTCAATAAAATACTTTGAATGTTTAACTCTGATGAATAGTGCACAGATCATTGTTGTTATATTAAAAATCATTTGCACACAAGAACACTTTACGATTTTCTTCTTTTTTCTAGTGCCTCAAAACATGAGTTTGTCCGAAACAGTTAGCTGGATCAAACCAGCCTTTCGACAAATGGCGGCCGTTTTTTCAATGGTCGCTTTGATCATCGTCTGCTTCCACAAAACCGACCAGGCAGTCGAATGGGATAAAGTAAGCTTTTCTGAGTTGTTTTTAATTTGACATTTTAAAAAATAACAACTTTTTCTTGCAGCTCAAAATTGGCCTAAGCAATCCCTTTTTCTTCTGGTACACCGTTCTGGTTATCATCTACAGCGTCTGTTTGGGCACACTAATGGGCCTGCCGTACACTGATCACACGGTGCTCTTCTTCACCTACCCCGTCATTGGAATGCAGGCTTTCTTTTGGACCATCTTCAAGTTCCTCTATCCTGCTGAAAAGCTGAACAGTTGGATTGTCGTCGCGGAGGCGGACAGTCTTGGCTTGGGAGACAATGACGCCTACAGGAAGCGGCATAAGGTGATCGAAAACTTTCAAGCGCTAGGCGGAAATGGCTTGATTCAATTTACCAATACAGAAGGTGTGGTCATTCTGCTGACCGTCTTTTTCCTCTCACTGTACCTGTACGATAAGCAGGACCTGCTGGAACCAACGACAACGCCAATGCCGCAAACGAAAAAGTCAAAAGCGGTTGCAAAACCGACAACACTAGTCGTTAGTTCCTTTCCAAAGTTTGTCAATAGACAGTTTTAATTTTATTTTGTCAATTGAAAAATACGTTTAAAATGTACTTTTTAATCAATACTGTTGTCAATAGTTAGCTCAGCAAACTTGTAAACACTATTTACCGTTTATTATTAAGAAAGCTTTGTAATTAAGTGTCAATTAAATTGAATGCCAAATAAATAAAAGTAAAGTATAATAGTGATAAAAAACTGAAGCAAGGGAAAACCAAAAAAAGATTGCAAATGTGGTAGATGGTTTCAGTTGAGGGGCACAAAGTAGTAGATTTGTTTCCAAAAGGGGTTCGCTTTATTCAGCACTTTGATGTCTTTTCGCGGCAAAATTACCAGCCCTTTACCGGTGGCAAAAATGGTCATTGGAGTGTGCGACGGAGACTTGACCTCATTCATCAGCCCATCCAACTCGTCAGTCCGTGTCGTGTCACGACCACGCTGGGGTGATCGGTGCAGCACGACCGCCGGTTCTTCAGACTGAGCCGACCGCGGGAGCGGTACTTGGCGAGGCCTTGACTGCTCCGGGCAGCAGGCCGATTAGCGGAATCGGTCTGCTGGGGTGAAAGGGAGAGAGAGAGAATGGGCGCTTGGGGTCCCGAATGAGGCTGTTGGTGATGAGCTAATTGTTTTTAATAATAGAACTTGAAGGAGAAGAAGAGTAAGAAGAAGAGGAAGTGGGGGGAATCACAAAGGTAAAGTGTGGGGTCGTGGGCTCGGTAGGCACAGAGAGGCACTGACCGGCGTGGTGGTTGACTTACGTCTCGACTCAACCCGACGACTGAAAGGCAGCCGTCCCCTTATGTACTGCCCGCTGATCCTTCTCGAAGCCGGCTTTGCGCCAAAACTGCCGAGTCAGGGTGCTAGCAGCGGGGCGAGCGTGGCATGTGCGAGGTGACATTGGGTGGACGTTTTTGCACGCGCAGCGACTTCACAGTTCGCCGCTTGGTGGCGGTACTGTACCGCCACATCAGTGGAACAACGGTGACCGGATCTACCACCACGGTCTCGGCGGCGCCAGTGTTCAGGCAGTTCCATTGCAGCGTCTCCAAATCGAGCGTCCAGAGCGAGTTGACATTCTTTTGCTAGATCTAGGTATACGTGCAGTTCAAAGTCAGTCAGGGGAGCCATCAGTTGATTGTTGTTACCGGGGGTTGACTGGTAGACCGCCGCTCGGTCAACGATGAAGAACCGGTCGCCCGGCTGCAGGTCGTTGTAGTAGTAGGTGGGCGCTAGGCCCTGGCGAGCGTAGCGCATGAATGCCTCCGCCAGTGAGGTCATGTGGCGGCACATGTTCATCATCAGACTGTCATGGCGTACAGCTGGTACCCGTAGGCAGCCACCAGCTGACCCACCCAAAACTTTTCAGAAAGTTGCAGAAACTTTACGAAAAAAAATAATTGTACAGCCAAAGGCACAACTTGGACGCCATTTTTAAGGTTTTTGCGCACAGAATTGATGTTGAATGTGGGGTATTGTTGAAAAGGGTTTATCAAAAAGAATTGAAAAATGCATTCAGTTCTCAATAAAAATTTTTTTAATTTTGCGGTTTTTCTTTTTATTTTTACAACAAAAATGTCTTTATATCAGCCTATCCCTAAAAAAATGATTTTTCTCCATTTCTCTGTTTCTCCTCACGCACATTTTTTGCTCTAGAAAATACACCGTTAAAGATATTGAAAAACGGTTTTTACCAGTAACACGAGATAAATGGCATCTTTCTAATGATACCAAACTCGAGTTGATCAGATGACCGGAAGTGCCTTATCTGATCATAGTCACTTTTTAAAACAGCCATATTAAATACTAAATGAACTCCGATAAGATTTTTGATTACGCCATTGGATTCCTCGCCCCTTAATTGGTCTGTGTCTAATTTGGTGTTTCTCAAAACCTTATGGTTTACCAGAAAACCCAAAAAGTTTGGAACGTTGTCTGTTGCTATGAGCCGCTGGCTTTGGCTGCCACGCGCGCGCGTATCGCTATCGCGGCAGCTGTGCTGACTCAGACTTTGCCCGCTCGCTGCCACCGTTTTCGGCCTGGGCTGCAGTGCAGTCAGAACAGAGTTCACCAAGCCGTCGGAGCGACAAGGTGGTATGGGACGCTACCGTGGTATGAGGGCATGGAGTATGGCATGATCATGCCCTGCCGAGTCCCTCAGTTGCTACTGCAGTGCACGCGAGCTAGTTTTTCGGCAGTGCAGCCCTCTGCTACTACCACACTGCCTACTTCAAAGCGTAGTTACCACTACCACCGTTTGCAACGATGGTGAGCTCTGTCTCAGAAAGCACAGGCAGTAGAGGGGGAGCATAGCTTTGCCAGCCGTCTCCTGCAGAGACACATTTGATAAACGTTTTAATAAACTAAGCAAACTTAATGATTTTGGATAACCTAATCTCGTTTATATTAGTCTATGACATTTGGTCTGTCTTAACCATAGTTAACTAGAACCAAAAGTTGGAACTGTTTTTGTTTGGCTGAATGAGCTTTTGCGCTCTGCGCAGGCGCGTATCGTTATCGCAGCAGCTGCACTGCTGGCGGCTCAGCCTGTGCGCTCTCGCCGCCGTTCTCGCTGCTACCGCTGCCGTCTCTATCGCCCTGGGCTACCGGGGGAGCACAGTTGTTGCGGGGGCAGCAGTGCACAGCTCAGGGTGAGCCGCTGGCCCAGACATCAATGTATGTTAGCGGTGCACAGATAAAAACGGCGAGGTCTGGCGTCACTTGGCTCACCAAGAACGCCCGCCGACGAGGGCCTCGCGAGCGGAGCGAGCGAGGTCCGAGTCGGCGGGCGTTCTTGGTGAGCCAAGTGACGCCAGGGTGAGCCGTTGCTTAACTGATTAAATTTAACCAAAATCTTAGATTTAGAAAAAAAATAAGTGAGAGCACAACTGTGTAAAAAAGTAGCAGTGCACAGCCCAAAGCGGCGAGGTCTGACGACACTTGGGCATTGTGAACGTCCACCGACTCGGGTCTCGCGAGCGGAGCGAGCGGGGCCCAAGTCGGTGGGCGTTCACAATGCCCAAGTGTCATCAGGGTGAGCCGCTGGCCAAACTTTTAAGAAATGTTAGCGGTGCATAGTTAAGGTAGGAGTGAGCGAAGCGAGCTCGACTGAGCCCTTGTTTTAAAAACTAAAATTAAATGAATGTTTTCTAGCAAAATAACTTTTACTCTAAAACACATTTTCTGTGCAAAATAACAGAAGAAAAAGGGGAAGAAGAAGAACAAGAAGGTGAAGAAGAAGGTAATGAAGAAGGTAATGAAGAAGGTGATGAAGAAGGTGATGAAGAAGGTGATGAAGAAGGTGACGAAGACGTAGACGTAGACGTAGACGTAGACGTAGACGTAGACGTAGACGTAGACTTAAACCTAGGGAAAGGGGAAGGCGAAGGCGAAGGCGAAGGCGAAGCGAAGGCGAAGAAGAAGAAGAAGAAGAAAAGGTGAGAAGAAGAAAAAGAAGAAGAAGAAGAAGAAGAAGAAGAAGAAGAAGGTGAAGAAGAAGGTGATGAAGAAGGTGATGAAGAAGGTGATGAAGAAAGGTGATGAAGAAGAAGAAGGTGATGAAGAAGGTGATGAAGAAGGTGATGAAGAAGGTGATGAAGAAGGTGATGAAGAAGGTGATGAAGAAGGTGATGAAGAAGGTGAGAAGAAGGTGAAGAAGAAGGTGAAGAAGAAGGTATAAGAAGGTGATAGAAAGTGATAGAAGGTGATGAAGAAAGGGGATGAAGGAAGGTGATGAAGAAGGGAGAAGGGAAAAAGAAGGTGAAGAAGAAGGTAAGAAGAAGGGAAGAAGAAGAAAAGAAAAAGGGGAAAAAGAAACGAAGGGAGAATAGAAGAAGGGAAGTGATGGTGAAAAAAAAGAAGAAGAAATGAAAATAGAATAAACCTAGACTTAAACCTTAACTAGAACAGAAGAAAAGAAAAAGGGGAAAAAAGAAGAAGGGGAAGAAGAAGAAGAAGAAGGTGATGGTGAAGAAAAAGAAAAGAAAGATAAACTAGACATAAACCTAGACTTAAACCTAACCTAGACCTAGAACGTAAGGCGAAGGCTAAGGCGAAGGCGAAGCAAGCGAAGGCAAGAAAGAAGAAAAGGGAAGAAGAAAAAAAGGGGAAGAAAGAGAGGGAAGAAGAAGAGAGTAAGATAGACAAGACCTAGGAAGGAAGAAGAGCGGAAGGGAGGCGAGGCGAAGGCGAAGAAAAGTGAAGAAGAAGAAGAAGAAGATGGGGAAGAAGAAGAAGAAGGGGAAGAAGAAGAAGAAGAAGAAGAAGAAGAATAGACAAAGACCTAGGGAAAGGGGAAGAAGAAGCGGAAGGCGAAGGCGAAGGCGAAGGCGAAAAAGAAGAAGAAGAAGAAGAAGAAAAAGATGAAGAAGAAGACGTAGACGTAGACGTAGAGATAGACGTAGACGTAGACAAAGACCTAGGGAAAATGGAAGGGGAAGGGAAGAAAGCGAAAGCGAAGGCGAAGGCGAAGGCGAAGGCGAAGGAGAAGAAGAATGAAGAAGGTGAAGAAGAAGGTGAAGAAGAAGGTGAAGAAGACGTAGACAAAGACGAAGACAAAGACGTAGACGAAGACGAAAACGAAGACGTAGACTTAAACCTAAATCTAGACCTAGACCTAAACCTAGACTTAGACCTTAACTTCTTCGTCTTCGTCTTCGTCTTCGTCTTCGTCTTCGTCTTCGTCTTCGTCTACGTCTTTGTACTAACTAGGTTGAACAAGGTGCTGCAACTAACTGCTGCGTCTAGGTTTAGGTCTAGATTAAGGTTTAAGTCTACGTCTACGTCTTCGTCTTCGTCTTTGTCTTCGTCTTTGTCTACGTCATCTTCACCTTCTTCTTCACCTTCTTCTTCACCTTCTTCATCACCTTCTTCATCACCTTCTTCATCACCTTCTTCTTCACCTTCTTCTTCTTCTTCTTCATCACCTTCTTTTTCACCTTCTTCATCACCTTCTTCATCACCTTCTTCATCACCTTCTTCATCACCTTCTTCTTCACCTTCTTCATCACCTTCTTCATCACCTTCTTCTTCACCTTCTTCTTCGTCTACGTCTTCGTCTACGTCTTCGTCTTCGTCTACGTCTTCGTCTACGTCTTCGTCTACGTCTACGTCTCGTCTCGTCTACGTCTTCGTCTCACGTCTACGTCTGTCTCGTCTCTCTTCGTCTCTTCTCTTCACTCTCTACCTCTTCTTACTCTCTTACGTCTACGTCTTCTGCTAGTTCTACGTCTACGTCTGTTAGTCTAGTCTGTCTCGTCTCTCTCGTCTCGTCTAGTCTCACGTCTACGTCCTTACTCTACTCTACGTTCTACTTCTTCACTCTTCTCCTTCACTCTCTCTTCTTCTACCTTCCTAGTCTACTCTTCCTTCTTCGCTCTATCACTCTCGTTCGTCTTCGTCTACGTCTCGTCTCTTCGTCTACGTCTTCGTCTACGTCCTTCGTCTACGTCTACGTCTACGTCTTCGTCTTTACTTCTACGTCTCTGTCCTTACGTCTACGTTCTACGTCTACGTCTACGTCTACGTCTTCGTCTACTGTCTACGTCTTCGTCTACGTCTACGTTCTTCGTCTACGTCTACGTCTTACGTCTACGTCTACGTCTTACGTCTTCTTTCATCCGTCCTTCGTCTTACTTCTTCGTCACTCTTCTGTTCTTCGTCTACTCGTTCTCACGTCTTCGTCTCGTCCTACGTCTACGTCTTCGTCTACGTCTACGTCTACGTCTTCGTCTACGTCTACGTCTTACGTCTACGTTCTTCGTCTACGTCTACGTCTACGTCTCGTCTACGTCTACGTCTACGTCTACGTATCCTTCGTCTTACGCTCTCGTCCTACGTCTTCGTCTACGTCTACGTCTCTTAGTCTCTTACGTCCTACGTCTACCTTCGTCTAGCTCTCTAGTTACGTCTTTGTCTACGTCTTCGTCTACGTCTACGTCTTCGTCTAGTCTAGGTCTAGTCTCGTCTACGTCGTCTACGTCTACGTCTTCGTCTACGTCTTCGTCTACGTCTACGTCTTCGTCTACGTCTACGTCTACGTCCTTCTTCCTCACCTTCTCCTTCACCTTCTCCTTCACCTTCTTCCTTCACCTACTTCGTCACGTCTTCTCACCTTCTTCTTCACCTTCTTCTTCACCTTCTCTTCGTCTACGTCTTCTCTACGTCTACGTCTTCGTCTACTCCCTTCGTCTTTCGTCTTCTCTACGTCCTACGTCTTCGTCTTCGTCTACGTCTTCGTCTACGTTTTTCCGTCTACGTCTCTTCTTCCTTCACCTTCTTCTTCACCTTCTTCTTCACCTTCTTCTTCACCTTCTTCTTCACCTTCTTCTTCACCTTCTTCTTCGTCTACGTCTTCGTCTACGTCTACGTCTTCGTCTACGTCTTCGTCTACGTCTTCGTCTACGTCTACGTCTACGTCTTCGTCTACGTCTTCGTCTACGTCTACGTCTACGTCTTCTTCACCTTCACCTTCTCCTTCACCTTCTCCTTCACCTTCTTCTTCACCTTCTTCTTCACCTTCTTCTTCACCTTCTTCTTCACCTTCTTCTTCACCTTCTTCTTCGTCTACGTCTACGTCTACGTCTACGTCTACGTCTACGTCTTCGTCTACGTCTACGTCTTCGTCTACGTCTTCGTCTACGTCTACGTCTTCGTCTACGTCTACGTCTACGTCTTCGTCTACGTCTTCGTCTTCGTCTACGTCTTCGTCTACGTCTACGTCTACGTACTTCTCTACTGTCTTCTCTTCACCTCTGTCTTCTACTGCTCCTCTTTCACGTCTTCCTTACTCTTCTTCACGCTCGTCTACGTCTTCTTAGTCTTTCTTAGTTCTTCTTCTCTACCGTCTACGTCTATCTCCTTGCTTCTTACTCTTGTCTATCGTCTACCGTCTACGTTCTCTACGTCTTCGTCTCTCTACGTCTCGTCTCGTCTCGTTTCTTGTCTACGTCTTACGTCTACGTCTTACGTCTCGTCTACGTCTCGCTTTCGTCCTTCTCGTCTTCTCACTTCTCTACCTTCGTCCTTACTCTTACGTCCTTCACGTCTTCGTCTACGTCTTTCGTCTACGTCTACGTCTACGTTCTTCTCGTCTACCTCTATCCGTTCTTCTCTACGTCTTCGTCTACGTCTGTCTTCACGCTTCTGTCTACGTCTCTCTTACGTCTACTTCTTACGTCTACGTCTACGTCTACGTCTTACGTCTTCGTCTACGTCTACGTCTACGTCTACGTCTACGTCTCGTCTAACGTCCTCGTCTCTCGTCTCGTCTCTTCACCTTCTAGTCTGTCTCGTCACCTTCTTCTCACTTCCTCTTCTTCTCTCTACGCCTCTATCTTCTACCCTTCACTCTTCTCCTTCACGTCTTCTTCACGTCTTCGTCTTCGTCTATTCACCTTCCTCGTCTTCGTCTACGTCTCGTCTCTCTCGTCTACGTCTTCTACGTCCTTACGTCTCGTCTACTCTACTCGTCTACGTCTCGTCTACGTCTACGTCTTACGTCTACGTCTACGTCTACGTCTACGTCTTCGTCTACGTCTACGTCTACGTCTTCTTCTACCCGTCTACGTCTTCTCTCTGTCTACCTTCTTCTTCACCTTCTTCTTCACCTTCTCTCGTCTACGTCTTCTTACGTCTTCACCTTCTCTTGTCACTCTTCTTCTGTCTACGTTACGTCTCTGTCTACGTCTTCGTCTACGTCTAGTCTTCGTCTTACGTCTACGTTCTTACGTCTTACGTCTTCGTCTACGTCTACTTCTCTACGTCTACGTCTTCGTCTACGTCTACGTCTTCGTCTTACGTCTTCGTCTTACGTCTTCGTCTACGTCTACGTCTCGTCTACGTCTACGTCTCCTTACGTCTTCGTCACCTTACGTCTACTTCTTCGTCACGTCTCTCTACGTCTTCACCTTCTTCGTTACGCTTACTGTCTTCACGTCTTCGTCTAGTCACGCTTCTTACGTTCTACGGTCTTCGCTACCTGTCTACGTCTACGTCTAGTCTTCACGTCTCGTTACCTTCGTCTTACTCTTCTTCTTCACCTTCTTCTTCACCTTCTTCTTCGTCTACGTCTTCGTCTACGTCTACGTCTACGTCTACGTCTTCGTCTACGTCTACGTCTACGTCTTCTTCACCTTACCTCTCTACGTTCGTCTTCCCTTCTTCTTACTCTTCTTCGTCTACGTCTTCGTCTACGTCTACGTCTTCGTCTACGTCTTCGTCTACGTCTACGTCTTCGTCTTCGTCTTCGTCTACGTCTTCGTCTACGTCTACGTCTACGTCTACGTCTTCGTCTTCGTCTTCGTCTACGTCTACGTCTACGTCTTCGTCTACGTCTACGTCTACGTCTACGTCTACGTCTTTGTCTAGGTTTAGGTTTAGGTCTAGGTTTAGTCTAGGTCTAGGTCTACGTCTACGTCTACGTCTACGTCTACGTCTACGTCTACGTCTACGTCTACGTCTACGTCTTCGTCTACGTCTACGTCTACGTCTACGTCTACGTCTACGTCTACGTCTACGTCTACGTCTACGTCTACGTCTACGTCTACGTCTACGTCTAGGTTTAAGTCTAGGTCTACGTCTACGTCTACGTCTACGTCTTCGTCTACGTCTACGTCTACGTCTACGTCTTCGTCTACGTCTACGTCTACGTCACGTCTCGTCTGTCTACTGTCTACGTCTACGTCTACGCTGTCTACGTCTTCTTCGTCTACCGTAGTCTTCGTCTCACGCTTCTGTCTTCGTCTACGTCTGTCTACGTTCACCTCTACTGCTCTCAGCTTCTAGTCTCGTCACGCTTGCGTCTACGTCACGTCTAGTCTCGTCTACGTCTTCGCTACGTTTCGTCTAGAGTTATCTACGTCTACGTCTTGCATCAGTCTACCTCGTCTTACGTCTACGTCTTACGTCTACACGTCTACGTCTTCGTCTACGTCTACGTCACGTCACGTCTACGTCTTCGTCTACGTCTACGTCTACGTCTTCTCACCTTCACCTCTCCTTCACTTAGTCTCTTCATCTAGTCTCGTCTTACGTCTTCTCAGCTCATCTTCTATCACCTTCGTCCTACTTCGCTCTCGTCACGTCTTCGTCTACGTCTACGTCTTACGTCTACGTCTCGTCTTCGTCTACGTCTTCGTCTACGTCTACGTCTACGTCTCGTCTACGTCTACGTCTTCGTCTACGTCTACGTCTACGTCTAGTCGTTCTATTCAGCGTTTTCTAGTTCTGTCTTACTAGTCTTCTGTCTACTCTCTCACCGTCTCTCCTTCGCTCTTCTTCACTGTCTTCGTTAACGTCTTCTCTACTTCTTCTTACTTCTTCTCTCAGTCTTTCTTCACCTTCTCTCTACCTGTCTACGTCTACGTCTCGTCTACGTCTAGTCTACGTCTAGTCTACGTTAGTCACGTCACGTCTTCTCACCTTCACTTCCTTCACCTTTCTTCACCTTCTTCCACCTCTACTGTCTACGCTTCGTCTAGTCTACTCTTCGTTACGTCTCGTCTAGTCTACTCTTCGTCTCGTCTGCTAGTCTACGTCTACGTCTACGTCCTACGTTACGTCTTCGTCTTCGTCTTCGTCTACGTCTACGCTACGTCTTCGTCTACGTCTACGTCTACGACGTCCGTCTTCGTCTAGGTTTAGGTTTAAGTCTAGGTCTATGTCTAGGTCTAGGTCTACGTCTACGTCTACGTCTTCGTCTACGTCTACGTCTACGTCTACGTCTACGTCTACGTCTTCGTCTACGTCTACGTCTACGTCTACGTCTACGTCTACGTCTACGTCTACGTCTACGTCTACGTCTACGTCTACGTCTACGTCTAGGTTTAGGTTTAGGTAAGAAAAGGATCACTTATGCTGAGTAATGGCTGGTCTTTAGGCGGCGGTCGTCGAGCCCTGGTGGCCACCCTGCCACTGGCCCGCTCCATCAGTGCTCCATCATCAGGCACCGGCGGTGAGCCGGCACTGCAGCTGACACTGGCCATTATCAAGCCGCACATCGTCAAGGACCCCTACAGTCTGCAGGCCATTCGCCAGATTGCCCTCGACGATGGCTTCTACTTTGTCCGCTCCACCAGCTGGGCAATGACCACCACCGACGCCGAAGAGCTTTACGCCGAACACCGAGGCAAGTGTGTAAGTAGGAATTTTTATTGCAGAATGACGTATTCATAGGTGAACAAAAGAATGTGTAAACTAAAGTTAGTGATTTGTACAGAAAGATGATTAACAAACGAGAGGAGATACTAATCGATTCTTGTTCCTTCCTTCCTTCTCATGCAAGTTCTTCTACAATCGTCTGGTGGCCTTCATGAGCAGCGGCAACTGTGCAGTGCACGTACTAGCTCGCACCGACGCCATTGCACGCTGGAGGACGCTGATGGGACCGACAAAGGTGTACAGTTAAGAGGGGATGGGAAGGAGAAGATACAGCTGAAACTGATGATGATGATATTTCTCTTGAAGAACTCGCCTGGAACAGCCGACGACCATCAGGGGCCGCTTCGGGGCGACAGACACGCGAAACGCCACTCACGGCTCCGATTCAGTGGAGACGGCGAGCAGAGAGGTGGCCTTCTTCTTCCCCGACTTTAGCATCGCCCAGTGGGCTGAAGAGGAAGAACCGCTGTCCGGCCGGGGCAAGGTCGACTTTGATCGGCAAAGGTGGCAACACACTCCCCTCGGTGACTGATGATGATAAATGAGAGCTTATGTACAGATGATGAAAATAAAGTTCATTCAAAGACTACTCCTCCTCCTCTTCCTCCTCTTCATCCTCGTCGGCCAGGTAGATTGGCGGCGGAGAGCACACCTGCGCCGTCTTGAAGAGCGCGCCCACCTTCTTTTCGTCATCATCACCACCACCATCACCATCATCGCCCTCCTTTCTGATGACCAGATGGCCAAAGTAGGCAGTGAGCGTCGTAGGTAGTCGGGGCCGCCCCAGGGTGGACTGAGGAAGCAGGCGTCGACGAGGCTGCAGGGCAGGCGGTCGCCCTGGATCACCTCGAAAAAATCGGCCACAATAAACTGAATCTTGTCGAGGCAGCCGTAGATAGAGGCGTTGTGGCGGGCCAGCTCAATCTTCCGCAGATCAATGTCCACGGCGTAGACGAGTGCAGTGCTGGGCATCAGAGCAAACTGAATGGTGTTGCCGCCGGCGCCGCAGAAACCGTCCCGAATGATGAACTGGTTCGCTGAAGATGATGAGGATGCAGCACTGTGACTGATCAGCTCCCGCTCGATGCGCTCGGCAATGTGCCGCGCTATGGGCTCGGGCGTCACCGAGTACCAGGACTCGCTGTCGAGGCGGATGCCCTCGTCGAAGCGGGAAAAGAAGAGGAATCGCTGCTTAAAGTAGGTCGTGTTCAGCTGCCGTTTTGAGCGCTTCTTCTTCGGTTTTGAGGAGGAGGAAAAGGAGGTGAGAAGGAGCTGGTCTTCTCGGGAAATCTCCGAGCTGGTGGTGGTCATGTTGTCATTCTCCGATCGGTCGCGCTTGTTCATCACTTGCTGCTGCTGATCAGGGCAGTCCTCGTCGTCGGCGCTGACGGAAATGCGCAGCTTGTCCAGCTCGATAAAGTCATAGCTGTCATCGGCGAGCTTGAGGGTGGCCACCTCGTCCGGACCACTGCTGCCACCACTACTGGTGCCCAAACTGGTCACATCCGCCTCCTCCACGCCGGCCGTCAGTTCAGCAGCATCTGCGGTCTCCTCTTCCTCGTGATCATCAAAGTCTATCAGCTCAAAGCCATCGGGCGGTGGACTGCGGTGGGCTGCTGAAACAAAGGACGACAAATTCCTGGAAGCGCCTGCTGCTACTGCGTCTTTTCGGACAGCAGTCTGCTGCTCTGCCTTTCGGTAGGTAGCCGCTGCCGCCGCCGCATTCTTCTCATCTTTCTTCTTCCTCTTGGCACGTCGATTCTTCCGAGAGCCAACGGACAGCGGCAGACCGAGTCAACGCATTTCGAGCTGCTCAATGGCCTCCTGGCTAATCTGGTCGGCGCTGTGATCGACGGCTGACATGACTACGACTGAAGAGCTGTCTCCAGCGGCTGAAACTTCAGGTGGTGAAGGAGACATCACAGTAGATGGTGATGGTGTTGGTGATGATGATCTGGAAGCGAGGATTTCCAGCCGGGTCTGGTCAATCTGACTGGATTCAAAGTGATCTTCACTGACAGAAAGCACACACGCTGCTGCGTAACAGCATCTGTGGAGCGATCGAATCACGTGAAGCTGCTTTCTAACTGGCCGTAACTCTCGCTGTGCATTTTTTGTTTTTTGTAACGTCATCTACTAAGTCCCTGCCACAGTGCCGCCAGCCAGCGTGCTAGTCGGTTTTTCCTTCGCCAACCTGGCTTCCTGCGGCAGCAGTTCTTCACGCGCTAAGCACCAAGTCAGCCACGCTTCCACTTGCGTCTTGACTTTGCGAGCGAGAGGTCGATTTGTTCCCCAATCACCAACTTTCGGACTGCAAATCTCAGCTATTTTTGAGCGGTATTAGACTGAACGAGAAGTGACATCGTCTGCCCCGCCATCTAAAGGTACGTTGTACTCTTTTTCGCAGTCTAACTTTCAGTTTTTCTGCCTTTTTTCAAAGGTTGTTTTTACAAGTTTTTATCTTTTCAGTTTTCATTTCGCCGATCACTGAACTATGAATAACTTTCCGGAAGAAACTCGTCGCCGTTTGGTGGATCGCATGCTAGAAGAGAACGGTGAAGCGTTGGTCTCTCTTCAAGATATGAGGGGTCGTTTTATGTTTGCCCACCTGAGAGGGGTGCTCGGAGCCGTCCGAACAGAGATGAACGCACACTTCACCGGGCTCGAAAACACGCTGGACTCGTACCGGCGAAAACTTCAAGGTTTTCTAACTCGCCGTTTGACCAACGAAATGGATGACAACCAAGTGCCAGCCTTCCTCGCGGCCCCCGCTAATCCCAATGATGAGTTCTTCCGTGTGGATCTCAACGAAATTACCGACCGTGGTGCAGAAGTTCAAGAACTTCGACAGCACAGTTTGTTGATGAATGATGTGCGCCGCCGTCTTCTGGAC
Source organism: Tyrophagus putrescentiae (assembly GCA_024499935.1). Taxonomy (NCBI): domain Eukaryota; kingdom Metazoa; phylum Arthropoda; class Arachnida; order Sarcoptiformes; family Acaridae; genus Tyrophagus; species Tyrophagus putrescentiae. The sequence goes on from JAMZRA010000005.1 coordinate 2,250,239, forward strand.
TTACTGCACTTTATTTTCGAGGATTTGAAGACACTTTTCGGAAATGGCGCAAGACTTGAAGAAGAACTAGTGTATTATGTTGATACGGCCAACAACATCCTTGAGCGCGTTAAGACTATGGCAGACATAATTCGCCCGGAATTTCAAGTTTAAGGCACAGGCCCTAGAGGTTTCCACCTTGTTTGTACTTCACTTGCAAGGTGCGCACTACATTGTCACACATTTTAAACTTTTTTATCTGTTACTAAATAAAATTCCAAAGGGCGGAAAATGATTGAGTTGGCTTTTCGACTCAAGTGCTCCAGTGAATTTGTTTTTACTAACTTTTGCTTTTGGCTTGCCTTCACAAGACCGGCTCCCCGGCGTACTGTCCCTTGCCGTAGGAATGCAGGTGGGGACACTTCTGCTCGACCTGCTCGCAGATGCTCTGACAGGGCTTGGTCACCTCCTGGGCGCCGCCCGGCTTCAGGTAGTACGGAATGAGGGTCGAGCAGAGCCAGTCGCGGTAGGCCATTTCCAGCGAAGAGTATTTGTTAGTGTCAACTCGAGCAAATACAAAGGAACCCTGCTTACCTGACAGTCCTCACACCTCCAGCGGGACCACTCTGCGGCGCAGTCGTATCGCATGAGGATGGCCTCGAACTCACAGGCCAACTTCTCCACCAGGTCGTCGAGGACGAGGAGCTCGCGGAGGATGCGGCCGCAGTCGGTGTGGTTCACCACCGCTCGGTACAGCTCGGGGCTGAGCGCCCGGTCCACTGCAAAGCGAAGACAGCTGTGTGGCCTCGTAGCTTTGCTATCCACCATCATCGTCGTCCATCAGCAGGTACCGGTGAAATTCCTTCAGGCCGATCGCCTGGAAGATGCTCTCGGTGTAGTAGTCGGCTTATCTGTGGGAGAGATTTTGAGAAACATTAGTCCATGAATCGACAATGATTGATTGTACTTACCGATTCTGCGGCAGTTTCAGGCTATTGTACTGTCAGTGAAAGGCTCGCAGCTCCTCAATCAGTCCCTCCCTCATCATCAAGTCCACCCGGCGCTCTAGGCGGCTCTCCAGCATCTCCCGCTCGCAGTCTACCCACAAGAGAACGGCTCGGGCGAAACGAAGCGGTCCACTTGATCCACCACGCTGCTCGGCGAGCAGGTCGCTCCACCTATGTTGGCCACCGGTGCTCTGGTACACCTCTGCAGTGCCCGAATCACCTTTCGGCGAGTGTGCGGGTGCAGACTGCCCGCAGAGCTGGGGTCCACCTCGGTCAGCAGACGGTGCAGTGTCTCGCTGGGCACCGCCTCCAGTCGACGGTGGCTGATCGGCGTCGACAACAGCTCTTCCAGGGTGTCAATCGCTTGAAGGGGAGGCACACTGCTATCGCTAGACTGATCCTTCTCTTCAACGATGTTCATCTCGTCGGTGTCCACCAGTCCTTCATCAGCAGCATTTGATGCGCCGACCAGCGTGTCCCGGAGAATCGACTCGATGTAGTAGTTGGTGTCGCCCACAATGACGGGCACCTTCTGTCGGGCGAGAATGTCGTCGATGACCGCCAGCGCCAGTCGCTGAAAGTCCTGTACGGTGAACTGCTTGAAGGGGTCCACCAGGGCTGAGAAGGTGATGCCGCACCTGGGCCTGCTCCTCGGTCGCTCCGATGATCACAATCAGCGGCGCGTGCTGGTATTTGCTTTGGGCGTCTGCTGGCATTGTGGCTGCCATCCGTTGGGAGTTGATGCACTTCTTTAGGTGGGCGGCCCAGGGAAGAATCGGGAGTTTGCGGAACATTTGGCCAGGGAGTTTGAAGTTTGTTTACATTTTTCTTTCACGTGCTTCGACCGCTCCACAGAAGCTGTTACGCTTGTTGATGTGAGCAACAGCAGCACCGATTCCCACCTCGAGCCAGAGCGGCAGCATCACCAGTCTGACCCCGAATGACCCGCCAACTCTAGTCTTCAAGTCCTTGATGGCGGTGGCTGCTCTCATCATCATCTCATCTCCAGTCTTTGCCTACCAAACCACGATAGACGTCGGCGCCAAGGAGTGCTTCTTCGAGCGGCTGGCCACCACAGACAAGTGGCTGGCCATAGTCAACGACGAGGTTGACGGCGGCTTCCGCGACCTGGCCTTCAGTCTGGACGCACCGGAGGGCGGCGACCTGGTTTCGGCCGACGATAATGACCCGAGCAGCAGCAGCAGCGGACGGTACACCTTTGCCGCGGCGGAAGAGGGCGAGTACCGCTGGTGCTTCGACAATGGCAATGGCCAGAACGGTCGTGGTCAAAGCCTCTCCGCCACGCCCAAGGTGGTCAAGTTTGCCGTAAAGGTCTTTGCCTCCCCTTCTTCTGCTGCTTCTAAAAACGCCTCCAAAACTGTGGACCAGGACCCGCCCACGCCGACCGCCTCTCGCTGCTGTACCTCGCCGAGCTCGGCCACCGCCTCAAGTTTGCCAAGTACGAGTCAGAGGTGGCGGCCACCGCCCTCGTCGGCCACCACCAGTTCAGCGAGCAGGTCAACCTCTTTGTCACCGGCTGGGCCGTCTTTGAGCTCCTTCTCCTGATGGCCGCCAGTTTCAGTCAGGTGATCTACCTGCGATCGCTTTTTGAGCAACGCTGTCGCATCTGAGGAGGATGACATTGGTGATGATCTGCTTTGTTTTGTTTTGCTTTAACTCTTTTTCCACTTCTTACTACTCAACTTCTACTGATTAAAATATATTCCCGGTTGATTAGGAGAGAATCCAAAAAATCCAAAAATTCAAACTTCAAAACACGCGAAATAGTCGGATTCTGTGCCACTCCGGTGGCAATAGCGCACAGCAGCAACAGCAAAACACTAGGCAAATCTTCTCTTTGTGATCCATCGCTTCCATCTTTCTGGACCGCACCTGATAACTTTCTCTCTCTTATCAACACCAGGACACCTACTTCTTCCAAAGAAGCAGAAGATGGCCTCCTCCGTCCTCACCAACGAGAACATCGACACGGTGGACCGCGAAAAGATAAAAGACAAGTGGCCGATTTTGTTTCTATCTCATAACACGTGTTTTCTATCCTCGCCGCCGCCAATTTAGAAATGTCCCCTGTTGCTGCGCGTCTTTGTCAACAACCACGGCCGGCACCACCATCTGAATGAGTTCGCCCGCGGCAATGTGTCCTCGAAGGAGGTGCAGATCTACACCTGGATGGACGCCACGCTGAAGGAGCTCACCGTCCTGGTGAAGGAGGTGAACCAGGAGTGCCGCAAGCCGGGCTCACGATTCGACTTTGCACTGGTCTTCCCCGACAGCAGCGCCAACACCTACCGCATGCGGGAGATCGGCAGCACAGTGAGTGGCCGCAAGGACTCTGCCGACATGAAGACGCTGGGACAGGCGCCTTTCCAGATTGGCGACTACCTCGACGTGGCCATCAACATTCCCGGTGATGATCGTGGCGGCGGCGGCGGTGGTGGCGGTAATGGACGGCGAATGGATCGCGGTCCGCCGCCTCGATCGATGGACGGAGGCAGAGGAAGTGGAGGACCTCGAGGCGGCGGCGGCGGAGATCACCACTTCAACGGAGGTCGCAACAACTTTGGCGGTCGTGGCGGAGGTGACCGAGATCGCGACCACCACCGAGGACGTCCCTACTGAAGCAGCAGCAGCAGGAGCATTGCATTCACCACTTCTGCTCACCACCACCACCTAAACTCATCCACATAACCCAAACTCGAGATATTTCTGTAGTGTTTTAGCTTCCCTTTCCCTTTTTTCCCTTTTCATCACCGCGCACTATTTCACCACAGTATAATCAGTCTGAAAATCATCAGCGACTTTATTCTTTGCATTGTGTCTTGTACATGGACGTGTTTACTTTTTTGCCAAGTAAAAAGCTTCTTTCTCCTCCTCTTTACAAGGCCTCAATGACTGCTGCTGCAAATGATAGAGCAGTGTGGGTGAAAAGGTCACTGGTGGAAATGATGAATGGAATCATTTGCAAAGTTGGAAACGGAAACTCCCACCACTTTCTTACTTTAAATTGAGTCCTGGTGGTGGTGATAACTTCTCTTCTGTAGTAATGCTATCATTTTCTCACGGTGGAGCAGGCGGCAGCAGCGCTGGCGAAACAACTGGTCACCCAACTCAATCGATGAGGAGGAGGAAAGTGAAACTGAGGATGAGGACAGCCTCGACGTGGACACTCTGCTGGAGCGGGCGGAGGAGCGGCGGCGTCGCCAGAAGGTGACCTCCCCCTCGGCCGGAGCGGACCACTGGCCGCCCTTTGGCCGCTGCCACTACCTCAGCTCTCGGACGGTGGACGAGCTGTGCCACGCCGACCGGAAGGGCGTCAGGGCGCGCCTGCTGGGCAGTCTGACGCTGCGCAGCTGTCGTCGCTTTGCAGTGGACCGGGCGCTCAGCCCCGAGCTGTACCGAGCGGTGGTGAACCACACCGACTGCGGCCGCATCCTCCGCGAGCTCCTCGTCCTCGACGACCTGGTGGAGAAGTTGGCCTGTGAGTTCGAGGCCATCCTCATGCGATACGACTGCGCCGCAGAGTGGTCCCGCTGGAGGTGTGAGGACTGTCAGGTAAGCAGGGTTCCTTTGTATTTGCTCGAGTTGACACTAACAAATACTCTTCGCTGGAAATGGCCTACCGCGACTGGCTCTGCTCGACCCTCATTCCGTACTACCTGAAGCCGGGCGGCGCCCAGGAGGTGACCAAGCCCTGTCAGAGCATCTGCGAGCAGGTCGAGCAGAAGTGTCCCCACCTGCATTCCTACGGCAAGGGACAGTACGCCGGGGAGCCGGTCTTGTGAAGGCAAGCCAAAAGCAAAAGTTAGTAAAAACAAAATCACTGGAGCACTTGAGTCGAAAAGCCAACTCAATCATTTTCCGCCCTTTGGAATTTTATTTTGTAATAGATTAGAAAGTTTAAAATGTGTGACAAGAGTTTTAGGAAGAGGAAAGACACTGAATAGAGGGGGCAATTGAGAATCATTTGTGAGTAGAATGTGCTGGAAGAAAAGGCTGAGGAGTGACAGATACAAGTAGGAATTTAGAAGAAAAACACGACTGAAATTTGTAGTAAAAAAGGGCGGAGAAGTGCGGAGAAGGGCGGTTTTAGGAGCGAATGGAGTGCTCACCGGGAACAAACACAGGGAAAATGTGCTGGCTTCAGTCGAAACCGATAGCGTGTTCTCTAGGGCCTGCTCCTTCAGCTTGAAATTCTGGGCGAACAATGTCTGCCATAGCCTTAATGCGCTCAAGGATATCGTTGGCATTATCAAGATGAAATTGCTGTTCTTCTCGAAGTCTTGCGCCATTTCCGAAAACGTTCTGCAAATCCCTGGAAATAAAGTTCAGTAAGCGCACAAGACGGCTGCGCAAATCTTTCATCAGCCAGCTGTGTTGCTGATCTCGAACTTCTTCTGCACGATGGTCGTTAATTTCGTTGAGACCCAAATGGAAGAATTCATCATTGGGATTAGCGGGGGCCGCGAGGAAGGCTGGCACATGACGATCATCGAGGGCGTGTCTTAAACGGCGAACAAGAAGTCTCTCAAGGTTTTGCCGGTACGAGTCCAGCGAGCGCATGAGCGGAGTGAAGTGTCTGTTCAGCTGTCTTAGGACGTCTCTGCGCAACCCTCCCTGGTGGGCAAACTCAAAACGACGCCTCATATTTCCAAGAGAGAACAACGCGTCATCGTACTGTACTAGTATGCGAACCACCAAACGGCGACGATAGTTTTCCCTAAAGTTATTCATAATTACTTGAGTGAAGCAGCTAAAAGATCAAGTAAAAAATGAGACAAAAAGAGTTGTAAAGAACAGTTTGCAAATGGTTAGAAAATGAAAGACGAAATGCACAAAAAACAAAACTAACAACAGGGGAACATGGCAAAAGTACTTACCGATAGAGAGGCACAGAATTGGAAAATCCTGAAATCCAAATCGGCGAAACAAAAGCTCAAAAATAGCTTAGAAATGGAGTCCGAAAGTTGGGAAATACGGTAAGCAAAATGACCTTTCGCTAGCAAAGGCAAATGACGAGTGGCAGCGTGGCCGACTGGGTGCTCAGCGCGCGGAGAACTGCTGCTGCCTGCTGCTGCTGGCGCGCTGCTGCCGCTGCTGCCGCTGCTGCCGCCGCTGTCGCCGCTGTCGCCACTGGGCGGAGCTCTGCCAACAGCCTGGCGGCACGCCTTCACGTGTGCAGTGACTGCGCAGTTTTCACTGCCGCACTCGAAGATTCTCGAACAATCTTTTCCTTCTCGCCGCCAGGCTGCGGGCAGAGCTCTGCACAGTGGCGACAGTGGCAGCAGCAGCGGCAGCCGGAACGGTGGCCCTGCGTCAAATTCGCCGCTACCAGAAGTCGGCCGAGCTGCTGATCCGCAAGCTCCCATTCCAGCGAATGGTGCGCGAGATTGCGCAGGACTTCAAGACCGACCTGCGCTTCCAGTCGGCGGCCATCGGCGCCCTGCAGGAGGCCAGCAAGGCCTACCTGGTCGGCCTCTTCGAGGACACCAACCTGTGCGCCATTCACGCCAAGCGGGTGACCACCATGCCGAAGGACATTCAGCTGGCCAGACGAATTCGCGGAGAGCGCGCCTAAATCGGCCCAAGTCTTCTTCCTCTCCCCTTTCGATTGCTGCCGCTTCTGCTGCTAGGACACCCAAAGAGAGGAAAAGGAGATCATCACCACACACACACACAGGCACACGCACACTGACATCATCCTAGCATCACTTTAGTTTCCATTCATTGGATGCTTAGGCACTGCAAATCTGTTTGCTTCAAACCATCACTTTTAATGTTTCAGTCGCAGTGTGGCCCCCTGTGTCGGTCTTGTGGCAATTTGTCTGCAAACTGAGCATCTGCACATCTCTGTCTACCAACTTACTGCCCCGGTGTCCCAGTGTCAAGTACTACTACAACTACTACTACTATTAACACCACTACCATAAACTACTAACCAACTACCTACCTATCTAACCACCTTTTCAAGTATCATTTTTTCTTCTTCTCTTTTCTTTTTCTCACTTTACCACAAACCCACACACCTCTCTTTTTGTTCTCTCTCTCTCTTTCTTGTACAGATTTTTTTCCACTAACTAGAACGTTGCACTTTCTCGCTCTCTTTCCAGATAGACATGTAGACCTCATAATAGCCACGCACTTTTTTCTCTTTTCCATTTTCTTTTACACCATTTTACCCTTTCAATCACCTAACTATCAGTACTTTTTCTATCCACCTCCTTTTCCACACAACCTCTAGATCTTGTGTCATCAGTTTTTCCCAAGCGTGAACTTGTCGTCGTTTTCTATTCTTCACACTTTTCCAAATCATGTTAAGCAAACCTTTGTTCTCTCTTTCTCCCACCCAGCCATGTATTCAGCATCACCGTCAGAATGTAATTGCAACAGTTTTATTATAACAAAAAATAAAAGGGATCTCCAAATGTGTAGTGTTTCAAAAACAAATAAAATACAAAGTTAATGTTTATGTTAGCTGGTGTTCAAATGTTGTAGTAGAAAAGTGCGTAGTAGTTTGAATCTGCTAATTATGCGAATGTACGTTAGCGCGGTGCTTATCAAAACAATGATGTCCTCGTTGTAATTAATATTTGTGTTAATCAGTGTCTGTAGTAGTGTGCATATGTGTCTTCTGGTTAATTAGTCATGTATCGGTAGCTGTGTTTTTTGTAAAAGCAATCAACAGCCCTGATCAAAATAAAAAACTGAATTGAAACTGTTGCGTGAACCTAACTAAACGAGCTGTTGAACGACTAAAATGAATGCTGTAACTCTGATAGCTAATTAACACATCCCTTTGCAAACAAAGTCCCGTTTTCAAAGGCGGGTATTCTCGATCTCCTCACCGGAAGGCAGCTGCACTAACTCAATCTCATGACCGTGGGCAATGGCGGGAATGCGGTCCAGCTCTTCAATCTCATTGCGAGACAGGTGATCAACAATGGCCGAGCCGAAGGCGTCGCCCAGGACATTGAGCATGGTGCGGAATCGGTCGAGCAGCCAGTCGACCACCACGATGAGCGCCGCATCCTCTGCCGGCAGGCCGACGGCGTTCAGAACAATGATCATCGTAACTAGGCCAGCCTACATGGTTGGAAAGAGCAAAAAGAGAGAGAGGACAAAGTAAAATGGGCGAGTTTAGGGGGGGGGGTTTACCTGAGGAATGCCGGCCGCGCCGATGCTAGCCGCCGTGGCGGTGATGGTGATAATAATGATCTTCACCAGATCGAGGGGAATGTTGCGGTACTGGGCGATGAAGATGGCGGCCACCGCCTCGTACAGCGCCGTGCCGTCCATGTTGATGGTGGAGCCGAAGGGAATGCAGAAGCGGACGATCCGCCTGTCCAGCCCCGCCCCCTCCTCCAGGCAGTGGAAGGTGACGGGCATGGTGGCGGAGGAGGAGGAGGTGCCGAAGGCGGTCGCCATCGCCGGCGACATCTGCCGGATCAGCCGGAAGGGGTTCCGGCGGGTGATGGCGAAGTAGAGGCCGGGCAGGGTGACGAGGCCCTGCACGGCGATGCCGCCCAGCACCGTCCCCGCGTAGAAGCCAATGGAGCCGAACATGACGCTCAGGTCCTTCACCTTGATGATCTGCGGGAGGATGAGGAAGACGACGGCCAGCGGCGTCAGGCCGATCACCGCCGTCGTCATCGCCATCATGATGTCATTGAGGGAGCAGAAGAAGGCGACCATCTGCTCGCGCTTCTCAATTCGCGTGATCATCACCCCGAAAACGATGGCGAACATGACGATGCCCAGGATGTTGCCGCCCTTGTCGTCCATCACCCCGGTGTTCTTCCAGTTGTCCATGCCGATGTCCTTGCAGGTGCACTTGCTGCTGTTCAGCAGGTCGGCGCACACCAGCGTCGCCTCGTTGCAGCTCAGCTCGGTGGAGTAGAAGGCGAAGCAGGCCTCAAAGATGTTTGCGGGGAACACGTTTCTGTTGGCGAGCAGCACACAGATTAGCTTTTGCAAAAAGAACTACAAAGATGAAAAGAGAAACAGCAGCAGCTTACCTAACCAGATCGAGAATGGTGTCCATAGTGGTGACCGCCTTTGCGGTGACGGTCTCCGTGATGACGCCGTCAATCTTGCCGCGTGTTCCGGGCGCAATGAGAATCACCAGGACGATGCCGATGAGGATTGCGATGAAAGTAGTGGCAAAGTAGAAGATGACCGTGCGCATGGCGATCCGCCCGGAGAGGGAGGTGTCGATGTTGCCGATGGCCAAGACCAAACTGCAGAAAATGAGCGGCAGAAAGAGGCACTTGAGAATGCGGAGGAAGAGCTCGCCGAAGAAGCCGGCGTACATCAGCTGACGAGGTGTCCAGAGGGGGTCGTGGGCGCGGATGAGCATGCCGACGATGATGGCCACGGCGACGGCGGACAGCGTGCTGATGGCCAGCATGTTCGAGTCCAGCAGACGGAGCGCCCGGTTCACCGTCCGGTTCTGACCACCACCACCGCCATTACCACCACCACCACCATTACCACCACCATTACCACCATCACTACTGTTTCCCTTTTGGGAGGCGACATTGTTGTTGGCGGCTGCTGTTTCTGCTTCTGCTTCTGCTGCACTGACGACTGCAGCTTAGCCGGCCTCGGTCCTCAGGCCGTACATGCTGCGCAGCTCCTCGAGGAAGCACATCGTACTGAAGAAGAGCGTCAGCACGTGCAAGTACAGGCTGGGCACGAAGAGGCGGAAGCGAAGGAGGCAGCTGCAGCCGACCAGCAGGCCGAAGGTGGCCACGGTGAGGGCGCCCATCAGCGGCACTAGCACCTTCGGGCGGCCGTCGAGGAAGAAGGCGCCCAGGAAGAAGAGCAGACTGAAGGCGATGCGAAAGGACATGGCCAGGTACACCGAGGTGGAGGCGTTGCCGATGATGTGACTGGTCGGTGAGGAATCAGAGGAGGAGGCCATCGTCAGGTAGAAAACGCTGTCCGCTATTGTCAGCACCGAGAAGACGTAGGAGAAGACGTAGAGTGCCCCCAGACGAGCCATGGCTGCTTCGGAGTTTTTTTACCCAACTCTTTATAGTTGATAAGTTGTGTCGAACAAAGCTTGGTGTGGTTTCAATAGACCACTTTTCTTTACCTTTTGAGCTAACCACTTCACGCTCTGCTCTTTTATATGCCGTTTGAAAGCTTTACTTGACGTGAGTGATTTTTATCTTTGGTGGTTTCAGAAGTTGCTAGTTGATCAGTGTTGCGCGTTCCAGTCCTTCTTTGCCAGGCAGAATGCCTCCCAGCTTTTGAAAAACACACTACTACCAAAGAGCTGGAAAGCTGGCAAGACTGCCGAGGCAGAGGTAGAAGCATCAGCAGCAGCAATGGAACAGTTGCTGCAACAGCAGCAGCCGCCTCCAGGAATGCATCAGTCTGCTCAAAGTAGTGGTGGTGGTGGTGGTAGCAGTAGACAGCACTTTTTTACCTTTCCCGATGCCCGCCTTTTTCTTCTCTCTCATTTCTACGGCCATCTGATACCGGATGACGCGAAATTATCCGCCCTGTGGATGTTTGCGGAAATAAATTCTTCTTTTTCTCATTTCTACGGCCTACAGTGAACACAGTTGCACTGTTGCACATCATGGTTTGCACATCAGCAGCAGGTTTATGGCCCATCTCCAGCAACATGTGCACATTCAAATGGTACCTGGCGAAAAATTGACTGCACTTTTTCTGGAATGTGACAAAGAACTGCTCAGCAGCAGCAGCAGCACTGGCTAGCTGGCTGGTCAATCACACACTGTCCGCCATTGGCGCAGGGCAATTAAACCTGCAAAGTAGAGCTGCAATGAGGTACTTACAGTAAACCACCCGAACCGTGGAAAATCTTTTAAATAAAAAATAAAAAAATATTTTTTTGAAAGAGTATCCAAATGTAAAATATTTGACCTTTAAACTTGATGCAAGTGGCCCCTGGATTCTGAGAAATCGGGACCCAAAGTTTCCGGTCAGCCTTAGTTTTGCATGCAAAAACGCAATAGACCAGGGGGTTCTATTTTAGGAGATTAGGCTAGATCGCCCAAATAAGGAATTCAGTTGATAAAATTGTTGCATTGTAGTAGCTGAAAATAAGAGCTCTAAGATCAAATTATCAACAGCAAATGCACAATTAGCGACTGTTGTTGCTAAAAGTTCTTAAAATTTCCATTATAAAAAACTGGGAGAAATTCTACTAAAAAGTTTTGAAAACTGCTATCAAAACAGATGCAAAATATAGTACTTAACAATAACTTTACTTGTAGTGCTGTTAGCAGGGAAAACGACTGACTCGAGTGCGCTCTTTTTTCTTTTGCCTTCTCGCTTGTGAACACCTTCTCTCTCTCTCTCTCTCTCTCTCTCTGTAATCAGATCACTTACACTTATCTCTTGTTAAATCTGTGCATCATTTTGAAACTATCGATACTCTTACTGAAAAGACAGATCAACTGCTGATTCGATGAGTCACCGTTTTCATCTTGCTCTTTTACTTTCACTTAGCCCTATCACGCTGGCATCATTGGAAGTAGCTGCTGCTGTTGCCAATCAGAGTTCAGTGCTGAACAGGCACTGGAAAGAGGAAAACAGTGTTCTCTTCTATTGAGAATGAGTCCTAAATAGTTCAGTACTCGTGAGAAAGTGCAGTGAGGGACAGAGGAGACTGGCACTGCCACTCTTTTCATTCGCATACCACAGGTGAACAGCCACCTAGGCAACCACTAACTCTCAGCAGAAAGGAGAAAGAGGGAGAGAGTTTCAGTGAGTCGGAACCGCCTGATTGCAACCACCACAGCACCTAGCAGAATTGCAGCTAGGGAAATGGAGGCACCGAACATGAGGAGTTACTTGACTGTGTGTTGCCTTGACTTGCCTCTGTTGCTGGTCGCTGGCAGGCCTGGCAGTCCTTGCCACCACCACCGACCAGCATATACTTCCTTGAGATTTATAGCCTGAGAGAGAGTGGTGCACTACCACCACCAGTTTCCATTAATTGGAAAGAGCAAAGTGCAGGGTGAAGTACCACCACCACCACTACCACCATCACAGTATCACAAGTGCAAGCGATGCCAGCAAACGAAACTTTTGCTTGCTAGCTTCTAATTAGCCATCATATCGTTCCTGTGTCGTTCCTGTGTCTTTCCTCTGAAAATGGGGAATCGCTGCACTTGGTCCCACTGCAAAGACTCATTCTCACACACAAACTCAGGCCAACGCAAGTGAACTGATCAAGTCATTGGACTTGTGTGTTGTGTGTCCTTGTGCACCAATCTCAACCACTGTGACAATTAACAACATCAGTAGCTGAAGTTGCAACAGCAGCAACACCTGCATAGAGAGACTTGACCAGTCATGGGAACCAAGAGGGAAAGTGTTCATTACATGCCCAAGGATTTGCTCCTTGCAGAGTCACAAGTGATGAGATTGTGCCTATGTGTGTGTGTGTGTGTGTGTGTGTGTGTGTGTGTGTGTTTTAAGAAACATTAGACATTTGTCCGAAAGGCTTCAGAGAAGTTTCGAGTTCAAGAAGGAAGTTGATTGTAGTGTGGGAGCCAATGCTGAAATGCACTATTTTTGTCAAGTGAAAAAAAGAAGCTGATGCTGATGCTAAAGGTGTGCGTAAGTGGCAAAGAGGCTGAACTAATGAAGTAATGAAAAAGTATAATGACTGGTCTAAAGTCTGATTGAGCGAATCGCCTAACACTGTAAGAAATTTGGGTCACGTGATTTAAATGGTTTAAAGATATATCTCTGAACGCCCTGACGGGCCCTACCTGCAGCACCTCACCACAGGCTACGCGGCGTCTTCGTGGCGACCGGCGTCCGACCTCGCCACTGGCCCGGCGACCTCGATCCAGTCGCCTCGGCCAAGTTCTTCTTCGTCTTCACTTCCATGGACAGCTTCTTTCCTGCAGCCTCAGCAAAGGTAAAAATGACCACCATCAGACGCGTGAGGCCCAGCCACTGCTCTCACACAGTTCCCCCTCCCTCCCCCCCTCCCCCCAGCTGGCTGCCCTTCGAGAGCTGCTGATCGCCTATGTGCGCCGGTGCTCTGATGATTGAGGATCTGCGAGGTGAGTGGCGCCCGGTGTACCAGCGCCAGCCAGTGGTACACCGTTTTGCCGAGGAGGAAAAGAGCGCAGCCCAGGCTGCTCGCCGGTGCCAAGAGGCGAAGATGATCTCCAAGGCGAATCGCTTCATGGTCCGTCTCCATGAGATGGCCATCGCCCAGCAGTAGTTCGCTATTGATGACTATGTTCGCCATTGACAGACTCGTCGTCGTTGAAGATGATTGCAAAGCAGCAGCAGCAGCAGCAGCAATAGTAGCAAACACTTTTTTTGTATTGTCCTTGTATTTTTCTATCCTTTCTTTATTGATTCAAAATTTCAAAAGATGTCACTTTGTACCGCCCTAAATTGTACTTTTTTTCTAAATTATGATTGAATAAAAAGAGTTATTTTTGAAAGAGAGAGAGAGAGAAGAGAGAGAGAGAAGAGAGAGAGAGAGAGAGAAGAGAGAGAGAGAGGAGAGAGAGAAAGAGATAGCACTCTCATTTGATTCTTCTTCAGGTTTTTCTTCAGGTTCTTCAGGTTTTTTTGATTCAGGGTAGATTGAATTTGTGCATTAGCAATGCTAGTAGTACTAGATAGCTACTGCGGAAAAAATGAATTTAATTACACGGTCACTAGTGATTGGTTAGCTTAGGAGGCGATAAATAACTATTTGCGTTGTCAATCACACACTGATTGACAAGTCTCCTTCCTCTTCTTCTTTTTCTCGTCCTTTGACTGCGCCGCCATTCGACAATCAGTGCCACACACTTCAAACACACTTCTGGAAACACGAGGAACCACTTTTTTGTGGTTCTGCAAACACGTGTCTTCGGCTGTTAACTCTGAGGGCAAAACGGTGAACCAAAAGCAGTAAGCAAACCGAGGATGAGGAGGAACCTCACCACAGGCTACGCGGCGTCTTCGTGGCGACCGGCGTCCGACTGGTAGGTGTTTGTGAATATTGTGTACACTTAGGATGTAAAAATAGGGCACAGAGTAGTAGTCAATCTGGTTAGAATATTCAAGAGTAGTAAGCAGTAGTAGTAAATTGTGTGATGGCATATTAGCAAAGCACAATAGAAGGTATATTGGGGAATAGATCAAGTGTAGATAATGTGTGTGTGTGTGTGTGCTGGCCTGATGCGCTCTCTGAAAAGGGGGAGAAAAAGGAACACTCATTAGACAACATGAACTTTGAATTTGGAAAAGGACAGGATTCATCCACTTACATCAACTTGGTCGTAGAGCTAGGGCTAGGGCTAGGTCTAGGGCTTCATTTTAGCCGGTTTGCTTGTTTTTTTGCCAATTATTTTGCATCTCACTCGCCTTCCGGCGCAGCTTCTGCTGCCTCGCTTGAAGTGCCTGGAGGCGAGCTGCGTTTGCGGGAGACTTCCTCTGGAGCACCTCGGGAAGCTGCTTGCGCCCGATACGACGAGAGAAGCCTGTTGTTGGCCCTCTTTAAGTAAGCTAGAATTCGGTTAATTTCGGCAGAAGAATTAGAAGAAGGAGGAGAAGAAGTAGATGAATTCAGGCCGGGGCTGCCATTGCTACTGCTGCCATTGCCACTGCTGCCATTGCTGTCATTGCCATTGCCATTGCCATTGACGCTGGCGGACAGCTGGCGCAGTATAAAGGGCGCGGCTGTACGGCCTTGCTGTTCAGAAGAAGAAGAAGAAGAAGGCTGATCACCAAAGGTGAACACCAAGTGGGCGCCTGAACGGCGATGGTGATGCCTCCTGGCAGGGTGATCTGCGTGTAGGCGTTCGCTGCTGGGTCACAATTCGCCGACCACGAAGCGTCGGGCGCCATGTTGGGAGCCGAGCGCGTAGTGTTGGACGGGCGGCCGCCGGGATTGCTGGCGGAATTGTTGTTGGCGGTGGAAGACATGGCACGCCTGTGGAGAGGAAAGAGAGATGGAGAGTTGCAACAAGTAGGTAAAATGTTGTTGAAAGCTGAATGCGGCATTGCAGTCAGCGGCAGAGTCATTAGCCACTGAGAAAGTGAAACAAAGAGGAGGGAAAGAGAGTGCAAACTCCCAATCCTGAGACTCAAATCAGAAATCTGGTTCAATTGTTCCAACTGACGCCAACTTTCTACTCCTCTTGGCAGGACAGTTAATTTGATGGCCAATAGAACCTGTCTACGATGAGTGGATCAGTCTTTGCTTTGGTGCTGTGCACTCCCTAATGACGCTAATGACCTTCTATCACTGTCCAGACCCAGTGCCCATTTTCTTAGGCTTATTACGAGTGCTACTTTTGACTCAATCCTATCATGCGAGGTATCCTTGGAAAGTGACTGACGAGAGGAATGCAGCTGTACTGATCAATTTTAGATAAAAGCACTTGCTAAAAACCAATAAGCAAAAATACCAAGACGAGAGTCAAACACGAGTGCCTTTCAACTTTTGCTGGGCTCAGTAGCTAGTTTAGCTAACGGCGATGCATCATTGTTGTTTCTGGTATAATTTAGCTGTGTAGGAAAATAGAACATGAAGAAGAACGGCCATGATTCTCTAGAAAGTGCTTTGTTTTTAAGCGAAAAACTTGATTCTCTTGTTGTGCTGGTCGTTTTGAAAAGTTACATTCTCTACGGAGTGCCAACTGCCAAAACTGCCAAAAAAACTTGTGTCGGCAAAGGGTCGGTCAACGAAGGCGGGGCTAAAGCAGCAGGGCAACAAAGTCAAAGGCAAGAGCACTGTCAGCCTTTGGCTGTGCTTCTCTGCGAGCGACGTTAACCGCTTGTCTCCTCCTTCAATTGCTGAACATGTGCTCTGTTAGTTGGTTCAACTGCAAATTCTCTCGCTTTTCCTGCTTTGCACTTCCCAAGTTTTGAGCTGCCCGAAACATCTCCTGATTCTCTGTTCTCTGGTCCTCAACCGAAGCCATGCCGCCTCGACGCCCACGTCCGTACCTCTGTGATGACCTCATCTCCGTCATGAAGATGCTGACCCTGAATGATCAACTGAAGGCGGCCCAGATGAGCCCTCGTAGTGCCGTTCTGGTGCGAGCTGCCAATCGACGAGTGAAGAAGCTGGTCATTACAAGTACGAATCGTTTTGAATGGATAAAAGATAGCATCAACAGCCAATCCCTTGCTTCATATCCCAGTATGCAGTTGCTGCCAGCAGGTGGTGAACCCTTTCCCGACTATCCGATGACCACTACCCGAATCAGCAAGTGGAACTGTCTGCTGGTCCACAAAGATCAGCGTCTCGACCAGCCAACTGTTGAGCAGATTGTCGATGCCTTCTCTGCCGTCACCGATCTCAAGTTTGATATGTCCACTAACGACCACTTGGAGAAACTGATTGCCCTTCTGGAGCGTCAGGAGTGGACTAATCAACTGACTAGTTTGGCGTTGTTTGGTTGGGATTTTGCTCACAATCTGCCCACCGAGCCCCGTCTCATCTCTGCCATCAATGCACTTTCTGCCCTTCAGTGCCTGTTCATGGGTTTTAATGGCAATCACCAGCAACCCGAACTGTCCATACTTGCTCAGCTGAAGATGGCTGTCATCCTTTCGGGCCCTTTAACCGAAGACTTTTTTCACCGCTCTCTGGAACGTCACGCCGCCGGCAATGTCGATCTGCAGCTGTTCCTGATTAACTTTAGCCATAACGAACTGCTTGGTTTCAGCGAGCCCCTTCGCAGTCGAATCTTTCGTACATGCCGGGGACGATGCCTCGACTGCAGGTCATTCATCTTCAAGCCTACAGCTGTGCTAGCTGTGGTGTTCATCTCCGCAAATATCTTCAAGGCGAGTATAGCGAAGCCACAAATCCAAGCGCCTCGACTGCTCTCAAATGCCTCCGTGCCACACTTCCCCTGCTTCACTCCGGTGTTCCTCAAGACCGAATCATTTTGGACTGGGCTCAAAACGGCTTGGGAAATCCGCGTTCAACTCTCAAGGAACTGATGTCCGCCAGCGAGTGATCATTCGGTCAGTGTTCAGCCTTTGTCATGCCAATTGAATCCTTCTCTAATGTTACCTATTTTTTACTGCAGGAGCAATACCTCCGACAGCTTTCCCTGAAACAACAACCAACAGATTAATCTTTGCAGAAAGCAGCGCATTTTATTCTTTGCTTAACTCTTACGTTTAGCGCGCGCGTACTCTTACTCATTCATTCAGCTGAGAACACACATACAAAGAGGAAAAGAAATAGATGTAAGAAACAGAAAAAGTGAAGTGAACACCAATAAAGTTGATAGGAAAAAGAAAAAGATAAACTGGCTGGCTGATAAACAGTCGATTGGGTAGTGTATGGCTTGTTACAGTGGTAATGGTGGATGTGTTTGTGTGGGTGGGCGGTAATATGTACAGGAGGAGGAGGAAGAGAAAAGGAAGTAAATCTTTATTGAGTTGATTTGAGAACAGATGCAAAAAGGGAATGGAAAAAAGCGGTGTTCAAATACGAAATACAGTGATGATGAGGAGGAAGAGGAGGAGGCCGGGCACTCTGCACTTCTTCAGTGGCCGTCCTGGAAGGCACCGGCAGCCTCGAGGTGACGATGCACGGCGACGGACATCGCCTGGAGGGCGGCCATGAATTGGGTGGCGGCCGCCATCATCGCCTCCTCCTTGCCGCGAACAATCTCCTGGACCTGTTCTTCTCCCCCTCCAATCAGCTGCAGGCCATATCCCGGCAGGTAGGCACCTCGGCTTCGCAGATCGCGTATCAGAAAACGGACAAGGGCCAGCACCAGGTGGCGAGCGCCGATGACGGTGTGGCTGAAGTGCAGGCGGCGGAACAGCCGGTCATTGGACAGCTCCTCCTCCTCCAGCCGACCTTCGATTTCCGGCTCCTTGAAGACCGCCGTTCGGTCCACTACAAAAAGGGCAGGTTCTCCCTCCTGGCAAAGATCGCCTTTGAAGTGGTAGCGCAAGTCAAGTGGCACGCCCCCTCCTTCCGTGAAGCGCCCCACAATGGCCGCCAGCAGGTTCAGGTGACTGGTGACGGTGCGCAGCAGCTCCCCCAGGCGGTGCCCCTCGGAGGCGGGCATCATCCCGGTTGACCCGTAGGCGGTGACCAGCTGGCGCAGGGCCACCTCGGCGGTCGCCTTTTTCTGGCGGGGTTCAGCTCGAAACTGGGCGGGCAGTTCCTGCTGATTGAAAAGCAAGCTGCTGGCTTCTAGAAGCAGCTGGGGAAGGCGATGTGATTGCTGGTTTTGTTGCTGCTGTTCCTGGTCCATAGTGCTGATCAGTAGTGTGTGATGATATGCAAGGTGAGATGCCAATTGAAGTGAAGTGAGGTAGAGCAGTGCAGTGCGAGTTTGATCTGATTTGAGCAGCTGAGTCAGAGTGCTGTGCTGTGTGCAGCGTGGCTGTTGAGTGCTCAGTTTCAGACTCGTTTTGATGTCAGTGGTGACGTCGGTGGTGATGACTGTGTTGACTGTGGCACTGTGTGAGAGGAGAGAGAGAGAGAGAGAGAGAGAGAGAGAGAGAATGTCCCACCGAGCCAGTCCTTTGTCAGCCAGGCAGAATGCCCCCCCCCCTTTTGAATGCCATTACCAAAACTGGGAAAGCTGGCGACTGCCGAGGCAGAGGTAGAAGCATCAGCAGAAGCAATTGAAGTTGATGCAACAACAACAGCAGCCTCAAAGTAGTAGTGGTAGTAGACAGCATCGACATAGAGGCCCGTCTTTCCACCCTTTTTCCGATGCCCGCCTTCCTCTTCTCCATCTTCTCTCTCATCTTTAGCAAGCAGTGAACAC
Organism: Tyrophagus putrescentiae; assembly: GCA_024499935.1. NCBI lineage: Eukaryota > Metazoa > Arthropoda > Arachnida > Sarcoptiformes > Acaridae > Tyrophagus > Tyrophagus putrescentiae. The sequence continues at coordinate 2,268,996 of JAMZRA010000005.1, forward strand.
AGTTGCACTGTTGCACTGGTTGCACATCTCCTGCAATGTGAGCACATTCTATTGTACCATGCACAAATTGGCTGCATGCTTTTGCTGGGATGTGTTTGGGGACAGTAAACTCAGCACCAGCACAAACAGCACCAGCCTTAGCTGGAAAATTATACTGTCACTGTGCAATTGAGGAGGCAATTATTGCAAAGTAGAGCAGTGCTGAGGTGCTTGCTGAAGAATAATGAGGGGAAAGGTTGTGGCAACTTTCCGCCCTGCTTTCTCAGCAAGCAACAAAAAGAAAGAGAAAGAGATAGTAAGCCACACCAGACTAGTTCTTGGTTCAGTGGTTTAAAAATCTTTATTGAGTTGATTTGGGAACAAAACAGTGAGGAAAACAAAACAGTTCAAAACAAAAAATATCGATAGAGAAAATAACACAGTGATGCTACGAGGGGGAATGGAACATTACCAAAAAGGTTTTTAGTGACCAGAAGTTCTACTCAAAAACAAAGAAAACGACGTTTGTTCGCCGCCGCTGCTGCTTCTTTTACCTCCTCCTCAATGGCAGGGCAAACCTCAATGTAGAGCACCGGCAGACAGCGCAAGGTTCGAGTGGCCAGGTCGAGGATCTCCTCTTCCAGGCCGTAGCGGACCTCTCGAAGCAGCAGCAGCCCCTGCGCCGGAAGCTGACTGCTGGTGATCTGCCTGCGGACGGCGATCATCAGCTGCCGCTTCACCTCGATCACCTCGGGCCGGTGGCGAGCCGGCTGTTCGCCCGGCCCGGATCCAGCTCCGGACTGCCCGGTCCGAGGGCCGATCGGCCTACGACGAAGAAGCGATCGGCTAGGTCGAGGTCACCGAGGAAGTTGTGCGAAGGTGTAGAGGGCAAAGAGGACGGCGTTTTCTGAGGTTTGAGGCGCTCCAGGCAGAAGTCAACATAAACTCGGCTGATGACGACGATGGCGTCTCGCAGGGCGACAGTCAGCTCCCTCCACAGGTAGTGCTGCTGCTGTCGACTTTGGGTCGACTTTGGCTCTCCGTGATTTGCCGAGATGTTGATCATCCGCCGTCGACGACGACCAGCTGCCAATCGAGGGTGGCTTGCAGCCGGACGGGCAGTACGATGACTACTCCGGCGGGTGGTGGTGATGGTGATTCACCTGCAACGGGCATGCTTTCAACCCGAGGTAGTGGTTTACCAGCCAGGCAGTTGCCCATTGCTTGTGTGTTAGGCATTTTTTCTGGCAGAAGGAATAAGGTGATAAGTGGAACAGTAAGCGAGTTTTGCTGCTGCTGCTGCTTCTGTTTCTTTGTTCAAAGTTGTGATGCAAGTGGCCACACAGTTCTGTTCTGGCTGACTAGACGACTGACTGACCGTCGCTAGTACCTGTGAGCATTTTAGAGAGTTTCCAGTGGTTTGTCGTCGGCAGTACTGCACGCCGAGCACTGCTGTGCACCTCCTTTTTTAACACTGGAAAAAGTGTTGCAAAGAGGGGGTTTGTCCGAGCTCTCTGTCTTTAAAGTGAAGAAAAAGAAGTGGTGGTAGGTAGCAGTAAATATTAGTATCAGTATCAACAGTAGCAACTGGAACTGTTCTTGAAGCAGCAGCAGCAACAGCACAAGTCACTCCAACAGCGAGAATCAAAAGAAAAAGAGTGCACACAAGGAAAGTTGTAGTTTTGACACCTTTTTATTTTAAACATTCTGTTGGAAATTATTTCTAACACATTCAATTTAATCAACTCGATTCAAGAATACAAGAAGGACACAGAGAAGTACTCAATACAAGGACAGGTTGGAAAGAGAGAGAGATTGCAGGCGAAAATTGGCAATTGCAGTAGTCCAAGCACTGATGTCTTCAGATTGAACTGAGGAGTTTTTTTCAGTAGCCGTTGAAAAAGTCCCTCTCGATGATGATGTGGTGCACCGCGAGGGACATCTGCTGGAGTGCGCCCATGAACTGGGTGGCGGCGACTATCATCGCCTCCTCCTTGCCGCAAACAATGTCGTGATGTCCTGTTCCAGTCCCAGGTAGAAACCGGCCCAGCTTTCGCAGATCGGCGATCAGACCTCGAAAGAGGGCGAGCACCTGTGGTGGCGAGCGGCGATGAGGTGCTCGCTGAAGCCCCCCTGGTTACGCAGATGAGCACTGGCCAGCTCCCAGACCAGTCCAGCTGCCCTTCGATGTTCGCCGCCGCCGCGCCGTTGAGCATTGCCGCGCAGTCGACGACCAGGAAGAGGGCGGCACCTCGGCGGCGGAGGTCGCCCAGATGGTGGTGGTGATTGGCTGCAAGTGGCACCTGGCCAGTGGCCTGGAAGCGGCGAATGAAGTCAGCGGCCTGAGAGTTCAGGTGGCGACCTTCATGGTGAGCAGGAGTTTGACCTGGAGGGTAGGACTGGTGGCCGGAGCTGAACGGGTGTACCCGAAGGCGGCTTTTATCAGTGGCGGAGGACCTCCTCGGCGGCCTGCAGCTGGCGGCGGCGAAGTTCGAAGTTTGAAGACGGGTGGGCAGCGCCTGCAGGTTGTAGGGCACTCGAGCTGGCTGCAGCTGGTGGAAGTGCTCTTTGCGGGGGTGGTGGTGGTCCATAGTGATAGATCGAGTAGAAGTGCAAGTCGAAGTGAAGTGAACAGTGAGCAGGTGGTGGCAGCTCTGGCTGTTGTGTGTTTAGCTGCTGCAAAGTGAGCTCTAGTCGTTTTGATGATTGTGATGGTTGGGATGTTTGTGGCATTGAGAGAGAGAGAGAGAGAGAGAGAGAGAGAGAGAGAGACAAGGTAGAGAGCCAGTTTAATCCTTCTTTGCCAGGCAGTCTGCCTCAAAGTATCAGTGGTGGTGGTGGTAGTAGACAGCACTTTTTTACCTTTCCCAATCTTCCCGCCTTCCTCTTCTTTCCCCTCATTTCTACAGCCTACAGTGTATTCACAGTTGCACTGTTGCACATCATGGTTTGCACCTCATCAGCAGGTTTATGGCCCATCTCCAGCAACATGTGCACATGTTCAAATTGTACTTGGCACAAAAATTGACTGCACTTTTGCTGGAATGTGTTCGATGACCTGTTCGAACTCAGCAGCAACAGCAACAGCACTGACTGGCTGGCCAATCACACACTGTCCGCTATTAGGACAGGCAATTAAAACACCTGCAAAGGTAGAACTGCAGTGAGGTACTTGGTGAAAGACCAAATAGAGAGAGAGAGAGAGAAAAAGAGATTCTATAAGCAATTTATTATTTGAAGTTAAATATAATCAAAATACAGGTAGAAAAATGACAGAATTAGTACAGTGAGGTAATCTTTAAGTGGCTCTTCTTGGTTCTTTGCTCGCAGTTGTTGTATTCTTGTTTTCTTTTGGTTTGTTTTCGTCATTGTTGTTTTCTGTTGGTTCTTGGTTCTTGTTTCGCAGTTGTTCGCTTTTGCAGCTTTATCGACCAGTTGCCTACGAGTAGTCGATCCGACCGGGAATCCACGCCGGCTGGTGATTGGCCCTGAGTAGCGCCACCATGCCGTAGTACGCCGTACTGTTCAGCCCCCGTACCGCCCGCAGAAAGTCAGTCCCGGCGGCCAGCAGGGCGAACTCCTTTCGAAAGGTAAGCGTCTCTACGGAGGGCCCTCCTCTTCGAGGATTCAGCGGCAGCTGGCGGCGGTGGATGCCTATTCCCGAGCCTCTTCCGCTTCCGCTTCTGCTAGAGACCGCCGCCATTCTTTGCAGCGCCTGCTGTTGCAGCACCTGTTGATGTGCCTGCTCTCGCAGCCCCCCGAAGAGCCCTCGAACGAGCTCCACCAGCTGCGCCTTCATCCAGCGGATCCGGTGGTGGTGTTCCCGCTGAATGTTCTCTTCGCCGGCGGTGGTGTGATCGCCCAGGTAGCGGAGCTGTTTCCGGGTGAGCTGGAAGTACTGCGGACGGTGCGGCTCGATGTCCCCAGCGTGGAAGGTGGTCGGCCAGAGGCCCATCAGCAGGAAGAGCTCAAAGTCGCCCTCCAGCCAGTAGAGGTAGGCTCGAAACGAGGCGAGGAGCTCGTCCAGCTTGCGGTCTTCCGCCGGTCGAAGCAGAGCTTGGCCATTCGATTCGTAGATCGTCACCAGGCGGGCGAGGGCGTCGAAGGCGTCGTTGAGCTTCTGCTGGAAGTGAGCTTGAAAACGGTCCGGCAGCACGCCCCGGTTGGTGAAGATGGTCCACTGAGGAGGCGTGAAGCGATCGGGGGGCGGCTGGAAGTTGTTGGCGTTGGCGCCCGGTGGGCCATTGGGCCAGAAGAAGGAGTTCATGCTGCGGAGTTCGGCAGAAAACTGGTCTTCGGTGATGTTGTTGCGGTCCATTTATCCAGTTGTGCTTGGGAGGACACTGACGATGGAGAAAACTTGGTTTGTTTTCTAGTAGTGGTGGAAGTGCTTGCTGAAGACTTTGTGACTGCTTTGTTTCGACTTGTTACAGTTGCTGTGCAGGTTTGCAGATGTGCACACGTGTCAGTTTGTAGGAAGTAGAAAAAAGCTGCAAAAAAATTTTAAGTTAACTGTGAAGAAAAAAGCTAGAAATGGAGAGAAAGTAGAATAGAAACACCAGAGGTGACAGTAGCAGTCACTTTTGGTGGAGATTTTTTTTTCACTAATCGCTTTGATGCGTTCGATTTCAGCGCTGGCAAGGGACGTCACAGCAGTTGCTACCAGAGGAAAAATTAGTGAGTGATGTGCTACTGGTAAAGATGCCAGCACTCAAAAATGCTTTATTTTGATGAAAAAACTGAGTTTGGAGTGAGTTTGCTTGGTGAAGGGAAGGAAAAGGGGGGAGGGAACACATTTGCCGATGACTGAAGGGGGAAAAATATTAAACCAAAAAAGAAAAAAATTTCATTTTGTGATCAAAGTGTCTTTTATTAGATTGAAATCATTCAATAAAGGAAGTTTAGTAAAGTTGTGATCAGGAATAGTAAATGGTAGTGTGTGTGTGTGTAACAATTGCAATCTTTTTGTGAAAGGATGTAGTATAAAAATAGATAATCGAATAGTGATAAACTGAGCATAGTTTGGCAGTCGGGAAAAATGGCTTTTTATCTGTGTAAGTTGTCGTAGCTGTAGTCCCTTTTCCTTTTCTTTTTACTTCTTACTTCTGCTCAGTTTTGACAGCAGCAACTCGACGGCCATCACCACCTGTGGCCTTCTCCACCCAGAAGAGGGCACTTTGAAAGAGCTTCAGCACATCTTTGAGATTGTCACGCACCTGTAGGTAGGCACCGAAGATGTTCTGCTGCTTCTGCTGAAGCACTTCCTGGGAAATGGCGGCTGTTTCTTTGCATGAAAAAGCCTGCCAGGCAACTTCCAGTGCAATCTCGCGCAGAGTATGGGCGGCGGCGAGCACTCCGTTCAGCCGCCCCTGCAGATCCTGCTCACTCAACTTGGTAATTTTGACAGTTTTCGGAGGAGGAAGAAGGTGACCAGGATGACCAGGGTGATAATGATCATCACCACCACCACCATCAACACCGGTGGTGAGCATTTGTGGAAGGTCCTGAAGGTAGGCACTGGAGAGGTAGTTTTTCAAACAGACCAGGCGAATGGTCACCGTTCGAGACTGACTGCTCAGTCGGTCGCGAGCAATGGTGGGCCGGGCGGTGGTGCGCATCACCGCCACCGCCTCCTTGGCCGCCGTCAGCGCCGGAAGAACGTGGTTCGCGTAGGAGCCCTTCAGAAAGCGAATGATCCCAGCTGCTTCCTCTGCGGTGGCTGCTGAGGGTGATGGCTTTGGTGGTGGTGGTATTGGCCAACGATGAGGAGTGAAGTGAGCCGGCGGGGGTGATGGAAAGGTGGGGTCCCATTCGAATGTGGTGGGATGAGCTTCCGGTGGGGGTAGAGGTGGTGGTATTGGCCATCGAAAGGAAGTGGAGTGCGCCGGCGGTGGTGGGGGTGACACTTGTTGTTCTTGTTTCAAGCGGTGCATGATGATGGATGATGATGATGATGCGATGGTGATTTCGGTGAACTGATCTAATGCTAAATCGAGAACTGACGAGAAGAGGTGACCTTGCTTGAGAGGTAGAAAGATTAGTGATCGTTGATCGGTGAGTGGTGGCCACAATCAGTCCGAACAACAGTCAGGCAGTCTGGTGTGTGTGTGTGTGAGTGCGCTGAAATGTGTGATGTGTGACTGCTTCGGTGTCTTTGCTGGGAGGAATTGAAAGAAGAAGAGCCTGGAGAGGGAGAAGGAAAGATGAAGCAAGCAAGTGCAACCTGTGTCTGATCAGCTTGCAAGCGTATAACGGCAGCTACCATCCGTCCAGTTTCGTCTTTCTCTAATTTTTTTCCCCTTTTGTCACCATTCAATGACGTAGCAGCAGCAGCAGTGTGTCAGTGATGTCGGCTATGTCTACCAAAAAGTACAATTTTCAGTAAATCTGAAACTGTGTCTCTGTAATTGTCTGGTAGTTTGGCCTGTCTGTTTGGCTAGCTATTGAGATGAGGGACACTTGTCTACTTCAAGTTTGGTTGATGCTATTTCTGATGCTATTAATGTTGATAGTGCTGCATCAATGCCAAACTTTGCCTTCATCGCCGCTACCATTTTTCACTACCATCACTTCATGTCGGATTGATCAATGGCACTTTGCATGAGCAATTTGGCTTTGGGAGACTTCAGCAGTTGCTAGCATAAGTTCTGGTGGTGGTGGCGATGATGGTGGCTGTGGTGGTGGTGGTAGTAATCGGAATCGGTCGTCATCTTTCTCCTTCTCTTCTGTGGCTTAGGTTCAGTGACAGTGGCCCTTCAGTGCACTGCCGAAGCACCACATTTGGCTGCTGCTGCTGCTGAGCAAAGTGCACACACAGGGACTCTCTAGCGAGCACATTTACTGTCTATTCCAAACTCCATGCTCAATTGCCATCCTCGTCCTTTCACTTTCTCTCCCAGTGTGTGTGCTCCCTCTCTTTTTTCCCCTTTTTTGTTAATTACTCGTTGCTGGAGAACGCTGCCGTTCTGTTGCCGCCGTTCTGTCGACCATCACAGCAACAGCAGCAACCGCAGCAACAGCATTATATTATTTCTATTTTTCTACTTTACACTACAATTATCGAATAACATTTAAATAAAGGTGCTCTTTAGCTACCCCAGCTCTAATCTGTTTTTGCTGTTAGAGAGTGATGAATGTATGGAAACAAATCGGTGATTGAAGGCACTTTTTTCACACAAAAACCAACAAGAATCAGCTCACAAAAAAGCGAATCTTAAAGGCTTATTGTTAGGCGATTGACAGATTCTATGAATTAGGGCGACTCATTTTTTCTTGATGACGAAATATTCTCACTCCTTTCTAAATTCCACCAGCAATGCAGATCACTATTCTGTTTGATCAGTAACTTGCCGTTTTGGAAAAAAAACTTGGTACACTTTTTTACCGAGAGACGGCAGCAGCTGCACTGTTGCAAAAACTGTGTGTGTTGTGTCTCTGTTCCTTTTGATTATCTCTTCGCCAACTTGCGGCACCTTGCCGATGCAATGTCTCCATCTCTGCTGCCGACATCACTCGAGATAAACCTCCTGAGCCTTTGATATAAAGACTTGTTTCTTCCTGCAACTGGTCGCTCGCTGCACTCACCGACTCAGCTGCCATCATCATCAGAAAGCACTGTCTCGTGTGCATCATTCGCTCGCTCGCTCTCCCTCTTCTGCATTTGCTTTCGTTCACCAGCTGAAAGCCACGCTGCTGCTGTTGTTGTTTTAGTGCGTCATTTGGCTTGAAAAAAAACCCCAACGAATCGCCTCGAGAAAAAGTCCAGCACACGCACACCTTATCACAATTCAAAGATCACCACCAGCAGCAGCAGCAGCAGCAGCACGCAGAACAATTCAGCGCAGAGCTCACATTGTGCAGCTCAACTGTTTTCTCCTCCTCGTTCTGCGACACTCCGTTGTGTGCGCCGTGCTTCTGTGCCAGGCAAACTCAGTGTTTTCGCTTGTTTAAAAACTCCAAAAACAACAGTTTGTCGGTGCTCTCTCTCTCTCTCTCTCTCTCTCTCTGCTCATCAAATTGAACCCCTGATATTCCTGTGAATCATCCTCAGCATCCTCAGCATCCTCATCCTCATCATGAATCAGCCCAACCCCAACCACAACTTCCACGCGGAGATGGCAGACGCCCTCAAGTGCCCGGTCTGCCGGAAGCACGCCACCTCCAATCGCATCTACCAGTGCCCCTCCGGGCACATCATCTGCCAGTCCTGCCAGGAGGAGCACCAGTTCACCCAGTGTCCCTCCACCTGCCGGCGGCCCATCCGTCGGCCTCCGATCCGCAACTTGGCCATGGAGAAAGCGCGCCACCTCATCCTCTTTCCCTGCACCTTCAGCGACGCTGGCTGCCGCCGCCTGTTCCACCCAGTGGAGAAGGCTGCCCACGAGGCCGACCAGTGCGTCTTCCGCTCCGTGAACTGCTTCATCAAAGGTTTGTCGCTTTTAGCATTAGTGTCTTGATTGCTGTCTGGTTTTGTGTGTCTGTCTGTGTGTGTGTGGTGTGATTTAACAATTTACACCTTCTTTTTCCCCCTTTTTCCTTTTGGAATGGAAATGGATTGCACCACCACAGACTGTCCCTGGTTCCGTCCGCTGCACGAACTGCCTGGTCACCTGGAGGCTCACATAGAGGTCCTCGAAGAGCCTACTGGCAAATTTGAGTTTGCGTTGGGCAGTCTAACGGAGCTGGTGGCAGAGCGAAAGGTTGAGACGGTAATCAGTTTTATCTTTTCGGCCCTTTTTATGTTTAATACACTTACTTACTTCCTTTTTTCCCACCTTTCTTTCACCTTTTCTTCCTTTTCCTGCAGTTGGTCCTTCTGTCTGATGGGCAGAAGAAGTACATGCTGTGGTCTTGGAAGCTCGACCCCAGCCCTCAGTCTCAACAAGCGAAAACCTACGCCATTGGATTGATTGGCCTTCTGCCCGACCACCAACGGGAGGAGGAGGAGACTGCAGGAAATGTCTCCTTTTCCTACAAGCTCACTCTGGGAAACTCAACGACAGCACTCACGAAGACGTTCGAAGGAAGCCCACTGTCGCTGAACTTGCTGCCACAGCTGAACATCACCGAGGAGACCAGGGGAATGCACTTTTGTGATGAGGCCACCTTTCAGCAGCTTCTCGACAACGATGGTCTTCTGCACATTAAGGTGTCGCTCATTCCCATTATTACCCTTGATTGATTGAATTCACCAAACTATGGCGACAAACTATGGGCGAGCAAGTAACTTCATAAACACACACACACACACAACACACCGATATGTTCATGTTCTCTCTCAGCTCACTTACCGCTTCAAAAAGCTATTCCATTTTTGTCCCTAAACACACGTCTTCTGTAAGCTAGCCCACATTCCCCAGTGCAATTCTACCAACCCTACCATTCCCTGTCTATTTTTACCCGTTTCTTATTCTCAATAAGCCCGTTTTTCTATTCTGATTAAGTTTTTTCCTTCTAATATTTTACTCGAGCCAATGGTGTCTATCTTTCTATCTCTCTTCTCTTCCACTTTATAAAAAATGTTGTAACCCTTTTATCAGCAACAACACCGATATATTAGTCTAGCAGAAACTGCTAAAAACTAATAAAGATGGTAATTTAGAGTGAAATTCAATTGAAAATTTTGAAACCATTTTATGATTGCTGACAGTGCAGCTTTCCAGCAAAGCAGAAATCAGAAGAATGTTTGCTATGCTATGCAATCTAATTTTTTCAATCTGTTTGCTGGAAATTAGTTTAGGCACTTTTGATTTTGGTTTTGTTGTTTTTGATGCTGTACATTTGTTCACTTACTTTTGCTGACTATTTTTCTCTGCATTTTCACTGAGCATTTTAATTTAATGTCCGACAGAACAGTGAACAGTTGACAGTGAAGTTGTCGTGCAATTGGATGTCAAGAGGAGCGTCTTTCAATTTTGAAATTGTGCACCATTTGTCAGGTAGCTTACAACCGACAGCTCCTGTCTGACAAATTGACAGTTCTTTGCTGACTGGTGTGACGTTCCCACGTCGGTTCAAACGCTGTCAGCTCTATTTCGTTGACGTCTTTTGAAAAAACACCAAAAATTGAGCAATGTACCGCATAATCAGCTCTTTCTGTTTGCCTTGAAAACTTATCGATTACAGTTGCTGTTTGCTCAACTTTGCTTTTGTGTGAAAGTCCTTACCTCAAAGAGGTTTTCGCCTCTCTGCTGTTCAATAAACTTTTGAAAGAGGCAAACCCATGTCGGCCAAGATCACATCATTCAGTTAAAGTCTGTGCAGAGTGCCCCTCTCAAAAGCGTGTTTCATAATGGTGGAGTCAGTTCTGGTGGCACTGTACTTGCCGGTGACAAAAAGAATGCTTCCGTTTGGCGCCACGCCCACCAATATTTTGTACAGAGGGCGGCGCTTGTGATTGTTGTAGAGTCGCTGGGCGGTGTCGAGGTTGCTGGACGCCTGACAGAAGCGATATGTGCCGTCGAATATGACACAGACGTCGTCCTCTGCTCTGGTGAAAGAGGCTCCTAGCCATGGCAGTATTGTTGCTGGCCATTGCCTGACGATCGTGCTGAAGGGAGTCAAGAAAGGTCCAAACGATAGCCTCATCGAGCAGTGACACGCCCAGTCTAAGTCGCTTGCTGATGGTTTGAGAGGTGATGCCAAAGAGGGCGGCCAGTGTTGAGTTTAAAAATGAGTGTCGCATTTTTTCAGAAAGACTGCCACGCACTCGCCAATCAACTGTTTCGACCATTTCTGACCAGAACCTGAAAATGTTTTGCAAATTAAATAGTTTGAAATTTGTAACTTCTATTTCTGTTTACCATTTGGTTTGCCTTTAATGTACAAAACAAGTATCTTAGAATCGTTTTTTCTCGCGATTGCATAGCATAGCCACAGATGAAGAATCAAATGAAAGTGCTTTCTCTCTTTCTCACTCTCCCTTCTCTCTCTCTCTCTTCTCTCTCTCTCTCTCTCTCTCTCTCTCTCTCTCTCTCTCTCTCTTTCTCTCTCTCTCTCTTTCAAATAAAATTTTTTTTATTTAATCATAATTTAGAAAAAGTACAATTTAGGGCGGTACAAAGTGACATCTCCAGAAATTTTGAATCAATTAAAGAAAAAATAGAAAAGTACAAGAACAATACAAAAGAAGTGTTTGCCACTGCTGGTACTGCTGCTTTGCAATCATCTTCAACGACGACGAGTCTGTCGGCGAACATAGTCATCAATGGCAAACTGCTGGGCGATGGCCATCTCATGGAGACGGACCATGAAACGATCCTTTTTGGCAGAGCGGAACACCGGGAGCTCACCTCGCAGGTCCTCGATCATCAGCTGGTGCACATAAGCGATCAGCAGCTCTCGAAGGGCAATCAAATGGGGACTGTAGAGCAGTCGCTGGGCCTCACGCGTCGGACGGTCAGCTTTACCCTTGTCGGCCACTCGAGGAAAAAAACTGCCCATAGTAAAGAAGGTCGAGGCCACTGGGTCGAGGTCGCCGAATGGCCAGTGGCGAGGTCGGACGCCGGTCGCCAAGAAGACGCCGCGTAGCCAGTGGTGAGGTGCTGCAAATAGCCGGTCAGAGCGTTCTCCAGCACCGCGAGCTGATCACCCCCCAGGAACGCCTTCCTTGCTAAAAGAGGCAAAGAAAGCGATCTGATCGAGGTGGGCACGAGCCATGTCGTAGGGCTCCAGCAGCACCTCGAGGACGCTGGCGGGCACTGCGTCGATGAGCAGGGAGTTCAGATCGGTGGTGGTGATGCTGGTGGTGATGGTAGTTGAAGCCATTATCTCCGAGCTGTTGGTGGCGATGTGTGATCAGGGCGACGGTAGTGGCAAGTGAAGTGTTTGATTTTCTGAAAGCAACTCTTTCCCTTTCTTTCTTTCTCTCTCCAAAGCGCACTGAACCGGTGTTTTGGTGCGACTGAAAACCGATGTGTTGAAAGGCAGAGAGAGAGAGAGAGAGAGAGAGAGAGAGAGAGAGAGAGAGAGAGGCTGATAGATAAGGTTTATTCAACTAAAAACTAGAGAATAACTAACTCATTACAGTGAGATACGCCACTCTAAATAAAGTGGGAGAACAATGCTTGGAAGTTCCAAAATCACAAAGGTTCTAAAACTTAACACGATGTTTTACTACCACCGAATAGTGTGCAAAGTACTTTGCCTGTCTGGTTGTCTGGCTGGTAGTTGCGAGGGTGAATAGATGATAGGCAATGGAAACGAAAGACGAGACGAGACGAAGGGAGGTCTTTGTGAAGACGACGACGACGACGACGATGATGACAAAGAGGAGGCTAGTTGGGCTTCGTCTGCCAAGTAAACTAGTGAACTAGTAAAACTCAAATTCGCAATGTCTGAATGATGCACTGTCTGAGCATGATAACTGGTGCAAGTACTACTGGCGAGTGGAATTTTTATTGAGTCGGGAGAGAAAGAGTAAAACAGAGAAACAAAAAGAAAGAGGAGAAAGAGGAGAAGGGGAGATTGGTTCAGGCATGGGCCACTGCCTCCTCGACGCATCGAACCAGGCCGACCATCATCTGCTGAACACTGCGCAGAAATCGATTGGCAGTCGCCAGCATCGGCTCCATCAGGACTCGGGAATGGACCTCGACAACGACGGCGATGACGTTCAAGTCTTGCCCTTCATCGCCTTCGTCTTCGTCCTGGTCCTCCAGATCCTCATTTGCCTCTTCGAGGCCTCGGGCGCAGATGTCCTCGTAGACAAACTGAAGTAGGTCGACCAGTTCTTCTCTCAGCCGAATGACCAGCGAACTACTGCAGATGGAGGGGACGGCGGAAGCGGCTTCCTCCCAAATGCTCTCCTCGACTTCATCATCAAACATCTGATTCACATTCCAGAAAGCTGAGTGCTCAAGGTCAAGTTCGAGGTTGGGTCGGTAGCGGGTAGGATCTCTTTCAAAGTTTTGATAGTCCTGGACCAGGCTGAGCAGGTGGGCGTAGAGCAGGCCGGTCAGGGCAGTCATTCGCCGGTTCAACAGAGCAGGGCGGTGGGGTCGACGACGAAGAAGGCCGATCAACTGGTCAGTCATCAACTGGGCCAGGCACTGGCGAGCCCGTTCATACGGCTCGGTGATTGCCTCGCGGACGTTGACCGGGATGTTGGCCATGCCGATGGAGAAGAGAAGTGACGAGGTGTTTCGGTCGGGAACGGCCATTCTTCCGGTAGTTTTCCGGTTCTTATTGTTCGGTCAGTTGAGGTCAATTGGGTGAGGGTGAGTGTGATTGCTTTCTTGCTGGCTGGCTGGTGTGCTAACTGACTTGATTGAGGTAACTCGACCTGAAGAACGCTGCTGTGTATTTCAGCAAAACAGTTGTCTCACTTGATACAGCGAAAGAATTTCAGCCGATTGTAAAATGAGTCGCTTGTGTCTGGCTGGCCTGCTGTCTGGCTTTGTCTTGCAGGCTTCACCGCAACAGTGATTTCTATCACTTAATGTGCGTTTGTTTGTTTGTTTATCAGTGCTAGTGTGAGTTAATTGGTAATCATCAGAGTAAAGTGCTCGACAACCACGAGTTGAGCTTTGCTTTCCAGACAGGTCAGTTTCTTCTTTCTTCAGTGCCAGTTAGTACCGTTCTCTCTGTCTGTCTGACTGTACTCGGTTCATTTTGGCCTTGTCTGTGCCCTATTCTTGAGCACACTTTCCTTCTTCTGCAAAAACTAAGATTGCACCGCCTGTAGACAGTGCTGCATTGCTCTGTCTCGTTGTCTGAAAGCTGAATGCGGCATTGCAGTCTGCGGCAGAGTCATTAGCCATTGAGAAAGTGAAAAAAAGAGGAAGGAAAGAGAGTGCAAACCCAATTCTGAAACTCAAATCAGAAATCTGATTAAATTGTTCCAACTGACGCCAACTTCCTACTCCTCTTGGCAGGACAGTTAATTTGATGCCCAATGTGACCTGTCTGCGATGAGTGGATCAGTCTTTGCTGGCATCTCCTTACTTTCCTGGCACGGCTAGTGCACTGGGCGTATGCTCAGTTAGTCGGTTCATTTCCAAATTCCCTCGCTTTTCCTGTTTTGCACTTCCCGAGCTTTGAGCTGCCCGAAACATCTCCTGATTCTCTATTCTCTGGTCTTCAACCGAAGCCATGCCGCCTCGACGCTCACTCCCGAACCTCTGTGTCATCGCCGTCATGAAGATGCTGACCCCAAATGATCAACTGAAGACGGCCCAGGTGAGCCCTCGATGTGCCGTTCTGGTGCGAGCTGCCAATCGACGAGTGAAGATGCTGGTCATTACACGTTCAAAAGATTTTAGATATATAGAAAGGTGCATCAACCACCTCTCCCTTGCCTCAAAGCTCAGTATGCAGTTGTTGCCAGCAGGTGGTGAACCCTTTCCCGACTATCCGATGACCACTACCCGAATCAGCAAGTGGAACTGTCTGCTGGTCCACAAAGATCAGCGTCTCGACCAGCGAACTGTTGAGCAGATTGTCAATGCCTTCTCTGCCGTCACCGATCTCAAGTTGGATATGTTCCATAAATTCAACCGTAAGAACCTGATTGCTGGAGCGTCATGAGTGGACTAATCAACTGACCAGTTTGGCGTGTTTTGGCTTATTGGGCGGGGCTGATATGGATCTGCCCACCGAGCCCCGTCTCATCTCTGCCATCAATACACTTTCTGCTCTTCAGTGCCTGGCCATGGGCTATAATGGCAATCACCAGCAACCCGAACTGTTTATACTTGCTCAGCTGAAGATGGCTGTCATCTTTTTTGGCACTACAACCAAAGGCGTCTTTCAGCGCTCTCTGGAACGTCACGCTGCCGGCAATGTCGATCTGAAGGTGCACTTGATTGGCTATGACTATAGCGAATTGTTTGGTTTAAGCAAACCCCTTTGCAGGCAAATCTTTCGTACAAGCAGTTTTAGGGTCAGCTATGACCGTGACTATGTACCTCTTCTCTGCCGTCAGTTGCCCTTCCTCACTTCTCTGTCGGCTGCAAGGAAGCGCGCCAGCTGGAAGCACTCTTCACTTCCCTTTACACACTTCCACAGCTTGTCCACTTGAACATGTCGTTTTACTGGCTGCGTGGGGAAGAGGGGAACCAGTTTGAGGAGCCCACGCCGCCCCTTCGTCCACTGGCTCAGTTGACCTCCCATAAGGCGCTTGATTTGTACCTGCACCTGCACTTTCACAATCAGATGCAGTGGCTGAAGCATCTGCCGGAGACAATGCCTTGACTGCAGGTCATTCATCTTAAAGCCTTACTCTGTATTAGCTGTGGTGTTTATCTCCACAAATATTTTTAAAGCGAGTATAGCGAAACCACAAACCCAAGCACCTCGAATGCTCTCAAATGCCTCCGTGCCACACTTCCCCTGCTTCACCCCGGTGTTCCTCAAGACCGAATCATTTTGCTCTGGGATCAAAACGACTTGCAAAATCCGCGTTCAACTCTCAAGGAACTGACGTCCACCAGCAAGTGATCATTCGGTCAGTTTTCAGCTTTTGTCCAATTGAATTCTTCTCTAATGTTTCCTATTTTTTTACTGCAGAAACAACTTCGATGCCTTTACCTGAAACAACAACCAACAGATTAATCTTTGCAAAAAACAGCGCATTTTATTCTTTGTTTAACTCTTACGTTTAGTGCGCGCGTACTTTTACTCATTTATTCAGCTGAGAACACACATACAAATAGAAAAAAATAGATGTAAGAAACAAAAAAAGTGAAGTGAACACCAATAAAGTTGATAGAAAAGAGAAAGACTGGCTGATAAACAGTCGATGGGGTACAAGTATGGCCTGTTACAATGGTGGTGGTGATGGTGGATGTGTTTGTGGGTGGGCGGTAAGGATGTACAGGAGGAGGAAAAAAAGAGGTAAATTTTTATTGAGTTGATTTGGGAACAGATAAGGAACAGATAACAAAAGAGAATGGAAAAAAGTTTTTAAATTCAAAATACAGTGATGATGATGAAGAGGAGAA
This sequence comes from Tyrophagus putrescentiae, assembly GCA_024499935.1. Lineage (NCBI taxonomy): Eukaryota > Metazoa > Arthropoda > Arachnida > Sarcoptiformes > Acaridae > Tyrophagus > Tyrophagus putrescentiae. Next base: position 2,284,916 of record JAMZRA010000005.1, read on the forward strand.
AGAGGGCACTCTGCTTCTTCAGTGGCCGTCCTAGAAAGCACCGGCAGTTTCGAAGAAGCGATGCACGGCGACGGACATCTCCTGGAGGGCGGCCATGAACTGGCTGGCGGCGACCATCATCGCCTCCTCCTTGCCGCGAACAATCTCCTGGACCTGCTGCTGATGTTCTTCTCCAAGCAGCTGCAGTCTATGTCCCGGCAGGTAGGCACCTCGGCTTCGCAGATCGCGTATCAGACAACGGACGAAGGCGAGCACTAGGTGGCGAGCGCCGATGACGGTGTGGCTGAAGTGCAGGCGGCGGCGCAGCTGATCACCGGACTGCCCGGCCTGAGGGCAGATCGGCCTACGACGAAGAAGCGATCGACCAGGTCGAGGTCTCTGAGAGAGTCGTAAGGGGGCGGAGGTGGAAGGGGCAAAGAGGGCGTCGTTTTCTGAGGTTTGAGGCGCTCCAGGCGGAAGTCGACGTAGACCCGGGTGATGACGACGATGGCGTCTCGCAGGGCGTCAGTCAGCTCCCTCCACAGCTGCTGCTGCTGCCGCTGTCGACTTTGGGTCGACGGTCGTTCGCCGTGATTCGAGATGTTGATCATCCGCCGGACAGTGCCCTCGACGACGATTATCTGTCGATCAAGGGTGGCCCGCAGTCGAGCGGGCAGTGCAATGACTACTCCGGCGGTTGTGGAGATAATTCACCTGCAACGGGCACGCTCTCAGCGGGTTGTGGTTTACTAGCCAGGCAGTTGCCTATTGGTTGTGTTTTATTTGGGCACTTTTACAAGCGGGTGGATAAAGGTGATAAATGGAGCAGTTGACGAGTGTTTTGTTGTTGCTGCCTCTGCTGTTTCTTTGTTCAGAGTTGTGATGCAAGTGGCCCCCGGTTCTGTTTTGGCTGACTGACTGGCGACTGACCGTCGCTAGTACCTGTGAGAATTTTAGAGAGTTTCCAGTGGTTTGTCGTCGGCAGTACTGCAAACACACGCACACACATATTACAAAGTGCACCTCCTTCTTCAAGACTGGAGAAAGTGTTTCAGGAATGAATGGTGGTAGGTATCATCAGTATCAATATTAGAGGCAGAAGCAGCGGGGGCGGCGGCGGCAACAGCATTACCGTCTTTGTGGTGACAGAGCACATGTGACGCTGAGCTGACGCTGAAGGTCATCTCTAACAGGAAAACAAATTGGCAGGCAGGAAAGCTGGCAAGCAAAAGAACATGCAAACTGCAAACTGTAAAGCAGTTGTGTGCTTGTCCAGCAGCAACAAAAGCAACTGGAACTGTCCTTGAAACAGCAGCAGTACAAGTCACTCTAGCAAGAATCAAAAGAAAGAGAGAGCACACAAAGAAAGTTGTGGTGGTTTTGACACCGTTTTATATTTTATTCATTCAATTTAACTCAACTCAACTCAAGAATACAAGAAAGACACAGAGAAGTACTCAATACAAGGACATGTTGGAAAAAGAGAGATTGCAGGCGAGAATTAGCGATTGCAGTAGTCCAAGCACTGATGTCTTCCGATGTCTTCCGTGAACTGAGGAGGAGAAGGAAGAGGGCTCTGCTTCTTTTTCTTCAGTAGCCGTGGGAGCAGGCCGTCTCGATGATGCGATGCACAGCGAGGGACATCTCCTGGAGGGCGCCCATGAACTGGGTGGCGCAGACCATCATCGCCTCCTCCTTGCTGCGAACAATGTGGTGATCCAGTCCCATGCAGAGGGTCCAGCCTCGCAGATCAGTGATCAGACCTCGAACGAAGACGAGCACCTGCACCAGCACTACCCTGACTTGAGTCGGACATGTCGTCAATGTTGACAGGCAAAGTGGTAGGTGGTAAACCGACAGACACACCGACACGCACTGGTCAGGTGGCCAGGGAGAAAGCCAAGGTACAAGAAGAAGGCACAGGCAGGCAGTCAGAAAAATATGAAAGCTGAGCTAAGTGGTGAGTTGAACTGTTGGAAAGCTGCTGCTGCTGCTGCTGAAAGGTTCAGAAAACAAGTACCGCAAACAAGTCACAAAAGTGTGTATTGAGCCACCGGTAGTTGAGGAAACTGTGTGTTGGCGCAGACATTCCTGGTTATCAGTTTGGCTCGGACATGGTCGTTGTTGGGAAGATAAGTCACACACACTCACTTCACACACTTTGCCACTGTCAAGTGTCACAGCGCGTCTCAACAGGCAGTTAACAACAGAAAAAGAAGAAGAAGAAGAACAGTTGCAGAGGGCACAAGTCACAGCAAACACAGTCAGACAAAGAGGGGAGTAAGATGAGGCGTCGAGTTGAAGCGAGTCGGCAAAAGACAGGCGAGGCTGAAAGCGGCGCAGGAAAAAACGATACAAGTCAGAAAGTGTGTTCTACAAGTTGAGCAGTGTGTGGTAATCAAATGAAAGCCGGAGAGAGGGGGAGAGAGAACATAGTGTGATGTTGTCAACACTGCCACTTTCCATCCTTGAAATCCTTTGCTTGTTTGTTTGTTTGTTTGTTAATTAAGATTATTTTGTCACACTTTGGAATACTATTGTCCTAACCTTATTGATCTACATTGGAAGCCCTTCTCCTCGAAACAGCACACACTCGTCGCTGCCTGGGCACTCGTCGCTGAACACTCGCTTACATATGGCTCTACCAGTTGCGGCAAGGTGTCATCATCATCGCCTTTGTTACTATGCCCTTCTATACTCTCCCCAGCAACTATAGCCGAGGCACAGCGCTCTGTTGTACTCGTCAGGTCAAGCTATCACAGGTACGAAGGCTGAAATGAAACCTTGTGCTGTGAGTCAGCAGCTGTGGAATGCAGACTGCAGCACCAGTGTTGCCTGGCACCCAGACAGGAAGAGACAGGTCAAGAGAAAAATATGAAAAGAGTTCAAGGCAGTTCTAAATGCCGTCGCAGATCATGTGTTTCATTCAGCCAATGGCCTCGGTGGCACTGGTGGTGGTGGTGGTAGTTGCTAACCAGTGAAAGACCAGTGAAATCTAGCGCACTCTTTTGCGCATATAGCGCGTATATCGTCATCCTTCTCTTGCCCCCTTCTTCCTTTGGCCTTTTGCCCTTTTGCTTAGTTTGTTAATTAGTTGACTCAACACAAAAGCTGAACTAGCCTGATGATTCAGGTGCTGCTCTGCTTTTCTGCTCTAGCTCAGCACATACTTCAAGTCTAGACAAATGGAATTCACTATTCAGCAAGTAGTGTTCAAACGGCAAAAGCTTTCGCTTCATTGAGATCGATAGTTGGAAATAGATGTTGGAAAAAAATGGTTCGCTGATTTAGTAACATGAGGCAATTCTTGCATCATGGCAGAAACTTTGACGGAGGTGACATTGAATCCCTTTATCCGCTATGCACTAAACCTGATCGGAAGGTACAAATCAACCTAAAAGTGGTAACGAACACTGGGAAGGGTACATGATAGCTGAACAAACAAAAGGAGTTGTTGTTATGTAACAATTTTAGCTGCACTGAGAAATTATCTTTTGAAAGCAACCAAGCATCGTATGACACCAGCGTACTTTTCACGACCACTTGTACCCAGAAGCCGAGATCATACGAGAAACAGAAGTCCGATGATTATCAACCGAAGTAGCCGAGAAGTCGTGGGAAACCAACCTTTGGACTCCTGATAGGTCACCTTCAGCAAACAACCAACCTTTACCAAACAATCACCCTCTCCTCATTAATTTAGTATAAAAGGACTGAACACTTCAGCAGAAAGAGACAGACACACAGACGGACATCAACAGACCGAAACCCGCTGACAACACCGCAACCACCGACTACCTGAAACCAACACTTTGAGGAGATTGGGAAATCTCCTCACCTTTAAACTCTTCGCTTGCTGGAGAGACTGATCATTTCTCCTTTGTCTAATCATTAATTATTCTGTGAAATAAAAGCAATTTAATTCGACTGTCCCCTGTACCACCATTTATTGCCCGGCCAAGCAGTAAACTGGTGAAGAGAGTAATTAGTGAAAAAATTCAAAGTCTTGAACAGCAGACCGCGAACAAGTTCCCGGAGTTTGGGACCTGGAAGGTGCAATTGGATTGGCTGAACCTCTGGACTCCCGGCTCCAAAACAACAGGTTAATAGGACCCAGTAACCAAACCTACATAGATAAATAATGTGTTCAATGTGCAAATCAAATCAGGTAGCGGCAGCAACAACAGCAATGCACACACAATTAGAAAGAGCGGGACAATTGGATTGGAGCGAAACGATTGGACTGTCTCTTGCAAGTGAGACAGTGAAATGATTCTGCAAAGTAAGGCAAAGTGAAATGAAAGAGGGAGAGAGTGAGTGAACAAGTGAGCGCAGTTTTTGCTGTGCACAGCGGCGAAATGGCCACAATTGGCGCAACGACACTCTCTCTCTCTCTCTCTCTCTCGGTTGGCCAGCGCTTGTGGCGAGTCACATTTTTGTCCCCCTCTCTCTCCCCATCTTGTGACCACCACATGTTTGTTGACTCAAGAAGATGTGCCGTTTAGGCAGTTCGTTTCCGTCCATTTCTCGTAGTGCCGTAACTGCAGGCACGTGTCAGTGGTGGTGGTGGTCTTCTGCTACTACTGCTTCGGTGACATATCGATCAGGCAACAGGGCATACTAATTAATCAAAAGGTCTAAATGTGTGTTTACACTAGTGTCACTTTCCTCTACTCTGAAGTGATGCACAAGTTCGGCTTTTGGAGGGGCATTAGGGGCATTGTGTGTGCTACTGAATCTGTGTGTGTGCGTGTGTGTTTGCCGGCAGATGCTAGTTGTGCACTTGATGATGATGAAGTCACTGAAAATCACCAGTTGTAGTGCTAAATGGCTTTCAATAGTAGAACCAGTCAAAACTTTTCTTATCAAAATGAAAAATGTCATTTTTTAAGTGATCGCCTGACTGTGCCAAACTGTAAACTGAGCTAAAGTCAAAGCATAACTGTCTCAATCAGAGCACGCATTTGGCTGCTTTGGAAAATAAGTGAGCATCAAAATTGAATAGATTGGATGCGGTTTACTGTGTCACCACAAGTTACTGTCATAACATTATGATTTGGATATGTCTGTGTGTCAGTTTGTTTGCTTGCCTGCCGGTTTGTTTGTCTGTTTGTCACAGTGTGAACAGTGTGAACAGTGAAGACAGTGCTTGCAGTGTTGAGTCGTTGTGAGTTAGTGGGTACGACGACTGACTCTGCTTACCTCTGATGCAGGTCTCACAAACTGCCGGGTGCTTCATCTTTAGCTCGGGGTAGGCCTTTTTCAGCTCCACGGTGACCTTTTTTCTTGGATGTCCCCAGGCTGCATGCATGTTGAGAGGCTCACGGGCAACACACGACTGGTCAGCAACTGACGACCCCTCGGCACTTGTCTGGTACAGGTCGCCTTGGCGAGGAACCTCAAAGTGGATGTTTTCAGGAGCCAAGTCAATAGTCTGCTGGGTAACGGTTGTCTTTTGTTGATCGAAAACCACCGAAAGACCATCTTCGGTGAGCTGACTGACCTAGACGAGCGCCGAGTTGAAGTCTGATGTGAAGCGGGCATCCTTCAGATGAAGCTTTCCAGAGTCATTGCTCACTACAGCCTCCCCAACGCCCATCACTGGAGAGGTCTGTCCGTTGGCTGTAGTGACGGTGCCTTGCTTAGACTGGTCCAAACTGATGAAGAGCTCTTTGGAAGGCAGATGATGGGCACTAGTTCCAGAGTCGATGCACACAGTTGTCTTATTTTTAGTGCAGTTGGTTGACGCTGCAAAAGAAAAGACACCAGTCAGGTAGGCGGAAACGTTCGAATTGTTATTAACAATATTCGAATTGTTCACACCGGCACTGGTGTTGACAACTTTGCCTGAGTAGCGGCAACCACGGTCGATGTGACCGGGAAGACCAAAGTTGTTGCAGATGACGTCCTGGTTGGAGTAAACACGTCGAGGAAAGTTGTTTAAACAACGGGGAGCTCCACGGTAGTCCCAGCTGTTGCCGTCGCGCCAGTTGTTGCCACGAAAGTTGCCACCTCAAAAGTTGTTGCCTCGATTAAATCCAGTGCTGCGGTTGCTGGCAAATTGTGCCACGTCCTCGAGTTGCTTGCCGTCTTCTCAGAGCTCAGCGCACTCCTGGCGAAGGCGCTCCACAGTTTTTTCTTCAGTGTCGCAGGTGCGAAAACTGATCCCGATTAGCTTTGCACCTTGATCATTGCTTGGCAGTGCTTTAGAAAGCATCTCATTAAATTTTGACGACTACACTTCACCGCCTGCCAGCTTCAGATGTGCCACTCCAGAAGAAAAGTCCTCGATGAATTTGTCCACAGTAGGAGAGTCGTAGGACTTGAGTTTCAAAGCTCGCACCTTTTCTTTAAGTTTGAGCTGGCGTTCCTGAGTTTTGCCACCATGAAGGCGCTTCAGAATGTTGTAGGCCTTATAAGTGCAGTAAGTGCCAACGACGGGTGACTGAAGACGATCAGGGATGCTGCCAATCAGTTTGATGAAGGCCAGCTCAGTGCTCATTGGGGTAGTCAGGGCTTCAAGTTGTCCGTTTTTTGCGAAAAGAGGCATTCAGCTCCATACTCCAAAGCTCAAAGTTGAACTCGGTCAAAGATCGGACAGGCAAAGAGTGTGTCCCTCCTCGGTCGGCAGGTAGCGGTGCGACTAGGAGACGGTCCACAAATGACTTGGCAATGGCAGTCAAACGCTGAAGTAGAGGCATCAGGTTGCAAGAGATGACCATCAAGACCAGTTGGATGAAGATCACCCACAGATACCAACTCGGTTCGGCCAGAGTAGAAGACATGCTCAGCTGGCGAGCAGTGCTGATAACGTGACGAACAGACAGACAAAGACGACGGCCAGTGGATAGTAACAAGACCACGACAAAGTAACAACGGTAACAAAGTAGCAGGTATAACACAAATATAATAACTACAACAAACAATACAAATCACATCAGTAGCAGACATCACTCAATGTAGCTCAATTTATCCAACTTGCCAGTGTTCGAAGTTTGTTCATCGTCATTTAGAATCTCATTGTTCAACAGTAAGTATTAGTATCAGTATCAGCATTAGCGGGAACAGCAGCAGCAACGGCGGCAACAGCATTACCGTCTCTGTGGTGACAGAGCACATGTAACGCTGAGCTAAAGGTCATTTCTAACAGGAAGACAAATTGGCAGGCAGGATCGCTGGCAAGCAAGAGAACAGGCAGATTGTAAACTGTAAAGCAGTTGTGTGCTTGTCCAGCAGCAGCAAAAGCAACTGGAACTGTCCTTGAAACAGCAGCAGTACAAGTCACTCTAGCAAGAATCAAAAGAAAGAGAGAGCACACAAAGAAAGTTGTGGTGGTTTTGACACCGTTTTTATTTTATTCATTCAATTTAACTCAACTCAACTCAAGAATACAAGAAAGACACAGAGAAGTACTCAATACAAGGACATGTTGGAAAAAGAGAGATTGCAGGCGAGAATTAGCGATTGCAGTAGTCCAAGCACTGATGTCTTCCGATGTCTTCCGTGAACTGAGGAGGAGAAGGAAGAGGGCTCTGCTTCTTTTTCTTCAGTAGCGTAGGAGCAGGCCGTCTCGATGATGCGATGCACAGCGAGGGACATCTCCTGGAGGGCGCCCATGAACTGGGTGGCGCAGACCATCATCGCCTCCTCCTTGCTGCGAACAATGTGGTGATCCAGTCCCATGCAGAGGGTCCAGCCTGCAGATCAGTGATCAGAGCTCGAACGAAGACGAGCACCTGGTGGCGAGCGGCGATGATGTGCTCGCTGAAGCCCTGGTTACGCAGATGAGCACTGGCCAGTTCCCAGTCCAGCTGCCCTTCGGAGTTCGCCGCGACGCTGTTGAGCATCGCCGCGCGGTCGACGACGAAGAGGGCGGCACCTCGGCGGAGGTCGCCCGGGTGGTGATCGGCAAATGGCAGCATCTGGCCCATGGCCTGGAAGCGAATGAAGGTCGCCGCCTGAGCGTTCAGGTGGCGGTTCATGGTGAGCCGGAGTTCCACCAGGCGGTATGTTTGGGCAGAGCTGAGCGGGTACCCGAAGGTGGTTTCCATCCCGCGGACGGCGTCTTCGGCGGCCTGCAGCTGGCGGCGGAGTTCCGTCTGAAGACGGGTCGGCAGCGCCTGCATGTTGTAGGGCACTCGGGCCGGTTGCAGCTGGTGGAAGTGTTCTTCGCGGCGGTGATGGTCCATAGTGAGTGGCCGAGTAGAAGTGCAAATCGAAGTGAAGTGAACAGTGAGCAGGTTGTGGCGGCTCTGGCGCTCAGAGTTGATGTGCTTGTCTGCTGAGTCAGTTTTAGTCGCTTTGATGACTGTGATGTTTGTGGCAATGTGAGGAGAGGAGAGAGAGAGAGAGAGCCAGTTCAGTCCTTCATTTCCAGGCAGAATGCCCCTCAGCTTTTGAGGAGCACACTACTACCAACGAGCTGGAAAGCTGGCGAGGCAGAGGTAGAGGCATCAACAGCAATGGAACAGTTGCTGCAACAGCAGCAGCCACTTCTAGGAATGCATCAGTCTGCTTCAAAGTAGTAGTGGTGGTGGTAGTAGACAGCACTTTTTTCTCTTTTCCCGATGCCCGCCTTCTTCTTCTTCTCACTCATTTCTAAGGCCTACAGTGAACAGAATTGCACTGTTGCACATCATGGGGTTTGCACATCAGCAGCAGGTTTATGGGGCCATTTCCTGCAACATGTGCCCATTCAAATTGTACCTGGCGAAAATTGGCCGCACTTTTGTTGGGATGTGTTCGACGACAAAGAACTGCTCAACAGCAGCACTTACTGGCTGGCTGGTCAATCACTCTGTCTGCCATTTGGGCAGGCAATTGGGGTGAACTTCCGGTGGAGGTGGTGGTATTGGCCATCGAAAGGAAGTGGAGTGCGGCGGCGGCGGGGGTGACTCTTGTTGTTCTTGTTTCAAGCGGTGCATGATGATGATGCGATGGTGGTTTGGGTAATCGGATACTAAGGTGAGAATTGACAAGAAGAGGTGACCTTGTTTGAGATAGACCGTCAGAGTTGACCGAGTGGTGACCACAATCAGTCCGAACAACAGTCAGACAGTCTATTGTGTGAGTGTGCTGTGTGATAAATGTGACTAACTGTGTCTTTGCTAGGAGCAATTGAAAGAGGAAGAGCCCAAAAAGGGAGAGAGAGAAAGAGAACGAACAAGTGCAACGTGTGTCTGAGCAGCTTGCAAGCGTATAACGGTAGCTACCATCCGTCCAGTTTCGTCTTTCTCTATTTTCCCCCTTTTTTCACCATTCAATGACGCAGCTGCAGCAGTGTGTCAGTGATGTACGCTATGTCCGCCAAAAGGTACAATTTTCCTTTGAATGAATCCGAAACTGGGTCTCTGTCCCTGTCTGGTAGTTTGGCCTGTCTGTCTATCCATTGAGATAAAGAAACATTTGTCTACCTCAAGTTAGGTTGATGCTATTTCCGATGCTATTTCTGATGATGCTGTTGCTGAAGCATCAATTAAAAAATTTGCTTTTATCGCCGTTACCATTTATCACTACCATCACTTAATGTCATTGATCAATGTCTTTGTATGAGCAATCGGCTTTTGGGAAACTTCAGCAGTCGCTAGCATAAGTGCTGATGGTGGTGGTGGTAGTAATCGGAATTGGTCGTCATCTTTCTCCTTCTTTTTTGTGGCTTAGGTTCAGTGACAGTGGCCCTTCAGTGCACTGCCAAAGCACCACATTTGGCTGCTGCTGCTGCTGCTGAGCAAAGTGCACACACAGGGACTCTCTAGCGAGCACATTTACTGTCTATTCCAAACTACATGCTCAATTGCCATCCTCGTCCTTTCACTTTTTCCCCCAGTGTGTCTTTCTCTCTTTCTCCCCCTTTTTGTTAATTACTCTTTGCTGGAGAACCCTGCCGTGGTTGCCGTCGCTCTGTCGACCATCACAGCAACAGCAGCAAGAGGATGACCTGCCCTGTAAGTGAGTGTGCCCATTAGAAGAGTGCACTGGTCGGGCAGTGCTCGTCCACCAGGCAACAAACAGATTGCAACTGCAAAGCAGCGGTGGCAAATGTACTTTGAGGTGGCAGGGAAAAAAGTGAAAAAAGGCTGATGACTGGTGACTTTGATTGGACACTACAAGGGTTTTTTTTCTTTCTTTTGCTTTCTTGCTTGTGTGCACCTCTCTCGTTTTCCTCTCTCTCTCTCTCTCTCTCTCTCTCCTTAATCAGATCAAACTTACTCGTGTTTTTCCTATCAAAGCTGTGCATCATCTTGAAACAATCAAAGTTATTTATTGAAAAACAGATCAATTGCTGGTTCGATGAATCGCTTTTTATTTTCACTTAGCCCTATCACGATAGTGTGTCGTTAGAAGGTAGCTGCTGTTGCTGCTGCCAATCAGAGCTCAGTGCTGAGCAGGCACTGGAAGGAGGAAAGCAGTGTTTTCTTCACTTGAGAATGAGTCTTAGAAAGCAGTATTCGTGAGAAAGTGCAGCGAGGGACAGAGGAGACTGGCACTGCCACTCACTTCGCATATCACAGGTGAACAGCCACCTAGGCAACCACTAACTTCTCAGCAGTGAAGAAAAAGAGGGAGAGTTTCAGTGAGTCGGAACCGCCTGAGAACGCAGCGCCAACGTTGCAAAAGAGGCACCGAACATGAGAAGTCACTTGACTGTGTGTTGCCTTGACTTGCCTCTGTTGCTGGTCGCTGGCAGGCTTGGCAACCCTTGCCACCACCGACCAGCATATTCTTCCTTGAGATTTATAGCCTGAAAAAAAGAAAGAGAAAAAGCGGTGCACTACCACCACTACTAATAGCCATCATTAATTGGAGAAAAGAGCAGGGTGAAGTACCAACACCACCACCATCACAAGTGCAGGCGATGCCAGCAAGCGAGACACTCTTTCTCTCTCGCTGTTTTCTAATTAGCCAACATATCGTTCCTTTGTCGTTTTTGTGTCCTTTATCTGAAAAGGGGGAATCGTTGCACTTGGTCCCACTGCAAAGACTCATTCTCTCCCACAGGCAACTCAGGCAAACGCAAGTGAACTGATTACGTCATTGGACTTGTGTGCTCTGTGTGTCCTTGAGCACCAATCTCCATTACTGTGACAATTAGCAGCATTAGCAGTTGCAGCAGCAGCACCTGAACAGAGAGACCTGACCAGTCATGGGAACCAAGAAGGAAAGTGTTCATTACATGCCCAAAGATTTGCTCTTTGCAGAGTCACAAGTGATGCAATTGTGCTTATTTGTGTGTGTGTGTGTGTTCTTAAGAAACATTGGACATTTGTCAGAGAGGTTTTGGAAGAAATTTTGAGTTTAAGAGTTCAAGATTGAAGTTGAATGGTAGTGTAGGAGCCAGTGTTAGAATGCACTATTTTTTTGTCAAGTGAACAAAAGAAACTGAAACTGAAAGTGTGCGTAGTGAGGATGCAGTGAGAGAGTATAATGACTGACCCAATAAAATTATCGATCAAATGGCATACAAAAGTGATCAGTAAAAGTGACCAACACGGCAGCAGCAGCCGTACAAGTCATACATGATGATGCTGGTGATGTGCGGCATGTAATCATCATGATAGAAGATTCAAAATTGATGACAATCAGGTTATAGTTTCTTCTTCTTATTCTGTTTTTCTGTTTCTTTTTCTGCTTAGCAGTTTGACCCTGCAGCAGCGAGTGACTCCTGAAAGTTCACTTGCCTGCGCGGGTCAAATGTCAAAGTCACCTATAAAAAAACAGCCACTTTATCTCCAAAAAGTGCGAATCTTGAAAAAGTGCCGCTCGAGCATTTTAATCTTAAAACATATTTCCTAATCTTCAATTTACTTTTTAGTCAATGCTCAACTTAAAAGTAGTCCACTTTAGTACTTCAATACTTCAGTACTTCACCTCTCTTTTTGTTAGGAAGGGCAGGGAGAGCGTGAGCTGATAGAGAACTTTAATCAACGTCTACAAAATAACAACTGACTCACTACAATGAGATGCGCCATTCTAAATAGAGTGGGAGAGCAATGCTTGACAGTTCTAAAATCATAAAGGTTCTAAAACCTAACACACCCCCTGATTTTAGAACGTCAAGGGACGTCCAACTGCTGACGTCAGCTTGCTCTCGGTCTAGCAGGCCCCACCAAGGATCGGCGCCATCTTGTCTTCCACGACCGCTGACCAGTGCTCATCTCGACTTGACTCAGGCTCGCCACCAGACGACTTCAGCTTTGCACAACTCGACCAGTACTTTGTACCTTGGGTCCCAGGCATCTACACTTGACTCATGTGTACTCTTACACGTTGCGTACTCTTACGCTTTAGTGATGGCATGCCTGGACCTGTACTCTGCACTCTTCGGCCTGTGCTCGTCTTTGGTAGTCGTAGGTCCGCCATCCTCCAGAGAGCCTTGCACTGTCGACGTCGGTCCGACTTCTGGTACTTGGCCATGGTGAGCTGCTTGTCCATCTTATAGCTCCTCTCCCTCCTCCGTCCAAGATCGGCTGCTGACGTGGGACTTCGGCTTTCCGAAGGGGACTTCATCTTCTTCGACACAAGCGGCACTCTTGCTTGCTTGGTCATCTTCAACTCCTGTCCCAATCTTCACCACGTCAGCCGATAGCTCAATGAGCACTCGTGCTGATAACGTGTTAGGAGGGGAGGGAGAGCGTGAGCTGATAGAGAACTTTAATCAACATCTACTAAAAAACGACTGATTCACTACAGTGAGATGTGCCACTCTAAATAAAGTGAGAGAGCAATGCTTGACAGTTCTAAAATCATAAAGGTTCTGAAACCTAACACTTTTTAAGCGCAGTCATTTTTTGCACAGTGAAGCAAGTGATGCAAAAAGAAAAACACTCTCCAAAATAAAATGTTTTTATCAAACACGATCATCAAGATCAGTGTGATAAGCTACAAACGATTAAAAACAATCATACATTTGGAGAAGAAAAAGATGTCACTGGCACTGCCAATTTGACAGGCAAAGACAGTCGCCAAATTAGAAAAGCAGTCTACTGAAGTAGAGTCGCCATCTGCATGTGCCAAGCAGAAGCAGGTTTTCTAAATGGTCACACACTGGTAGACAGTGAAAACAAAACAAAGCACAAATAGAGAATCAATTCAACAATCCGAAACTACAACTGCTAACTACAAAAAGCTTTGCAAAATTTGCAAAAAAAGAAAGGAATTTATAGTGGAAATAATTATGGTAGTGGTGGTCGTAGTCGTGGACAAAAAGTAAACGGAAAAAGCACAATTTGAAAAATGTTCCAGAGAGATCCAAAGATGTTGAAGTGGTGTGGGTGTAATCAAATAAGGGAAGGTCGTTAAAGTACTGTGAAACAGTAGAAATGCTAATAGGAATAGTAAACACACACAAGTAAGCGTCAAACACAAATAGAATCACAAACTATTCTCACGTAAGTTCGCCAGTCTTTTCAACAAGCGAAAAGGAACAAAAAGTAGTTCACTTTGTTCTGGTCGGTTCACCTCTTCTTCAGCAGTGTACGGTCGAAAGGTGAAGACGACATAGTTCTTCGGACTGGCTCCATCTGAGCTTTCACACATTTGCAACGTCATAACGCCCAACTTCCAATCCTCTTCTTCGTCCTCGTTCTCCTTTGTCCTGGTCGTCTTTGTCTGCATCTGCGTGTGAATCTCCGCAAGCAGCTCGTAGAGCAGCGCCTCCTCCTCCTCGGTGAAACATCTCTCGGTGTGACCTTCCTCCCTGGCCACCGCCCTCTCCATGGCCAGCAGAGTGGCCACCTCCTCGAAGACCGCCTGTCGAGTGCTGAGGCCCCCGCAGAGCTCCCGGATGATGTACTGCAGCTCGTAGGCGGCCTCTTTGCTGAAGGTCGCATCGGCAAACTTCAGCACCTTGAAGACGGCCGGCCACAGGTTCAGTTGGCCCTCTCTGGCCTGATTGGGATCGGCGTGCAGCAGGAGCAGCCGTTGGTAGAAGGCGACCACATTCGCATGATATCGCTTCTCAATAAAGTCAAACAGGTAGTCGTTGAGCTTCTTCTTCTCCTTCTCCTTCTCCTTCTCCTCCGAGTCTTTGTAGTCATTGGCATCCAGTTTTTCAAAATCAGAATCTTCTTCCGATTCTTCATCATCCTCCTCTTCCAGATTTTCTTTTTGATCTAGTTTCTCTTCTTTTGATTTTTCCAGTTCCTTCAACAGCTGCTGCAGTCGCCACCGACGGTAGGCGCAGCCTACCTGGTCAATGGCAAAAATTCCAGGCAGTAAACTGGTGTTAAGGACCTTCTCAAAAATCGCGAATAACTCGAAAACTTGCTCCTTGCTATACTTGGCACTGCCGAGTTCTGCAATAAAGAAAGTGTGAAGTGAAGTGAATAAATGAATGAATGGGAATAAAGGTAAAAATAAAAAGAAGTATTAGTGATTGATTCGTTCACAAAAAGTTGGAAAGATGCTTGACTTACTTTTTTCGTATGCCTTCTGCTTCCGTCGGGCAGCAGCAGCAGCAGTTTTTGAAACGGTTTTAGTGAAAGGAAGCTTTTTGACTGGGTCGGCTTTGGCTGATGACGATGATGATGATGATGCTGCTGCTGTTGTTGCTGATGATGATGATGATGAAGTTGAAGGAGCAGTGTTGCTAGAGCCAGAAATAGAAGCTGCCATTGCTATTTTTATATCTGCAAGTACGGTGGTCAACGGTTCGGAAACGGAGGCTAATTTTGGAGAAGCTGCTGCTGATGCTTCTAGAGCTAAGTTTGAAGCGATTGCAGTTGCAGCAGAAACTTTTGAAGGTGAGATTTTTGAAACCTGAGTTGCAAGAAGAGTTTTTAGAGCAGCATTTGAAACTGATGTTGTATCTGGAAGCTCTGGAGCTGGCGTTTTTAGAGCCGGAGCTTTTGAAGTTGAAACTTTTGAGCCTTTCGTCGCATTTAAATCGGCCAATATCGTCTCCACAGCCGTCGCAAAAGTGCTTAGCTGATTAAACTCCTCCGTTGATAAGGTCGGCGCTGTCTTTTTGGAGCTGACGGCGTCGGCGGATGAAGGAACTACTTTCGTCTTCTTTAATTTTGTATTTTCATGGCTAGAGGAAGTGGAAGTGGAAGCAGACGTGGTGATCACTGCTTTCTGATCACCACTAACAATCACCGTGGAAGAGGACGCCGGGTCGAGAACAAAGTTTCCGCTTTTGGAGTCCTTTTTGAAGACCAGCTTAATCGACGACGAGTCATTGAAGCCCGAAAAGACGTTCTCGCTTTTTGCCTTTTCCTTGCACATTTGATTGTTTTTCATGGACGAAAAGCACGTCTTCTCGTCAGAAGTCTTGGCAGAGCCCTTTTTAGCGTCTGAAAAAAAGAAGAAGAAAAGCGTTAGAGCTAAGAGTTCAAAACAATGTAGCAAAAATCCTCAAAAAGAGTCTTCTTTTGAGGATTTCATTCTTTACAGACCACTTTGTTTGTTACCTTTCGAAGAAGAAGAAGAAGGCGAAGACGACCAAGACGAAGATAATACTAAAGAGGAAGATGCAAAGGAAGGTGAAGATGAGAACGAGGTTTCCGCCAGCTGCTTTAAACCTTTACTTCCGGTCTGTTGAGCAGCTGCCGTCCACATGGGCGGCGCCGTCGTCCACCGCTGATCAGGTCGCACCTTGGGCGGGCGGTTATCACTGGCCAGCGCCCGCTTCATGTACCCCGCCAGGTCGCCTTCGTCCTCGTCGTCCTGGTGGTCCTCGACGAGGCCCCTCGTCGGCAGGGTGATCATCAGCGCCTCGCTGCCGCCGCCGCCCTGGCTCGCCTGCGGAATCATCTCCACCCACTTCTGCAGCACCACCCGATAGGAGATCAAGTCCAGGCGGTAGGGCTTCGTCGCCTCGTTTACCAGCGCCAGCAACTGCTCCACGCCGGTGACCTTCCAGGTCGAGCTGCTTGAAGAGCCGGAACCGGAAGCAGAAGCAGAAGTGGCTTTCTTTTTTCCCTTCACTTCCGCCGCCTCCTTCTTCGGGAGCGGCAGCATCGGGCGGATCAGCTGGGCCGTCTCTTGCGGCGCAAAGTAGTTGATGGCTTTGAAGAGCCGGAGCTCTGCGGCCAGCTGCGGATCGCTCTGCGCCAGGTCGCCGGCAAGGGAGGGGGGCGCTATCTCCCGCCACAAGCCTTCTTGGCCGAAGATCACCGCGTAGAGGTAATAGCAGTGGGCGCTCAGCGCCTCCCGGCCGAGCACCTTCTCGAAGACGGTGTTCAGCATGTTCGCGGCGACGATCTGCCGACCTAGTCCGACGACGGAGCGACGGCGCTCGCCGACGTTGTACCGCCCCCAAGAGTTGAAGCCCAGCAGGTGGCCGGTGGCCAGCGCGTTCAGCCGCGCCCAGTAGTGGTCGTTAAAGAGGGCCCGGTCGGCGAAGAAGCGCTCCACGTGGCCCTCCAGGTCGATCATCAGCTCGGCGGGGAAGTAGTCCTTGAAGCGGGCGAATAGGTCTATGGGAGGTCCGTTGATTGGTGGTGGTAGTGGTGGTGATGTTGATGGCTGATCACTTTCAAAACTGTCTGATTCGCTCTGATTTGAAGCAGAAGAAGGTTGCTTCGCCGTGGTCGTCTTCTTCGTCTTGTTGTGGTGGTGGTGGGACTTTTTACCCTTGCGTGCCATTGTCCTAGCTGGTAGTAGGGGTGGTGGTGATAGTGGTGGTGATAGTGGTGGTGATAATGGTGGTAATGTCAGTGTGTCTGTCGACAATAAAATTCGCCGAAGATATCAGATCGAGATTTGCTGGTGGCGGTTGTGTTGTTGTTGTTCTGCTAGCGTTGCTTTTGCCGCCGCTGCTGCTGCTGCCAGCGATGGCTCCGTCGACTGCAGTGGCCGCTTTTGCGCACAGCACCAAAAATACTCGGTGGAAAAAGGTGACTCGCACGCAAATGCAGTACTTCTAAAGAAAATAGCAGGCACGCGCTAAAGAAGCGCTGGAAAGTGCTGCTGCCAAGTGAATCAAGTAATGCGCAGCACAAAAATAGAGCAATAATTTGACCAATTTGGAACTTAATGAATTTGGAACTTCTACTACTGCTACTATTACTATTAAATTGGTAACTTTTGGTTTGGCTGCTGCTGCTGCCAAACAATTGGCAAAAGAAAAACAGGCAATCTAAAGCAGGGTCACTTCTCTCTCCCTCTCTCTCTCTCTTTCTCTACTGTGGCCACCCATTACTAATCAGAAAGACAGACAGAAAAACGCATAAATATTGGCAGATAAAGCTGTTAATAATAGTTTTGGCATTGGGGGTAGAAAAAAGAAGTGAAGCTGTTGTAGTTCTCTAATTAGTAGTAAGTGCATGCATGCTAATGTCGTTTGCTGCTGCAGCTTAAATTCATAAATTACGATCACTGAAGATGTTCACCCCTAACTGACTAACTGAAGCTGCAGCTGCAGCTGGGATTCAGCCTAGCCAGCTTTAAAACAAAAGGCAGCTTAAGAGGAGAAAAGGTAAAGTGATCAGTGGGAATAATAAAACCTCTTTTACCCTCGTTCGACTGTAATACACGAGCCCCAAGTTTGCGCCCTCTCCCTCATAAATTGTCCGTTTTACAGTGGACATTTAGAGGTGTGTATTTGCTTGCACTTAGATCGTCTTGGCAAACACTTGGCAAGACGTGTCACAACTAATCTGGCCACTCTCTGTGGTCTACCTGCCTGCCTGCCAGCCTGCCTTTTTTTCTCTGTTCAACCTAAATCTCTTTCTTCATGCTAATTAAGTGTTCGCCAGTGCACAGACCAGTGCATACCAGTGGTGAGCAGCATCAGTGCCAATGTGCCAGCAAAACCAGCAACAGCAGTCAGAGCCACGTCAGCTTAGCTCGACAGTTTTCAGAGGAAACTGTGTGGGCCGTTTGAGCTTTCCTTCTTCTACCTTTGCCTCACCGCAAATTTCAGCACACCAGGCACAAGGTACCCTGCCAAAACATGACTCACCACTCAGAGCATCATTTTCTCTGATGTTCTCAGCAAAAGTTTGAGTTTGAGGGGAAACCTTAAGGAGGTAAAAAGAATCAGCACCTTCAAAAAAAGAGAGAGCGAAGTGAGCAATGACGCACGGTGCTCTACCACCACCACCACCACCACAAACGAACGGACGGAAACGACTTTGCATTTTTCCCCTTCTTCTTCTTTTCCCTCTTCTACTTTTCCCTCTTTTTTCTCCCACAGCAACAAATATGCGCAGTGTGTCTCCTTCCTTTGTGCTAGTACCCCACTAGTCACTAGACCGCCATCACCCCCTCACTATCATCGTCATCATCCTCACTGTAATATCAGTTGTACCACTGCTCCACTTTGTCCTAACTAGTGCTTCCCACCATCATCGGCATCAGCATCAACCCATTGGCTGATTCTCTCTACTCCACTACTTTTCCGTTCTCCTTGCTCTGCTTCTTTTCTTCTTCTTTTGTGTGATCAAGCTTTCCGCTGCCTGCCGCCTGCTCTTGACATTGACATTAAATCTAGCGGTAACGCGTTCGCTCGCTTGCGCGCGCGTTTTTTTTGCTTACGCCATTTTTGCCTACGCACATTTTTCCTCTTCGGTTCTTTCTTCTCTTTCCCATTGCCTTTGCCATGCTTTCTTTTGTCTCAAAGGCCTAGAAACTCTCAGTTCTAGTGCACAATTGCGGAATCTTCGCTTGTTTGCTTGTTCATTTGGCGGCCACTTTCTTTCATCGTTTGTTCGAGAAAAAGGGGGGCGACAAAGAAACGGCAGTTGCTGATCCAGTTTCCTGAAGCGAACAGTACTGTCCTGTGTCTTCACTCACTCTTTCTGTGTCAGTTGTCAGTGTGTCGACACGCCAGATCAGTACAGACACACAGTGCTCTGCTCTACCTTTCACTCCCTTGGAGTCGTCATTCTATTGTTTCGGTGCACCAGTACTTCCTCTTCCTCCTCTACTGCAAAACAATGGGCAACACGGTCTCAAAGTGCGTCTCGGCGAACTCCGTCACTGCCGCCAGCCCTAGAGTCAACAACAACAACAACAACAGCAATCTCAACAACAGCTCTAGCAACTCTTGGCAGGGCTTCGACGACAGCGACTTTCCACCGGAGATGCTTCAGCGCATGAAAGCGTTGAAGGCGAAGAGTCGCAAGAAGTGGGTCAAGCGCTGGAAGGCCAAAGCCGAGAACGGCGACGGCGAGAAGCCCTCAACTTTTGCCAACTCCGTTTGGTCGTGGGCCTCGGCATTTACCTCCTCGTCCTCCAATTCCAATTCCTCTTCATCGAACTCGGCTCCCATCGGACAGAGGTACGCCCTGAACTCCCAATCAGTCCAGCCGATTCACAAGAAGGAGGAGGAGGATGGTCCGCCGCGCCAGGTGGCCGCCTACGACGGACCGGAAGATCGTCCGGTGGATGAGATTCTGGTGGCGCTGGTTCTGCACAACATCAAAGACCTTCACCTGTGTGGAGGCAATCTAGATCAGGATCAGGATCAGAATTAAGATCAGGGCGAAAATGATCACGGTAAAGCGTTTGATTGTGTTTCGATCACCTCCAAAAATGATGTTGAAAAAGGCGACGGTAACTGCTGTGGCTCCAGCAAGGCTTCGGCTAGTGTCCCGGGCAAAAAGCCGTCAAAGCTGGCAACTATCACCAAAAAGGTTGGCCAGCGTCCCTGCGAGGCGATCATCTGGTTTACCGGTAAGTATTACAGTGTGTCATATTCAAAATGTGCTTAGTTATCACCAACACTAACAGCCATTCTTTATTTGCAGACAACACCACTTCCTCTAACTATCAAGGGAATCACGACTATTCGAATATTGACGAGGAGGATGAACTGGAGAATGAGAATGGGAATCAGGGAAAGTTCGCCGATGATCCTCGCTTCACCACCTTCCTCCTGAAGGTCATCGACAGTGACCGCCTGCCGGTGATGCTCTTCGAGGTGCAGGAACTGGACGAGGATCTGGTCGACGAAGACGGTGATGGCAAAGGTGATCATAAACCCCATCACCCTCGCCGTCACCGCCATCGCCGCGACAAGGACCACTACGGCATTCCGGTGTCGGCCTTCGTCAAGGTCCTGTTAACCGAGGGGGACGACAGTCCTCGCCACTTTCAGGTCAACTCCGGCTTCCTCGCCTCGGCCACCACCGGCCAGCTGCTGAAGGTTCGCCTCGCCGATGAGGCCTACTTTCTTTCCTATGACTTTGTGAAGCCGATGCGCAAGAAAAGGAAAGTTCAAGACTTGAATCCTCTAGAGAAGAGGGAACGAGAGAATTACTATGAGAAAGTTGTTGACCTGAAGTTGGTGGAGTTGAAGAGGAAGGAGCTGAAGAAGATGGACAAGAAAGAGAAAGGGAAGGGAAAGGGAGTTCGAATGAACTGTCGCCCAAGTTTGTGAGCATCAAGATCAAAGAAGCGGAAGTGGACAACGCCAAGGACAATGGATCATCATCATCCGTTTCCGCCTCACCACAGCCTGAGCACATTGCCCACCGCTATCGACTGTCCACCCGTGACGTGGCCATCCAGGCGGTGCCCTTTGGAGAGCTTCTTCAGGAGGGAGTGATCCACGTCCGCTCACCGAAGAAAGGTTAGTTGAAGTTCACTGATTTGATTAGATGATTCATATCTAATAATCGTTCTTTCTTTTTTTATCTCTTTTAGGTCGCATCGCTCTCCACTTTGCCCGCTGGCTGCGCACTGAGAAGCACCTGCCCAAGCTGGAGACGGACCTCTTCCGAAATGACCACAGTAATGGCGACTCTGGCGGCAGTAGCAAACTTATGGTTTGGCCACTCAGAAGTGCAGTTGCCCAAGCAGCTAACAACAAAGCCAAAATTACAGATTACAGATAATGTCAACACCGAAGAATTTAACACTCTTAGCAAACTTAGCAAAGCTCAAATGGCTAGTAATTACTGTGCAAACAAACAAAACCTTCTTCTATTGAATAAGTTTTTAATTCATGTGAAATGCAGGTTTACAATACAGTCATATACTCAATGTGTGTGTGTGTGGTTGTGTGTGTACATATCATCCAATTGTATTGTCCAGTGTATTAAGAATTTATCGCATAAAGGCAGCAATCGATGTTGTGGGCCTCTACAATAGGAAATGGTTTACAGGAAAAAATAGTGGTACATAGTATAATAAATAAGTATAAATAATCTAACTCTTGCTCTTTCAACCTCCAAAATCTTATCAGCATATCTTGTATATCTTATATCTTGTTGTGGTTTTTGTGGCTCTGGCATTGAGGATCAACGCAGGTGAAGACGCCTTCCTCGTGTTCGAAGTAGAAGTGTCGTCGGAGGTGGCTGTACGTGGGAAAACGGGCTCGATTTTCGGACTCGATCGATGAGCAGCGGAAGCAGCGGAAGTCGCCTTCTTGGACGGCTTCAGTGTGTATGGTGGCAATGTGGTTCGACAGCTGCTGACTGAAGCCAAAAAGTAATTTGAGAGGGAATAGAAAAAACAAGGAATAAGATGATTAGGTTTTTGAGAATTGGAATGTTCCTTATCTAGAACAAAAGCCACTTACTGATCGGCGAAGAGTGGCAAGTGGTTAAAGCAGATTGGAAAGGCCAGACAGAGATAGACGCCGCCGCCGTGGGCTTCCTGCAGATGATCTTCCAGCAGGGCGGTCAAAGTCAGCGGCGGCTGCTGATCATAAAGACAGTCTGGCACCGGACAGAGGAGAAGCTGCTCGGCAAAGCAGTGGTCCTCCTGAGCGACGGTCATGTTGAAGAAGGGTGAAAATGAGGAAAAGGCTGAGGATGCTGAATAAAATCTTAGAGGCTGAAAGGCAAAGTGGTTAGGAGTTAGTTGAAGAAAAGCTGGCGGAAGAGAACTTTGCCGAGCAGGAGGCGGCGAAGGAAGCGGCGAGGCAGGGCGGCGATGAAGCGGAATAGGTCGTCGATGTGGGTTGTGGCCAGATGGACCACCATGACGCCGACCAGAAGGTGGCGCAGCAGGACCAAGATGGCCAGCGTCTTCAGGTCGACGCTGCCCACCACGATGCTGCCCACCAGGATGGTGGCGTCGATCAACAGAGTGATCGCCATCAGGACGACGACCAGAAGTGTGACGAGCATTGTTGTAGCGGTTGCGGTGTCAATTGTGTTGGTGTTGGTGTTGAGGCGGTGGCGGAGACGAGTTGAAGCTGGTTGCGATCGGGTAAATCGTGCTTGGAAAGAGGAGAAGCTTATGGGCTCAATCCTCTTGGTGGCCACAAATGTCTGATTCTTGGCTTTTTGAGAATGTTTTGCTGGGCAGATTTGAAGTTGTGGTGGTACTGGTGGTGAATCACTGGTGCTGTCTCCAATGGCCAACAGAGAAGTAATGCGCACTTTGGTTGCTGCTGCTGCTGATGCTCCTCGCCGAGTGATCTGCTGCTGCTGAAGGAGAAGAAGAAAAGCAGCACCAGTTGCTACCCATGTTACAACAGGAAGGCACTGGATGCTTTGCTAACCTGCGCTCACCACCGCTCAAGCGAATGTCTGCGATTGCCAATGTCTGGATGTCTGCCCTTTTGGGTGCAAATTGGCAGAGTCCCTCGGTGAGGTAATGTGAGGCGTCGTTATGGAGACGAATCAATTGCGGCGACAAATTGCATGCAACAGCAAGGCTGAAGTTGCGAAGTTGCCGATTGTGACTGTCTAATTAAGCTTGAAACTAAATGTCAATGACTTTGTGTTGCGATACTGAGCTTCCATGAACTTCTTTGCAACAGAAAAGGATGCCGGATCATCACAGCACAGTTATTTTTCTATTGCCATTTATATTTTGTCTTGTACTTTTCAAGTTATTTCAAGCAAAAAAGTATACCAAAACTCTCGAATCCTAAACTCGAAACAACCACCACTATTTTTTTTTAAAAACTTTTTCTTTTTTTGAGTGCCTTATCTGTTCTCACCTTTCTTTTTTCTACTGTACAGTAAAGATTCAATACGATTTCTTTGATACTAGGAATTAACAACCAAACTGGGCAGAACGCAACGCTATTGCTTGATGCCGCCTATTAAAAGTTTTTAAAGTAAATGAAGAGGAAGAAGTGGCTGTGATGACCAATCAGGTTCCACTGGTGTCAGTAGTCGTCCGATTCGGTGATTCGCATTTTTTCTCTACACACAAACAAGATTGTGTTCTCAGATATTCCTCTTTTTCACAGCAGTGCACAGACCTATCACACTTTCCATTGCCACCAACCTCGCATTTGCCGTACACTGCCATACACTTTTCCAAAAACCTTGATCGACATCTCAAAATTGTAAGTTTTAGTTTCGGTAAACATAGCATCCATCAGTGTTGTGTGTGTACCAAAATGTCTCATTTTTTGTTTTACTTTTTTTGCCTGCAGCCAGACTCATCTGCTCAAACGAGTATTCAAAAATACCTTTTTGCTGTAGGTAAAGACACGCCGCTTTTTTCAGTTTTCTCATTTCTTTATTTTTTCTTTAAGATTCTTTTTTGTGACATTATCTCCAAGAAGTATCAATAGACCCTGATTCAGTAGCCTTCCAACAGGTTTTGACAACAACCTTTGAAGATG
Source organism: Tyrophagus putrescentiae (assembly GCA_024499935.1). Lineage (NCBI taxonomy): Eukaryota > Metazoa > Arthropoda > Arachnida > Sarcoptiformes > Acaridae > Tyrophagus > Tyrophagus putrescentiae. Next base: position 2,308,374 of record JAMZRA010000005.1, read on the forward strand.
AATCTTTTGTCAGAGCCGCCGATGACCGCCGATGCTGTTGGGTGCTGGTTCTGGGCTATCTTGGCCGACCAGCTGATGGAGATGTTTATCCTTTGCTGGCTCGTGGTCTTCCTCATCGCCATCGGCATCTGTTACCGCGGGCGCCGGGGGCGGGCTCGCAATCCTCATCGTAATCCTTTCTGTCGCCGCCCTTTTTTTCTCGTTTAGAGCCTGCACCTGGCTTGCCGAACCGTCTTGGATCGATTATGCCGATGAATTTCTTAAAGCACAAGGACACCCCATTCAGCATTCGGAAGCTCTTTTCTGCAGACCCCCTAGGTTAAACTTGTTGACAACTTGTAGACTGCAGTGCTCAGTAATCTTTCGACGCTTTACACAAGTTACCCTTATCTGCATTTCATCTTGTAATCCTTTACCACATATTGACCCATTCCTTATTGATGCTAAAATGTGTTCAATCATACTACTTGTCCCTACATAACTTTGTGCGCGCACTCAATGTGGCGGGCTTGCGCCGCGCCAGCACAAATCGGGGTTGGAGCAGAGTTGCGTTTGTTCAGCGGAAAGTCAGTTGCTTCGGTTTCGGACTGCTTGGCCTGCTTTGGAAGGTGCTGGTACTGCTTGGGAAGGTGCTGGTACTGCTTCTGATGGTAGACAAGACGATGATGATGATGATGATCTGCTGCTGGGAACTACGGCCACACTGCGAGGGCCAAACTGCTGGTGGAAAGAGTGACAAACTGCTTGTTAGACACTCAGACACTTTACTGGGGGGAAAGAGAGGGTTTATATACAGGAGGGGAAAAGACGAGAAGGAAAGAGAAACGGGGAGAGACAATACTCACGGGCATGACTGGGGGTGAACAGAGGGTGACAAGAGTCAGGGTTGACAAAGAGTGTGTGTGTGCATGCCGCGAGGGGGAGTGTAACGTGAGGAAGAAGTGAGTAAGAAATTAATAAAGGAGCAGACATGCGACATACTCCCCCCCTCTGGATTAACTCGCTAGCGATCCGAGAGGAACATCGTCTCTAGTTGCGGGTCAGGAGTAGAGGTCTCGACTGACTGGGCTGCGTCCTTTTCTGCATGAAGTTTTCGGGTACATTTGAAGGGGATTAGGGTGCGGAAGTCTCGGGTTTTGATGGTGAGGTTTCCTCGGTCATGGGTACGGACTTGGACTGTTCGAACTGCTCCATCCTCAGACTTGATAACTTCAGTCACGACACCGAAAGGCCACTGTTCGGGCAAGGTAGGATTCTTTAAAATGACTGCATCTCCTACGCGAAAGCTGCTGGACTGGTTGGGGAGGAACAGGTTTTCGTGAAAAGATTTGAGCTGCAGGAGGTACTGAGACTGCCAGGTTTTCCAGACGCTGTTGATGTGTGATTGGAACACCTTGTACTGCTAAACCAGCGCTGATTTTTCCATTTTTCTGAACATTGAAGTTCCAATGGGAGGCATCTGCGTGAGAGGGCGATTGGAGAAGAAGTGGGCGGGAGTGATGACTCGGCCTTCATGGAGAAAGAGAGGGCAGCTGTTGAGGCGCGCTTCCACTGCGTATAGTGCACTTGCTAGGGTGTCGTTGTCGACGACTTTGCGCAAGGTTAAGGCGGTGAGGGTGTCCTTGATGGTTTTGATGAGCTTTTCATAAAACCCTCTTCTCCACGGAGAGGAGGCGGTCAGCTGGATCAACTATTTTTGATATGAAGTAAAGTGTTACTGATGCTGCTGCTGAGCTGAGTTGAGTTGAAGTGAGCAGCTGTAAAGAAAAAAATGGGAAAGGAAAAACAGGTATGCACTTTCTTCTCTTCCTTTTCAAGTGCGGCGAAGGAGGCGGAAGCCAATGAAGGCGCCAGCGGTCAGCAGGGAAACGGCCACCGCCACAGCAACTGCCATCATCGACAGAAAAGAGGCGGCAGAAGATAATTCAACCGTCTTCTTTCCCTCCTCTTCCTTTTTTTCTCTTTCCACTTTTGCTTACACTTTTGAAAGGAAACTTTTCTCTGCAACCACCATTAGAGCAATAGCAGCAGCAGACGATTTACCTCTTTTTTTATTTTCTGCAGCAGAGTTGCTTTAGCAATAGCACTACCGCTTTTCTTGCCCGGAGCTAAAACCTTGAGAACGCTCTTTTCTGCCATCACCACTGCTGCAGCACCCAATTCACTTTCCTCTTTGGTTTTCAGTGCTGGTAGTGGAGGAGGGGGAGGAACAGTTTTGGACTGCACTGAAGAGGACGGCAGTTTGGCCTTTTTAGAGTCAAAGCTCTGAAGAGTAGAAGAGCCCACTTTGAACAGGGAAGCACCTTCCGAGCCGAGCCGAGGTGTCTGCTAGCAAAAATAGCACTTTTGGACTTTTCTTTGTCCTTTGAAACTGTTGATTTGCTGGCAGTGGGAGAAGTGCTGCTGGTGATGCTGTTTTCTGTCAGTTTCCCAACTGACGATTTCAGTGGCAATATTTTCGCAGAGACAGTCAGCAGTCCTTTGGAATGCTCGGTTTTGCTGGGCTTAGCGCGAGTCTTTTGCTTTAGAACTTGCAGCTTTGGCGGTCCTGAAGTTTTGGCGGTGGCCACTGAAACTGAGTTGACAAGAAGCACCTTCTTCTAGCTCCGTTTTAAGTCAGTTGTAGTCCTCCGAGAAGGAGGTTCCTGACTACCCTTGACAGGAAGCACCTTTTTCTGGTTAGACTTCATCTTCGGTTGACGAGCAGGTTGCTCGAGTCAGGTGTGGTAGACGAGTAAACTCGCCTACGTTTTGGGGTTGATTTAGTTGTTAGAGTTGTTGGAGAATCTAGATTGAAAAGGCAAGGAAAGCATCGTCAAGCACTAAAAACATTTAGTTAAAAAACATCTTTACCGTATTCTATGAGGCCACATTTCGTTTCACTTTAAAAAAACTCAAATAATTTTGGTAAGTTTGTGTACTCTAACTTCTGGCAAAAAAATTTTTGTATTTCGAAACTTTTTGCTCGACGATGAAGATGAAAATGATGATGATAATGATAAAGCGGGCGATGGCAAAGGCATTGATGACGGTTGAGTTTCGGTTGACAATTGGGCCGAGCTTTGGCTGCTTTGCTCTGCTGAAGCTGAACAGTTGCCGTTGGCTTCCATTTTCCTTTGAAGTGCTCGGTTTTGCTGGGCTTGGCGCCAGTTTTTCGCTCTTAAACTTGCAGCTTCGGCGGTCCTGAAGTTTTTGCGGTGGCCACTGAAGCTGAGCTGACAAGAGACACCTTTTTTTGGCTTTCCTCCACCGGATGGAGCATCAGCTCGATCAGCGCCTTCGCCTTTGCTGACATGGTCTGCGGGAACCTGGTGAAAAAAAATGGACAAAAAGTTGGAAAGGGGTTAACAAACAAACAAGCCAAGAAATAGAACCTACCATAATCGCAGAAACTGCGGATAGTCTCGCTGTTGCTGGGCGAGGATTACCTCCCGATCGGTTATCCGCTTAAAAAAGGGTAGTCTTCGTTTAGCATCAGAAAGAGGCTGACGCCGGTGGCAAAAATGTCCGCTTTGTAGGGGTTGTACGGCACCTGACGGACGGGAAAAAGAAGTTGATCACAAAAATGGCACTCGAGAAATAACAACAGCAACTTACCTTCATGAGCAGCTGCGGCGACATGCACGGCGGAGTGCCTAAAAGGAAAAGATAAAGAAGTACTTGAAAAACAAACTCCCACAAATGCTCACCGAGAATGTCTGTGCTGAACTGGGCGTCAAGGGCTAGCTTGGCGCTGCCGTAGAAGGCGAAGCCAAAGTTGCACAGTTTGGTGTTCATGCGCCGGTCCAGCAGCAGCAGATTGCAGAGTTTCACATCCCGGTGAGCAAAGGCTATTTTTAAGTGGAAGTAGGCTAGGGCTTCGGCCAGCTCTTGAAACCAGCTGGCAACGAGGGCTTCGCGCAGTGGGCGGTGGTGCCAGCGGTAGATGGCCAGGTCGCCGCCGTCGGCCAGCTCCATGAAAATGAAGACGTGCTCGTGGTGGCAAAAGATGTCGTAAACGCGCACCACGTACCGGTGCTTTACCTCCATCAGCGCGGTGAGCTCCTTCGGGAGGTCTACCTCGCGCTCCTCCGAGGTGAGGTTGCTGGTGTTGATCACCTTCAGGGCGACCTGAGGTTTGCGGAGGGCGGTGTTGCTCGCCTCGAAGACCTGTGGAAAAGGAAGACATGAAAAATAGAACAATTGAAAGGAGCTCGCTGTTACCACGTTGAAACGGACGGCAGTTTGGCCTTTTTAAAGTCAAAGCTCTGAAGAGTAGAAGAGCCCACTTTGGACAGGGGAGAACCTTCTGAGCCGAGCCAAGGTGTTTGCCAGCAACAACAGCACCTTTGGAATTTTCCTTGGCTTTTTGAAACTTTTTTTTGCTGGCAGAAGTGCTGCTGGTGATGCTATTCTCTGTCAACTTAGTCAACTGACGACTTCAGTGGCGACACTTTCGCAGAGACAGTCAGCAGTCCTTTGGAATGCTCAATTTTTTCTGGGTTTGGCGCGGGTTTTTCGCTCTAAAACTTGCAGCTTCGGTGGTCCAGAAGATATTGACGGTGGCCACTGAAACTGAGCTGACAAGAGGCACCTTCTTCTGGTTAGACTTCATTTTCGGTTGACTACCGATGCCGCCCTTTCCGGCGTAGTCCTCTTTGCTCAACGAGGTAAACTTTTTTCGCGACATGATCGTGGTGATGAGTTTGAAAGCGTTGAGAGATTAATTTTTGGTGAGATTGATGACGAGCACAATTGAAACGAAACTGAGATGAGTTGTCTGTTTTTCTAATAAAAAAGGTTTTAACACTGAAGATATTGAAGATGTTCGGCCACAATGGTTGCAAGTTTTTAAAAAAGCATCTCTCTATGATGCTGTTTTAGATGTAGTCATCGTATGCGTTAATAATTACAGTGCTTTCAGACGAGTTTGACCTTTCTTCCAGATCATTTTCTTCCGGTAAAAATTTTTATTTGCGTTTTTAAAATTTGAATTTGGTTTTTTAAAAACTTCTTTTTTGTTTACGAAGGCTTGAATAGTTCTTAGTTTATCAGACATTTTTTTAACTTCTTTTAGCATGTTATATTCGGACGTCTTTTTAGTGAGAGCTTTAAGTACAGAGCCAATTTGATGATTGACGACTTGTAACTTTTCGCGAAGTTGTTCATTTTTGTGTTTCAGCAAAAAAAGTTCAGTCAAACCGTGGTTGTACTTTCTACGAGTTATCTCATAACTGTTTGCCAAAGCCACCGAAGCATCAAAGTTTGCTAGAAGGGGCAAAATTAAAAAGTTTGCAGTAACAGTCAGCAGCCCTTTAGAGTGCTCGGTTTTGCTGGGTTTAGCGGTTTTTTGCTCCAGAACTTGTAGCTTCGGCGTTCTTGAAACTTTGGCGGTGGCCACTGAAGCTGAGCTGACAGGAAGCACCTTCTTCTAGCTTCGTTTCAACTCAGTTGTAGTCCTCCGAGAAAGAGGTTCCTGACTACCCCTGACAGGAAGCACCTTCTTTTGGTTAGACTTCATTTTCAGTTGACCAGCAGCCACGCTGCCCTTTTCGGCGGTCTTTTGCTGAGCAAACGGCGGAGGTCGTACGGTAGAGCTCTATGGTTAGCAGCTTCACGGCAACTCGACCGGTTGCTGAGGTGTTCTTCAGCACTACCTTACCAGTGCCGCCAGCGTTGAAATGGAAGCCATCTTTGGGCTTGACCTCTATCGACATGAAAGCAAGTTGGGCATTTGTATGCTCGTATGCCAGTGTGAACTAGTTGGTGTGTCTTGAGAGCAGTCTTCAGCCCAAACGATTTGGAGCATGTTGGGCGCTGGTAAGCTCGAATGCCAGTGTGAACCAGTTGGTGTGTCTTGAGAGTATCAAGCCTGCTGAATAATTTGGAGCAAATTGTGCATTTGTAATCTCAGATGACAGCGTGAACAAGTTGGTGCTTTACGAGATCACCCTTTAGCCCAAATGATTTGGAGCATGTTGGGCATTTGTAAGCTCGAATACAAGTGTGAATCAGTTGGTGTGTCTTGAGATGACCTTTCTGCCAAATGATTTGGAGCATGCTGGGCACTGGTAAGCTCGAATGCCAGTGTGAACCAGTTGGTGTGTCTTGAGATGATCAAGCTTGCTGAATGATTTGGAGCATGCTGGGCACTGGTAAGCTCGAATGCCAGTGTGAACCAGTTGGTGTGTCTTGAGAGTATCAAGCCTGCTGAATAATTTGGAGCAAATTGTGCATTTGTAATCTCAGATGACAGCGTGAACAAGTTGGTGCTTTACGAGATCACCCTTTAGCCCAAATGATTTGGAGCATGTTGGGCATTTGTAAGCTCAAATACAAGTGTGAATCAGTTGGTGTGTCTTAAGATGATCAAGCTTGCTGAATGATTTGGAGCATGCTGGGCACTGGTAAGCTCGAATGCCAGTGTGAACCAGTTGGTGTGTCTTGAAAGCAGTTTTCAGCCCAAACGATTTGGAGCATGTTGGGCGCTGGTAAGCTCGGTTGCCCGTGGTACCAATCTAAGAAGAGGGCCGCCCGCTCGAAAATTTCATGACTAGAGACTGATGGTGAGGAGGATGAGAGTGAGGGTGATGATAATGATGAAGAAGTCTGTTTCGAGCCTTCAAAAGAGGCTGAATATCGGCCGCCCTCCATCAAGGCACTCCTCTTCGGCAGCAGCTGATTGAGGCGACTCAGCAGAAACTCCTCTTCCTCTGAAACTCCGGATAATGATGATGATGATGAAAATAAAGAGGAAGATCTTCGAGAATTATTCTTCTCTTTGAGAAACTGAAAGGGGACCGGACAGTGGGCGGTGGCCCCTGTGGCTCAGTCGACGAGGGCCACCGTGAGCATCAAGTTGGGCGACACCAGGCTGGCTAGCTTTGGCGGAAGGGTCACCTTGAGGGCGTTCGGAGAGAGGGCGGTCGGCAGTAGAAATTGCGGCGTGGTCAGCGGAAACTGCCAGCCCTTGAGGAAGAGTTTCACCTCCAACAAACTCCAAAAAGACTTTGAGGAGTCGAGGTGGCGAGACAAAACGAGCAGGTGCAGTTCAGTTCCGGGCGGACCTTGGGTGGGGCTGAGCGCGGCGATGGCAAAGGACGGCTGCTGCTGCTGCTGATGATAACTTTCCGGTGTCCTCACCCCCACGTCCTCTTCAGCAAAGTTGCTGCTCTCCTCCTCCTTCTTCGATTGCTTCTTCTTCTTTTCAGCAGTGCACACCTTCTTGCGAGCAGGAAGCAGTGACGGAGAAGGAGAAGGTGAGGGTGAATGGACTGTAAAGGCAACGGAAGAACTTTGCCCATCTCCTCGCAGCATCTTCGAGCTGTTGTGGACAAAGAACTCGGTGGAGTAGTAGGCGACGGGAGCCACTTTATCATTTGAGCCACTTCCGGCCACGTCCACGATGACCGCCAGCTGAAACTTGCGCCGTCGACAGGTGAGCGCCTCGATGGTCAGCGACGAGAGCGAGGACGGCGAAGGTTTTCTCGCTTTTGTTGGAACTTCCAGGAAAGAGTTCACCGCCGCCGCCTGCTTGAAGCAGTTCTGGTTGCAACGCAGGAAGAAGGTGAGCGAGGTGCCGCCGGTGATCCTCGACTCGTCGAGCCTCGGCGCCGAGGGCGAGTCTTTCTCGTTGCTACAGAGCTGCTTTTGAACGGAGCAACGTGAGCAGATGGCGTTGTGCGTCAACAGGACTCGCTGGAGGTCGACGTTCTTGTCGCCGCCCTCGTAGCGGACCACCGCTTTGGTGGCGGCGTCGACGACAAGCAGGATAAGGGTGAACACGGTCAAAAATTGCTCCTTGGTGGGAAAGGAGTTCGAAGAGGAGGAAGTGGACCTTGTTGAAGCGATCTGACTCGAAGAACTCCCTGAAGAAGGTCAAACGTAGCACTCCGGCCTTTGCTGACAAGGACCACCCGCCAAACAAAAAGTCACAAGATCGTCTGAACAGCCACAGCCACGGTCGTCATGGTCGCAGCCACAGCAGTCACAGCCACGGCCATGGCCACAAGTCGTCGGCGGACAACAAAAGAACCGCTCAAAAAAGTCGATTCACTCGCAGAAAAACGCCTCAAAGAACAAGTGCGTCTCTGGCACTGGCTCCACCATTGGCGGCAGTCATTTGCACCACACTGCAAGTCTAAGGATCAACCGGTGACCATGTCCATCGGTAGTTGATGACGGTCATCACTACGGTGGCTCAGTGATGGGCCACTGCCAAAGGGGTGCCAGAAGTGCCAGGTTCCAAGGCCAACCCTGAGTCCTCTCCGCCACCTGGTCCGAACCGAAGCGGCAAGAAGGCCGACACTTCCAAAACTGGCTAGGTTGTGTTTGGCCAATTCGGTACTTTACTCTTGGCGGCGTTGTGGCAATGTTCTAAACAACTGCTGCAAACTTTAAATTCTAGTCGCTATTTTTTCAGGCAACTTTATTTTCTTGTTATTATAATAACTATCAAAAATTTTTTTAGCTAGAAAACATATTCAAGAGTTTTTTAAAACTTACTAATGCGATTAGAACCAAATTTGAAGTAGGGGAAAATCTCCGTTTGTTGGAATCAAGTAATACTTAAGAAACAATTCATTATCTTGAAAACAACTGCATTTAGAGGCACATCAAAAGGAGCTCATTGTGGAACACATGGAAGTTTGAACAAAAAATTGCTTTGTTGCAGAAAAAAATTCTTTTGCCACAAGGAGCGCAAATCATATTTTGTGTGCGCACTTCTTTCAGTTGTAGCTGGTGGCAATTAAACGCCTGCCTGGGCCGCCAGCAGTCCTGGCAACCCTGGTCCCAGCTGGTACTTTTTCATTTTCGTCTTCAGCAGCAGCAGCGGCAGCGGTGAGCAACCTCGGCCTGCACAACCAGCCCGTCGGCTTGCGCTGGATCGCCGAGAACATCGGCCACTTTGGCGGCAACAAGGATTCGGTTGAACTGCCTGAGTTGCGGTTGATTATTGATTTAATGTTTTGCTGAGATTCTGAAAGGAAAATGTCAATCAAAGTAAAAAATAAATGCCAACAAACAGCTCACTACTGAGTGCTGAATGATCATCCTTATCAATTTCAGTGGCATCCGAATCCGTTGCGTGTTCTTCGTTGACCCTCACTTCTTCACTCGCTTCATTGGCATTATTGTTGGCATAAAAATTCTGTTCCAGACGCTCATGAAACTCATCATCGTACATATCAATTGAAGTTTCAGTTGGATCTTCAGTTTTCACTGCTGATTTTTCAAAAAAATAACATGAGTAAAGTAAAAGGTATAAAAAAGAACTACCCACTCACCATTTCCTGCTGATTGATCATCATCACTTTCCAAAACATGACAATCAGTCTCCGAATCTTCTTCTTCTTTTACTGGGGGAAAACGCTGCGCCACTTTTGCTTCACGCTCCAGGCGAGCCTGGCGCATCGCCGCAATTTCTCCTGCCACACCTGACCCATCAATTGCTCGTTTAACTCCACTTGCCGCAAAAGCATTTGGTAGGTATCGCGGAAGGCGACTGATGCCAGTGTTGGCATCACTGGTCTGACGACCTTGGTGGGCGTTTTGGTGGGCGTCCACTGCCTCCTGGCCTCTGGGCAGTGAGAGGAGGCGTCGACAATGGCGACAGAAGAAAGTGACACAAGTGAGGGCGTTCACCGGTGGTAAGAGCATTGGCTCATTTTGAGGAGGAGGAGGAGGAAGTGGAGCTGATGCAGCCGAGGATGATGAGAATGTTGAAGCGATTGGTGGTGGTGGTGGTGGTGGTGGTGGTGGTACCTCGTCAGCTGCTGGTTCCTGATCAATCAGGCAGTTCATTCTGCGGATTCGGCGGGGACACATTAAACTGTGGCAGGGTCTGCTTTCGCGATCGATGTCCTCGAGTGGGAGCTTTGGAGTGGCTGTTGGTGGCGGTGGTTGATGATGATGATGATGAGGCGAAGTGGAGTTGCTGAGCTGTTATTATTCGATGGCGGCTGATAGCGGTGATGGCCATTGGTAGCTGAAGATGTGGATTGCTGCTGCTGGGAACAATTATTTTGGCGTTGTTCTGGTAGTGGTGGTAGTGATGAAGGCGTAGTCTCCCCCGGAGAGGCCATTACCTTGACATTGCTCTGAAAGCTCAGTAAAAGGTACTCCTCCGGTTTTGGCTGCTGCTGAAAAAAATTTGAGGTCGAGGAGAATGGTGTTTAAAGACTGAAGGAGTAAAGGCAGTAGTAAAAGTGCATGGCCAAGGAGGAAGTACTTTGCAGGAGTGAGCGACTGCTTCAGACAATGTGGAGAAAAACGCCTCATCACCATTATTAGCCAGTACTGAAAAAAAAGTTTTTTCAGCAGTTTTTGAAGGCTTCAGCTAATTCAAAGCCTCCTCCTTTATCTCTTTTTCTCTGCTAGACTGCTTGTGGACATCTTTGCAGCTTTCACATTTGCTCAAATAAAAAACAACAACATAAAAAAACAATTTGAAGTTTTGAGTTCCAATTGTGAAACTCTTACCGGACCCAGATCGACCGTACACCAGAAGGGTCGAGTCTAAACCGGACAAGAAGCTGAAAAAGCAAAAAATATTGTTACTTAACAAAATCACAAAAAATGACACAATATGTAAAAACTTTTGTAAACTTTTAAACTTACTTTTCTACAAGAGGACCCACTTTTGTGAACACATCCTCTTGTGTAGAATCCTCTTGGATGGAATCCTCGTGGAAGAAGGGGAGGAACAGTCTTAGACTGCACTGAAAAAGACGGCAGTTTGGCCTTTTTAGAGTCAGGTTTTTGAGGAATAGAAGAGCCCACTTTGGAGGGGGGCACCTTGCAAGCTGAGCCGAGGTGTCTGCCAGCAAAAACAACATCTTTGGACTTTTCTTTGCCCTTTGAAACTGATGATTTGGCAGTGGCAGTAAGAGAAGTGCTGCTGGTGATGCTGTTCTCTGTCAGTTTCCCAACTGACGACTTCAGTGGCAATATTTTCGCGGAGACAGTCAGCAGTCCTTTGGAGTGCTCGGTTTTGCTGGGTTTGGCGCAAGTCTTTTGCTCCAGAACTTGCAGTTTTGGCGGTCCTGAAGTTTTGACGGTGCCCACTGAAGCTGAGTTGACAAGAGACACCTTCTTCTGATTAAACTTCATTTTCGGTTGACTACCGATACCGCCCTTTCCGGCGGTCTTTTGCTTTTGAGCAGACGGCGGCGGGACGGAGCTTTTGAGAGCCGAAACGTAGGTCGCCTTTTCAGTCGCTTTAGCGCCGTCCTTCTTCACTGAAGTCTTTTTCATAACCGCTTCAGCCTCTGTTTTTGGAGAGGCTTTGAGAGCTTGTTATATTCGGACGTCTTTTTAGTGAGAGCTTTAAGTACAGAGCCAATTTGATGATTGACAACTTGTAAATTTTTGCAAAGGAGTTCATTTTTGTGTTTCAGCAAAAAAAGTTTAGTCAGAACGTGGTTGTTCTTTCTACAAATTTTTTCATAACTGTTTGCCAAAGCCACCGAGGCATCGCATTGAACACGTTCTTCTGCGTAGAATTTTCGCCGTAGGCGACGTCAAAAAAATAAAAGCAACAACATAAAATTTAAACTTACCTTGCTCCCTGTTTGTTGAGAGTCAACTTGAAGAGCGCGTGAAAACGCAAGAAAGTGCTTTTCTTGTTGGTGGTGGCAGTCAGGCGGTTGCTGGTCGCTTTTGTCACCGCCAATAGAGCTTCCTCTTAGCTTGGCGCGAGTCTTTCGCTCCAGAACTTGCAGCTTTGGCGGTCCTGAAGTTTTGGCGGTGGCCACTGAAGCTGAGCTGACAGGAAGCACCTTCTTCTAGCTCCGTTTTAAGTCAGTTGTAGTCCTCCGAGAAGGTGGGTCCTGACTACCCCTGACAGGAAGCACCTTCTTCTGGTTAGACTTCATCTTCGGTTGACCAGCAGCCACGCCGCCCTTTTGCGGTCTTTTGCTGAGCAGACGGCGGAGGTCGTACGGTGGAGCTGGTTGTGGTGGACCTCAGAAACGGCCGCCACTTTCAGGTTGATTTCCGGTCAAAGAGGTGACAGGGGCACCATTGCCATCATCTTCTCTTCCATTATCTCAATCTCCTCTTCCATAATCTCCATCTTTTTTTCTATGATCTCCATTTCTTCTTTCACAAACTCCTCTTCTACAAACTCCTCTTCCACAAACTCTTTTTTTTCCTCCTCCTCTTTCTGCAATTGCTGCTGCTGCTGTTCTATCAACAGTTGACTGTCGTCAAGTATGAAGTTTTGTTCCGCTTGAGCACAACTATTGGCAGCAGCGTCTGGGAGATCGGATGGAAACGGTTCATCATCATCATCATCTGCTGTTTCTGTTGTTGCTGCTGCTGGTGAACTTGGGGTCGAAGTAACCGGTAAAACGGGAATGGAAGAGATCGGTGAAGTTGGGGTTGAAGTGGCTGGTGGATCGGGAGTTATTGAGCTAGTGAGCAGCATTACCGACGGAAGACGAAGAGCTGAGGGTGATGGCGATGGAGTGGGTTTAAAAGACGGCGGTGTTGGTGGTAGTGGTGGTAGTGGTGACCCGGTGAAGGACACCTGCTGCCACTGTTCAAACGGTGTACCACCACCACCACCACCACTACTACCACCCTCCTCAGTGCTGCTGCTGCTGCTCATCATCCATGGAACAGCATTGACAGCATTGACATTACCCCAAGAAGAGGGCACAGCGACGGCATTGAAAAAGGTCGACTGGCCGCCAAAGTTGACGGCATCCTGCTGTTGTTCCCTCCAGTGCTGCTGTTGCAGGTGGTCTTTTGGGTTTGTGGAAATGGTGCCGCTACTTTGAAGGGGCTGCTGCTGTTGCGGCATCAGCACTATCATCAATGGCGGACAGTAGACAGTTCCGGGAGGAGAAGGTGGTGGTGCTGGTCCATAGACAATCACAGCAGGTGATTGTGCGTAGACGGACATGTTCGAGGGAAGTGCAAAAAGGGCGGACTTCCAGGAGGAGCAGGAGGGAGAGAGTAGTGACGATAGTAGAATTGCCTGAAAACCTATCGACTGGGAGTTAGTTGCCAACGAAAAGAGGGATTTAAAAGGTTGAACGGAAGCTGCTGGGTGCTGTTGAACAAAGTTTTGTGTGTTTGCTGTTGCTGGAGGAATATTCTCTACAGGCATTGGTGCAGCCACTGTTAGAAAAATATTCTCCACAGGCATTGGTGCTGCTGCTGCTTCTGCTACTGGTGGAATATTCTCAACGGGCATTGGTGCTGCCAATGCTGCTGGAAGAATATTCTCAACAAGCATTGGTGTTGCTGCTGCTTCTGCTACTGGTAGAATATTTTCAACAGAAATTGCTGCTGCTGGAGAAATATTCTCAACAGGAATTGCTGCTGCTGCTGCTGCTGCTGGAGGAATATTCTCACCAGGCATTGATGCTGCTAGTGTGGGCGAAACAGGACTAGAAACAGCTGATAATTCACTTTCATCTTGAAGAAGTGTCGGCATCGGTGGTGGTGGAACTCCTTCAACCTGCTCCAGCGACTGAAACACGGGCACATCATCATCATCACTTTTGTCATTTTTGTCGCTGCTGCTGCTACTACTACTGCTGTACAGCTCCTCCTTGGTGACCACCACTGGCACGGCCACCTGCTGCTGCACCAGGCCAACTGTTGATGCGGCAACCGCATCAACCAGAACACCACCGTCGTCATCCACCATCACCGGCAGCAGCTCTTCTCTGAGGATAAGTCCGTCATTGAGCAGGGGAAACTCGTTCAGCGCCTGACTGGTGCTCACTACCACCGACAGCTGTTCTTCAATGGTGGCTGATGGTGGCTGATGATGGCTTTAGAAGTTTCCGACGGACTTGTTTTAAATGTTTAAAAGATGCCAGTATTAAAATTATTTTTACACACGTAAAAGTAAAGATTTTTTTGCAAACAATTTAACAGGTTTAGTTATTTTAGTGCGTATTTTCTTCTTCTTCTTCTTTTTACTCCAGAATTCCTTAATGGACTAATCTCTGTGAGCCGACTCGCCGACCAAAGCTTCAGCGTCATCTTTGACCAGCAGAAAGCCGTTGTGACACGTCAGAAGTTTGAGGTGCCTATTTCGAACATCGAGCTTACCTTCCCTCGAGTAGGCGACCTGTATTGAACAAACGTCTACAAACCTGATGACGTGTCATTTGTTTCAATGACTTCGATAGAACTCCACTCAGTTTGGGGTCATCCGGGATAAAAAGCAACTAAAGAGTTGAAGAAAATGTACCCGAGCCTGAACTTTGAGAGAAAAGCAATGGGCGAGATGTTGATTGTGCGGTGTCAAACTGAAAAATGACAGAAAGCATGGTGGGATCTTTTATACTGTCGGTGAGAGAGCGCACAACGGGAGCTGGTCAGCGCTCAGAACAAAACTCAAAACAGGCAAAAAGGAAAAAAGAGGGGCACTAGAGATATTGGCGATGATGATTGTGACATAAATAATGCTGTACAGTGGAGGTGGAAGTGTAAAAACTCATTTTTGGCGTTGTACGATTATATATTAGTTTGACATTGCATGACGTCTGCAACGCCCCATGACCTAGCCTTCCATAAAGCATTTGCTGCCATTTACAAAATGTCACCCCCTTTAAAAGCATCATTAATGCTACAAAACATATTTGCCTACTTCATACTTAAACTGAAATCTTTTCAACTGCGCCATCAGTGTTTTGTCGATCATAAAAAATTGTAGATTTATTGAGAAAAATACCAAATTTTAGGGATACAACAAATACAAAAGATTAAAAAGAATATATTGTGTACAAAAACAACTGTTATATTAAAGATACAGAATAAAAGATAAAATGAAGCACTTCGACCTTAGCCTTGCAGGTGCTCCTGCTCAGGAGTTGACATCTCGATGTTATCGGTGACAGGAACGGTCCAAAGCAGTTAGTCCACAAACCAGCGACAGACGACACCTGAGAGCAGAACCGTACTGTTGATGTTGTAGATGAAAAAGAAGGCAATTACAACAAATGCCAGGAAAAGCAAAGCCATTTGGAGAACCACATTGATGTAAGGGCAATCGTAGAGTTGGGCGCCGTGCACGCCACAGTGATCTTCCTCATAGCCATTGATGTCGTACTGAAAGTTGGTGGTGTTCACAGTGGACAAAAGAAAGGCAACTTGGTCTATGTTCTTCTCGCAGTAGTCCATTACCGCCCTAACCACACAGATGCGGTACTTGGTTATGCTGCAGCATGAAGCCTGAAAAGATGGGGAAAAGACCAATTGTTGCTTTCTGTTACAATTAAGTGAGAGTTTTAAGGCACTACCTTTACTTGGAGAGCGTTGAAATTGTCGAAACGTCCATTTGTTAGAAAGTCAGTTACACAGTCTTGCAATGCATATTTCAGGGCGCCGTTATCACAAGTGGCTTCTAGCTCTTTCGGTTTTGGAGAAACAACGAGGAAGACTACGAGTGGGAAAAGCAAAGCCAAGAGGGCAATGCTGGCAATGGTAGCGATAGTGCTTGGCTTGAAGAAAAGCATTTTGGTGGTGTGACTAAAGAAAATGGAAAGGTATAGATAATAAGATGATGACAAGCAGAATTTAATGAAATTTTACTCTTAGGTCTCTGAAGCACACACTGAAGAAGATCAACAATTGAGCAGGCAGAAGTGCTGTACTAAAATTCACAAAACATGCAGACGTGGAGCTGTTCAGAGAGTGAACGAGAGTGAGTGAATGTTTGCTGAAGTGCGCCGTTAGTCTATCTCTGTACGCTGTAGTTTCAGAGAGTGAGCTTTTCACTCGAAGACGGTTACGCCTAATCGCACACTCGGCAAAGAGCAAATCCTTGAGCATGTGATAGACACTTTCCCTCATGGTTCCCATGACTAGTCTCTCTGTGCTAGTGCTGCTGCTGCCGCAACTGCTGATGCTGTTAATTGTCACGGTGGTAGAGATTGGTGCTCAAGGACACACGGCACACACAGAACACACAGCACACAAGTCCAATGACAGCAGTCCACTTGCGGTTGCCTGAGTTTGTGTGAGAGCGAGTAGTCGTGAAGGCACAGTGGACCGAATGTAGCAATTCCCTTTTCAGAGAAAGGACACAGAAGAACGACACAAAAAGGATATGATGGATAATTAGAAGGCAGCCAGAGAGAGAGAGAGAGAGTTTCGCTTGCTGGCATCGCCTGATTTGTGATGGTGTGATGGTGGTGGTGGTGGTACTTCACCCCGCACTACAGCGTGCAAACGGTAGTGCGAGCGACAGTGAAGGGGCGAGGCCTATTGCAGTGAAGCCTGCATTTGTTCAGTCAACGTCACACTAAAGCATTTCGTTAACTTGTCCTTTTGGAGAAATATACTTAAAAACTGAAAAAATTATGATTTGATTTGCGCGATGACTTGGAAGTTTCCAGGTTGGAACTTCATCCAAACTAATTTTATTTGATTCAGAATAGCTTGTTTAAACAGTTTGGTAAAAAAATTAGCGTGATTTTGAAGTAGAGTCAAGAAATCTATTTTTCAATACGGCGCAAACTTGTCGGCCAATTTGTAGTGCAATTTTTTCATAAAAAGCTTTTATAAAATTGATTTCTTGGCCTTACTTCAAACTTGCATTATTTCTTTTACCAAACTAATTAAACAAACATTTTCTGGTCAAATAAAATTGGTTTGATTGGAGCTCCAAAACATCGTTTTGGAGCTCCAATCAAATCAATGTAGGCTTCACTGCGATAGGTTCCACCCCTTCACTGTCGCTCGCACTACCGCTTGCGCGCTGTACCCCGCACTTTTCTTTTTCCCCAGTTAATGATGGCCATTGGTGATGGTGGCGCACCACTCTTTCTCTCTTTCAGGCTATAAATCTCAAGGAAATATATGCTGGTCGGTGGTGGCAAGGGCTGCCAAGCCTGCCAGCAACCAGCAACAGATGCAAACAGGCAAACAGCACAGGCAAACAGAAAGTCAAGTGACTCGTCATGTTCGGTGCCTCTTTCTCAGCGTTGGTTGCAATCAGGTGGTTCCGACTCACTGAAACTTTCCCTCTTTCTTTTTCCTGTTAAGAAGTGGTTGCCTGGGTGGCTGTTTGCCTGTGGTATGCGAATAAAGAGTGGCAGTGCCAGTCTCCTCAGTCTCCTCAGTTCCCTCACTGCACTTTCTCACGAATCCTGATCTTTCTAGGACTCATTCTCAAAAGAAGAAAACACTGCTTTTCTTTTTTCAGTGCCTGTTCAGCACTGAGCTCTGATTGGCAACAGCAGCAGCTACCTTCCAACGACACACCAGCGTGATAGGGCTATGTGAAAGTGAAAGAGCAAGAAGAAAGCTGTGACTCATCTAACAAGCAATTGATCTGTCTCTTCAATAGTACTTTGATAGTTTCAAAATGATGCACAGCTTTGATAGGAGACACGTGTAAGTCTTATCTGATTGAAGAGAAAGAGCGAGAGCAAGAAAGGTGTACACGAGCAAGAAAGCAAAAGAAAGAAAAAACCCTTGTAGTGTCCAATCATCACGACAAAAAGGAAGTATCAAAAGCAAATAGGGTGAATCTCAAAGTTGCTCACAGTCATCAGAGTGACCATAAATTCCCATAAATTGTGAGATTGTGTCACGTGCACTTTTTCCCTTTTTCACTCTTTGTGTAATTAAGTGTGTGTTGAAAACACTGGTTGTAGCGGGTGGTTTGTGTCTGTCTGGAGTTCAAGGACGCCGAAGAAAAAGTGGCGTAATCCCCTCGTCAAACGACCATACACTGAACATACACTGTTTGGAAAGTAGCTGGTGAAAAGAAAGAGAGAGAGAAAGAGAACATTCTGGAGAGAATCAGCAGCAGCAGCAGCTACTGTAACAAGCATTCAATGGGCGCAAAACACAATTTGGGAGCACATAATTTTTTCTCCATAAGACGGGAATGAGGCGCCACCTTTTACGCCATTTTCCCCCACAGGTGAACAGTCGCCGTAAAGAAGGGCAAAAGTGAAAAATGGGAGTGTTTTAACCAATGTGGCTGTCTAAAAGCGACGCAAATGATTCAGTGGCAGCTGTGGTGGCGACGGCGTTGGTAGCGGCAGTGACGAAAGGTACAGGAAAATGACACTTCCTTTTGACTGGTTGCATTTCTCTCTCTCTCTCTCTCTCTCTCTCTCTCCTCTCTCTCTCTCTCTCTCTCTCTCTCTCTCTCTCTCTCTGCTGATCCACATTCACAGGCTGCTGTTAGACTGATCCTTTGCCGCGAACCAAAAAAAATTATGAAGCACTGTTACTGTGCTGAAAAAAATCACAGTCGTAAACGGCAGGACTAACGCCGTGTCTAGTATTGAATCGCAGTGCAAAGGGACTGCAACAAAATCATAACTTTTTTTGGCTCGCGGCAAACGATCGGTCTAGATGCTGTGATTACCTGCAGATACGCAAAGCTCACTGTTTTGGTATTGACATTTTTGGCCGCATCCTCGCTCCCTCGTTCTCGGCTTTTTTCATTTTCTGTATCCAAATTCTCGTCACGACTGCTTCTCGACTACCCGACTTTTTAGAGTTACTTCCCTTCATTTCCACATTTCCTTGTGTTTTGCTAACATTTTACCTACTTGTGCAACTTTTTCTTTCTCTCCTCTCCACAGGTGTGCCATGTCTTCCACCGCCAACAATTCCGCCAGCAACCCGTCCAGCACTACATGCTCGGCTCCCAACATGGCGACGACCGACGGTTCTGCACTGACGGCGTCACATGCCTCGTCGTCGTCGAATTGTGACCCAGCAGCAAAGGCCTACACGCAGATCACCCTGCCAGGAGACATCACCATCGCCGTTCAGCCGCCCAACTTGGTGTTTACCTTTGATCAGCCTTCTTCTTCTTCATCTGAACAGCAAGGGCGTACAGTCGCTCCCTTTGTACTGCGCCAGCTGTTTGCCAGCGTCAATGGCAATGGCAATGACAATGACAATGGCGCCGCTGTCCCGAACTCGGCCGCAGCAGCAGCACCAGCAAGTCCCAGCACTTCCGCCGAAAACCGCAGCCAGCCAGCCAATGTAAGTACACAATGTAGCTCCTTTTAGTGCTGCTGAAGAGTTCTAGTCGCTAATCAGATTACCTTCCATTTTGGCTTAGGAGCAGACGACGAGAGAGGACTAAATGAACAAGGAACGTACTGTGAAGGAGAAAAAGGGGCAGCACTGTGAGCTGGAGTAGTGTTTATTGTGCTGAAACTGCTGGTGAGGAGTCTGGCGGTGGAAGTTGGTGCCAGTGGTGGTGGGGAAAGTCTTGCAGCGGCGGTGTGGGCTCATTGTAAGCCGAAGGGCACACGTACATATTAATCGTAGTGTGACCAAAATTACTGAAGATGGAGCCAGTGAAAGAGTGGGCTAGCAGCCGGCTAACTTCCGACGAAAACGGCGGCAGCGACGAAAACGGCGGCAGCGGCGAAGCTGTTCGCTTTCGACTTTTGCCAGCACCTGCACCAGCACTACCCTGACTACGCTGACTTGATTGATCGGACATGTCGGACAAAAGAAAACAAGAAGAACAGTTGCAAAGAGGGCACAAATCACAGCAAACACAGTCAAACAAAGAAGGAAGAGTAAAATGAAGTGTCGAGTTGAGGTGAGACAAGGCACGACAGAAAAATACAGACAAGTTGGACAAGCGTCACAGGAAAAAACAATTCAAGTCAGAGAAAGATTTTTACAAGTCGAGCGCAGTGTGCGGTGATCAAATGAAAGCTGGGGAAAGAAAAAGAGCAGGAGATGGTGGTGGTTTTCACTCGATGGTAGTCAGATAGAGCGCAGTCGAGCGCAGTGTGCGGTGATCAGCCAATGTAAGTACAGAATGTAGCTCCTTTTAGTGCTGCTGATGAGTTCTAGTCACTAATCAGATTACCTTCTATTTTGGCTCAGGAGCAGCAGCCGACAACGACCATCATCAGCAGCAGCAGCAACGGCCTGCAGTCGACGGCTACGCCCACAGTGGTGGGGGTGAGCACCAGCAGCGGCGGTGGTAGTGATCGCCCGTCATCCTTCCCAGCTGTGACCACCAGCACAACTATTCCCACCAGCATCGGTGTCCCCCTCAGTGTCACCGCCTCATCATCGTCTGCACTCGCTATCAACACCGTCCGCCACCCTCGCCCCGCCCATCCGATCAATCCCATCGATCATCTGCCCTCGAGCAGCCGCGGCCTGAATTCTCCTTTTTCTCCTTCTTCTCCGGACGCTGGCCAAATGCGAGCTGCTTTTGTGAAAGCCTACAGCCGGCTCTCCTTCCTGCCGGAAGGTTGGGTTTCCCAAGGTGTTCAGAACGCAGCCCGTAATGCGGCGGCTCTCCAGGCACTTCAAACGACGCAGCAGGAGTTGCGCCAGAAGGCGAATGCGATGCAAAACAATTAGCAAACAAACCGGCTAAAGTGAAACCCTAGCTCTACCACTTATGATGTAAGCTGATAAATTTTGACCAGTCTTGGTATCTTCTTTCCAAGTTTAAAGTTCACTGTCTAATGAGCATCCCTTTTTTCACCTTTTTCAGAGCGCGCATCAGGACAACACACACACACACACATTATCTACACTTGATCTACTCCCCAATATACCTTCTATTGTGTTTTGCAAATATGCCATCGCACATTTTTACTACTGTTTACTACTCTTGAATATTCTAACCAGATTGATTACTATCTGTGCCCTAATTTTCTATTTTATTACTTTCTCTATAAAACAACATCAAAATAAAAGTGTTCTTTTGCTATCCCACTTAAGGATCAGAACTTTTTGAGGGCAAACAGGCAAATGCGATCCAGCGTGGTACTTGTGAAGGTGCAATGGTGTCGTGGCACGACCACTCTGTGGTGATCGGTGCAGCGCGACCGCCGGCTTTTCAGGTGAGCCGACCTCGGGAGCAGACTTGGCGGAGTTTCGAATGCTCCGGGCAGCAGGCCGATTAGCGGAATTGGTCTGCTGGGGTGAAAGGGAGAGAGAGAATGGGCGTTTGGGGTCCCAAATGAGGCTGTCTGTGATGATATAATTGCTTTTAATAAAAGAACTTGAAGGGGAGGAATAAGAAGAAGTGGGGGGGAATCACAAAGGTAAAGTGTGGGGTCGTGGGGCTCGGTGGCACAGCGTGATGCAACTTTTCGCCCGTTACTTTAACTGTGCAGCTGTGAAAACTGTTGCACCCTCTCCTGACCTGCCACCGAGTGAGCCGCTCACCGTGAACTGTACTCTCTAGCACAGTGCAGAAGCCACAGCAGTGGCACAGTGGACGACACTTGATGAAAAGGGCGACGAAGGAGTGACGCGCAACTGGTGCGCATGCCTGTCGTACATTCGGCAGTGTTCGCTGCAGTGCTAGGCAACAAGAAAGAGAGAGAGAAAGGGGGGGGCAAAACAGTCTTGCTAACAAAGGTGAAGCGCGGTAGTCAGTCAGACAGACAGACAGTGGAAGCAGGCTCAGATTACGTACAAGAAAGACAGCTCACCAGTAGCAGGAGCAGGAGCAGCAGCAGCAGCAGAAGCAGCACCGCCACCAGACAGTCCTGCACAGCAGCACCGAACAGCAACAACCTCAACCTCAACCTCAACCGCAACCGCAACCTCAACCGCAACAGCTTCCTTAGCTTCCTCAGCAAGACCCAAATCAGCAGCGATGAACCGCCACCTGCCCCCACCTGTTGCCCGTCCCCGCCTGCACTTCCTGTCGGCCCGCCTGAGAGCGATGATGACGCGCGAGAGCGGCGCCGCCGAGGAGGCTCTGCAGCGTCTGGAGCGCCTCTTCGGGCGTCCGCAGAACGCCGTGCAGCTGGGCGCCGTCGCCCGGCTCCGCCAGGAGATGTTCCGCCACATGAAACGCCTCGTCGATAGGGATGGCGCCCCCGACCTGCCTGGAGAGGAAGGGGAGGAGGAGTTCTGGGGAGAGCTCACTCCCGACGACGCCTTCTTCGTCCTGGACCGCTCCGTGCTGGAGCACGTCAACGTGGGAGGCCAGCTGGTGCGCCATGAGGCGCCCATCGACCCAGCGCGCTACAGTCCGCCGGTGATCTCCGCCCGACGCCTCCTGGTCACCTACGTCTTCGGGCTGATCGTCGTCGGGCTGCGAGGCCGCCCGCTGGTGGACGGTGAAAGTGCGGCCAGCCGTCTGCAGCAGGAGAATGACATGCTGGCCGCTGCCAGCGACTTCATGCACGCCCTTCAGGTCATGTCCATTGAGATGTACCGCGGACTGGGCGCCAATGACCACCCTTCCAATGGCTTTTAAACGCACACATCCCTAAAACACATGCTGTGCTACTTCATTGTACTGCTTTGTGCCTATTCTACCTCTTCTGATGTAAGACTCGAATTGAATAAAACGATATTTGAGCCACTAAAGATAGCCCCACTCTGAGTCTGAACAGTGCGCGATACAGTGATCTGCGACGCAGCCAATTTCTCAGCTTCAGCTGGTAGTCGCACTGAAGTGTGGTGGCGCCCGTGCTTGTGCGCATCCATTTGCGCATTACGACACTTGCCAGAATTCTTTTCCGCCTCATTGATAGTGGTGGCGTCTTTCGAGAAAACTGCCGCAGTAAAATTTGATCCAGCAAGGGAACATTTCCAGCCGATGAAACTCAAATCCCCCTCGACATGGGCTCAGTAAAAAAGAGGTTTTATGAAATACAAGTGTTTTGGCTTCTGTTTAATTACTCAATCAGGTTAAGCACAATCAGGTTTCAGAAAAATATAAATGAAAGCTTTGAACAATCCAATATTTGTAGCAAAAGATAAATAGAGGGTAAAGAAGAGAACAAATCAGAATGAGAAAAATGGACAAGTAACACTAAAGTTAACAAATACGAAATTTTCCTGCAGGAAGCTATTCACAGCAGAGCTATACATTCCCGTCAGCTAATCACTCTCATCATCAGTGAAGTAGTCAACTTTCTCTATCTTTGCGTTGCGGAACAGTCGATCAATTTCATTGATTGCCTCTTGCTGGCATTTTACTGCCTTCGCCGGAACTGATCGTTTAGTGAGGCACTGACCAGTTTTCAGTTTCCTCTTCATGTGCTCCTTGTAGTAGTGTTTTGCAACAAAGTCAGCTCGGATCTTTGCGAACTGACACACCTGTCCATTGGCTTTGAAAGCGCACTTGAAGAGAGGGGGACCGTGAGTCAGGTAGTGTCGCTTCAGGTTGTCCAGACGATTGATCTGTTGTTCATCGCATCCGACATGAGGGCACTGGAACATGCCTGAAGTGGAATGCTGCTTGATGGTGGTAAAAGTTGGTGGTGGTGGTGGTGGTGATGGAGGCCCGGAGCTGACACCATCATTAGAGGCAGCATCATTGAATGTTTCAGCAGCAGAAGTAGACGCCTCGCCAAATGCCAGCTCATTAGCACGGAGAAATTCAACGAATTTTCGCATGAACGAGGTTGACTGCTGATTTAGATAGAATGAAGACAGTTCTGGGGGCTCGTTGTACTTTTTCTGGTAGCGTTTGAATAGCTCCTTGCTGTTTGCCATAATACGTGCTCGTAGCAAAGCTTTTTTCTTCTGATCACCTCGACCACCTGCTGGCTGGTAACGCTTCAGGAGTTCACTTTTGAGTAACGGCCCTGGAAATTTGTGTCGTTTAATGAACTCAATATCACTAGGTGGCTCAGATGGAACATGAGGCTGGGCCCACTTGTTGAGTGAAGTTGTTTGGTGAGTTGAGTTCAATGGAGCAACAAAAACAGAGACATAGAAAAGCAATTAGTGGGCAGTGGCTACTCGATTTTCACACTATTTTACCTTTGCCTCCATAATCGCGTTCCTATTCATAATAATTGGTAATCCAGTTGACTTAGCGTCCCCTTTTATTTTGTTGTAATGATATCAGAAGATGAGTCGGTCAAAGAGAGAAAGAGCCAAACACATGCAAACTTGCGACTACGCACCTTAGTGTCACTTCAGTGTGACAGTTGCAGCCGCAGATAGAAAAAGGTCGTTGTTACCGTACCGATTGGGGACACCGGACAGCCAGATAGCTAGACCGATTGCTCAGCGACAAGTTCAATTGCACTGAATACTGCTGACTGCTCGATTCAGATGTTGTAGCTTTGGGTGTTGTTGTAGTTGCCGTCTGAAAAATAAAAAAAGCGAGTTTAAAGTCGGGTCAAAGTGAAGAGAGGAGAGAGAGAGAGAGAGCGAGATTACCTTTTAGCAAAAACAAAGTCGTGATTTGCGTTGACACTCACCTCGCACCAGAAGTTGAGAGCGAGTGTCAAAATGCTTTCGCTCGGTGTGCTTGTGTGTGTGTACTTGCTCTCTGCTTTGCTGCCAATGACGATGCCTTTGCTGTTGCCTGCCTGCAACCACCAACAAGCCGAAAGAGGAAACATCATCGACAAGTGAAGTAATGCGTCAAGGCTCACTGCCAACAGCTCAAATGTTGCTGCCCATGGAGACCACTGTGTGTGAACTCGGACAACAACAGTATTTGAAAATGAGTTTTGCTGCTGAAGTTGCTGCTGAGTGCACCCCTAGAGAGGCGTACTGTGCGCCACAATACCTCATCAAAGATCGACAAATTAGCTAATTTCATTTTTTACCGCTTCCCTCTATCACCGAAGCCAGTGCCTACCTGTCAGGTTTTCTGTCACAGAGACTTTTGATCTAAATCTACAAGTTGGATTTCTGTTGATGGATTGAGGACACTTTAATTTGATGTGTAAGTAATGTAAAACAAAAACATTAAAATGCATCATAACTGCGTGAATTGTGAATGTTTTAAACTAATCAACTTTTAAAACTTTGTGATACTCTATTTGTTTTGTTCGATAAAGGCTTTTAGAGCATACTTGGAGCAAGCTTTTTCTAAAAAAGGATTTAGTAGAAGAGATTCGGCTGAAGGTCGCTTAACCGGGTCGTTTCTGGTCATCCTGTAAAAACATTTTAAAAGAAAAAACTAGTTTGCAAAAAATATATAAAAGTTTAGAATACTTACTCTGAGAAAAGGCGCTTTACTTCTGATGAAAAATTTTTATCAATTGATAGAGCGAATTCAGTGCATGTTATGGCGTCCAAAAGAATCTTGCTTTCATACTGATAAAAAGGAAAATTGTTTTCCAGCAAATTGTACAGAGTTGCGCCAAGTGACCAAATCTAAAAGTGTGTTTTAAAGTTAGCGTTTTATTTTGTTGCATCATTTTAAACTTACATCAATTGCAGTGGTGAACTTGTTACTGGTCGATGTAATGCCTTTCAACTTGGCATCGGCCACTTCAGGCGGTATAAAGCAAAATGAGCCACTTTTCATGGGGCTGTACTCGGCCAGGTACGTCGAACGGCCAAAGTCGGCGATCTTCACATCGCCCTCGTTTAGCAGAATGTTACCTGGCTTGACGTCATTGTGAAGGATGCCCTAAAAAGTTTTGTTTAGAAGCATTTTGATTCATCTAAAGTCACTCACCTTTGAGTGAATAAAGCTGAGTCCTTGCAGCACCTCCTTCATTACTCGGGCAATCTGCGGCTCCGGCAAACGGGCACTGACGTACTTCTCCAGACTGTTGTCGGCCATTGGGTCAAAGTCCAGTGCCACGTAGTAGCCGTCCGGTTGCAGCGTACGAAAGAGCGAACAGTGGCGGGCGGTGAGGATGTTCGCGTGACCTCGCAGCAGCTCACCACCGCTGAACTTCACTTCGCGTATAATGTCCTCCACATTCTTTCGGCTGAGCTTCTGCACCTTCAGGGCGGAGAGTTCGTCACGGGGGCTTCCACCGAAAAGGGCGAATTGTCCTTCCTGGCAAAGGCACCACCACCACCACCAGCCGATGTTTGCACCACCTTTGCCTGGTGCACCCGCCCAAAGCCGCCCCGGCCAAACTCGCCCAGGAAGGTGTAGCTCTTGGGCAGGTCAGTCTGCAGCAGAGGGCCCACCTCGCTGATCAGCCGGTCGACGTGCGCCGGGTGGAGGAGGTAGGTCAGCTGGAGCAGGCGAAAGTTGCTGCTGCAGTAGAAGTGGGTGGTGGAGGCGCCCGGCACGGCGAACTCCACCGCCGTCGCCCCCTGAACCTCGTTCTGCTCCGACGGTCGCAGTTCTCGTTCGTCGTAGACGCTGGGCAGTATGCGGGCGGGCGGGGGGATCGTCAGCTTAGGCTCGGCCGCCAGACGACCCGTCGCCTCCACCAGGCTGATCTGCTCGCTGAGGTGGCCGACCAGCTGACTGAAGAGCTCCAGCTCGGTGTCCAGCTCGGCGGTGGCCTCCTCGGCGGCCTTCTTCTTCGCCGCATCAGTGGGACACTTGATCGCTTCCGCCGAGTGTTTGCCCGCTTCAATGGCGGCCGCTCGCAGTCGCCGCTCGGCCTCTTTGTGGGCGTTACTCAGCTCGTCCACCTCGGAGAGGCAGTTATTTGAGTTTGGGCTTCCCAATCGAAATGGAGTGTAGGATGGGTTTGGGGCGTACGATGACCATAGCTTTTTGAGCAGATTGTCATTGGCCTCTATTACTTTACGGCCTTTCTTAGAGTGACGAAGAAGGTGTTCCAGATTGTCAGCCATGATGTGATGTGATGGTGTTGGTCTGTTGAAGGAGTAAAAAACACTTTTATTGAAAATAATTTTGGTAAACAGTCGGACTGACCAAAATGTCTACCTGTAAATACTGAAGCGTCTGAACTGAATTAATCAACAAATCAATAATAAAAATGAAACAACTTTGAAAATAGCACTACAACAACATTGATACTTACCGATACTCTCACATGCAACAGCAGCAACAACAGCTGTCTTGATGATTGGCAACCAAGATTTGCCAAACAATGGATGATGTCTAGTGAACTATTTATTGGCAATAATCCAAAGCAGACAGAGAAAAAACTGATGATTACTTAACTGGCAACAGTAGCAAGTTGCTGTGCTACAGGCGGAAAGACGTACAATGTAGCTGCAGTGGCATTTGTCTGCGCTTTCTTCGCTTTCACTCCCTTTGCAAATCACCTTCTCTACTAAACACGGCGAGCGCACCTACTGTGCGAGTGAAGAAAGCTGATGCGTGCGGGAGATGAGCAGCTCAGGATGAGAAGAGAAGCATCTCTAAATGTCTCCGAGCAACGACTATGGACACACTTGACGCACGTTTACGAATGTGATTGATTAGTCACTGTCAATTCGGCGTTTTAGTAGTGCCTGGTGAATGGTTGTCGTCGTGGTACGAATGCGCGTGTCATCAGCCAGACAAAAACAAGGAGTCAGGTAAGCAGAGGAGTGTGTGTGTGTGCAGCAGTGAGCAGCCAATCAGCGGTGTGCACTGCCACTGTCTTCTCTTTTTGTTGCGGATTTGCGCAGATCTGTACAGTGTGCTGGCTACACTGTAAATCACGTCATCTACCAGCACAATATTCAGTCATCTGTTACCGGGGGTTCATCTCGAGCTTGACGAACACTTTGTTCAGTTTTTTACATTTTTATCTTTTAGTTTTCAATAAAAAGTTTTTTAGTTTGAAATATTTTTTGACGTGTTTTTGTTCGTTACTATTTTTTTATTTGCAAACTAGTCATATAACTCAATCCATTTTATTTTTTAAAAATAATAACATTTTTGTGTTAAAAAACATTTTGTTTTAATTAAGATATAAAAAATAAACAATGTTTTTAAATTTACTTTTTGAAATTAAAAATATGAGGTCAAATGAATTTAAAAAAGTTTTTGCTCAATAACAAGCAGCCACTGTATATATTTTTAAAGGAGTAGTGAAAAGTGTCAAAAACTGCCATTTTGGAACTTTTAAGATAAATTATCTCCAAATTTTAACTATTAGATTTAAAAAGATTGACGCCATTAGATTAAGCGCATTTAAATTAGTAAAGGTTTTTTTCATATCCTAAAAATATTAAGCTTGTCGACCAGTGTAAACAGGCGGTAACTTGCATAGTTACTCAGTGAAAAAAAACTCACCTGGAAATGCAAAATGCCCAAGCGGCGTAACAGCTCTAAAAAAGCGGCCTATTGAAAAATTGTTCACTGCCCACACACCTGTGAAGCTACCTGTGAAAAAGAGTGGCTGAAATGAGCACACTGTATCAAAGTGCTGCCAGTGGACAATAGTCAGTGTAGCCAATAGTGAGTGAGTGAGTGAGTGAGGGGCAGTGGCTATCCACCGTCACATTCACAGCCATCCAGTAAGTGCGTAGTTTCAGGTAATGCATTGCTTGTGGCGTGTTTATGTGTGAAACGACTAGGAAGTGCAACAACAGCCGCAGCAGCCGAAACGGTCAATACTGAATGGCGCCAGCGCCAAATGTCACCATCACATTTACACAGTAACTGAGTTCACCTGCTGCTATTGCTGCGGTAGGAGTCGCTGTAGTCTGCGACACTGCAGTCAATGAATGTATCACACTCTCACACTGGCTTGCCTGTAGTGCTAATCTGTGAGGCAGGTGAGCTGTGAGGTGAGCTGCTGCCGGGCAGGTGAGCAACAGGTAAAACAGGGAGTGCCGCTGCTGCTGTGCTGCTGTTGTGCTGCTCTTGCTGCCGTCCTACTTTGCACAGTGACCACTGCTCCGAACACACACACACACACACACACACACTACGCATAGTGTCAGCTTTGCGCCTAGAGTAGCTAGCAGCATTGACTGATTTTCGGGCGTATTCTTCGGCTAATGCTGCTCATGTTTCCACTTGTCAACTGATTCGGCATTTTGTTTGTGCTGTTTTTCTTCAGTCGTTGTGGTGGCTGTGCACCGTGGGTCGCCCTTCTTCTTTAACTACTTCAGTGAACCCCATTGGCAGCAACAGATAAACTTCTGCAAAAAAGTGAAAAGAGCAAAGCCACAGAGAAGAACTTTAAAGAAGAACGCAAATGACCACTAGTGCCGACACTAGCTCATCATCACCACTGCCTTCAATGGCTTCTCAGCAGAGAGCGCCGGCCACATCTGTGGTGGCCACCGTTGTGGTGACTTCGGCTCCTCAAACCATAGAGATACCTGCTACTCCAAGAGCAAACTTCTCGCGTTCACTGGTAAACTGTCGTGAGAGTGATGCAGGTGGTAAGTGATCCAGTGACGAAGCACATCAACTCCAATACTAAACTGTATCATCATCTAAATTTGTCAACTTTAATTCTGACTTTAAAGGTGTAGCACCAGCTGCTTTGCCGTCTACTTTTTGCATAGATCCCCCCATTGTTTTCACAGAACTACCAGCCAATCATCTGGGCGGAGGCAATATGCAGTTCACTAAAGGCAAATTGTGCCCGAAAATTTGCCACGACACTAAGCTGCTAGAAGAACGCCAATTGGAAAATTTATTCACTACAGTGCACCGCTGTAATTTGTGTCAGCAGGAGTTTAACAACAAAACGGACATGGGGATGATGTTGCATCACGAAACAGTACACCCTGAATATTTTAATAACAATATTCATACTGCCAAAAGTTTGTATTTAAATATGTGGTTTATCAAGTACAAGCATTTTTTGTTTGTCGTCTTTGATCTGTATTCTATACTTACAAACAAATCTTTTTCTTTGCAGTTCTGGTGATGCCGAGTTTTGGCACAAACCAGAGCACTATTGATTTAGCTCCATCATCTCATTTGGGCATTGGCAACACCAGCATGTGTGGCAATGGCAGAGTTGGTGGTAAGTAAAAACGAACGTAATTGCTTTTTAGTCATTATGTTTCTTGAGTCAACTAAAAAAGGCTTAAAGTTAAAGCGTTTCACTGCACAGCGATCTAATTCTACGCCCTTTTTGTAGACTATAAATCTTGACACAAAGGTTTGACCAGTTTTTATTGAATTTTTTAGTTTTGACAGGAAATGCCAGCAGCACAGGCAGCAGTAGCAGCAGCATTTTGGCCTACAACCAAACACCACAACAATTCCAGCTTCCGCCGTTCTTTCCTAGCGTTGAACCTCTGCAAACTCCTTTGACCGCATCATTAAATTTGTCAACAATTGCTAATCTTAATTGGGCTGCCTCCACTTCAAAGGTTCTTTTTCCTACCACAACCAAATCAGTTGGTATCCCCCCTCTGGCACCGCCTGGCCCAGTTTTTCAGCGTCCAATCTCTAACACGCCAAATATTGGCAACCTACAATCTACCCCGAGCACTAGCGCCAGCGCCCAAAAGCAAGGCGCGCCAGTTGACTCGCCCATTAAAAGTGTCTGCCGATTCTGCGGCCAGTTTTCATCAGAAGGAAAATCGTTTAAAGAGTTTCTGAAGCACCTTGAATCTAAGCACCCTGGCGAGTACATCGTGCCCCTACGTGGTTCTGGCTTGAAATGGCTGTGTCCGATTGCGGGCTGCCGCCGGAAGTATGAACGAGATGAGGAAACAGCTAAATGGACGTTCATCTACCGAAATCATCTAGTGTCGCACATGCAAACGCATCACGGCACTTTTAAGCCGGTCAGGATTAAGAACCGCCTCATGCGGCCCATTGTCACCGAACCTAGCCCGGGGAAACACTTCATTCAGCAATTGCACAGTGCAGTGATGAGCGGCAAACAATTTTTCCCTCAACGTGGAAACATTGGCAATAGTGGTAGTGGTGGTGGTAGTGGTGGCAATAACCTCTATTTTTGTCCAACCCCAAATCAAGTTATGCCCTTATTTTCTCCGGGATCGACTACACTCTCCTCCACTTCTACTGCTTATCAATTTTCAAAGGGAAAGAAAACTGCTGCCGTTGCCACCGCCACAACATCACCCTCACAGCACACAGTTACTGAAGAAAAAGAACGTGATTTGACTAATAACATGAACCAAGCAGAAATAGCCGTTTGCCGCATTCTTGCAAACATTCGCAAAGAAAATTATCGCCAGCCATCATAGAGTTAAAAGGGTATTGGCAAGGATAAAGATGAAGTTTAGTCAAAACATATTGTTGAATGATGAGGTTGTTCCTTAAGAAAACAGAATGTCAGAGTGAAAACAAATTAAATAGTTTTTGACAAATATTACAATAAGTGACAACAACTGTTTTTAAATTTGTCCATTTGAGTGTCACCTACAAAAACATTGACATTTTAATTTTGATTTGATATTTTTTGTTCAGTTTTCAATTTCTTATTTTAAATTGCTTTAAATAGCATTTGATTTAAATTTTTCTAATAAATTTTTGTTTGATTTATATTTCTAAAATATTTTTATTTTTAATTTTTGTCAACAATAAAAAATTATAAAATATCAAATTTTGTGCTTAATGCAATTAATTACAGTAGAAGCCGGTAACCGCTAGGAAATTTTAGCCAGCATTGTTGCCGTTTTGAACTAAAGTTTCACTTGATGTATAAAAAACGTTACGTTAATTCATTAAACTCATCTTAGTTCTGGAAGCTTTAGTGCTACGTAACCTCATACGCCACGCTACTGTAAATTGTGCTTTAAAACATTACAACAACAAAACACTGGCTACAGTGATTCTGGTTAGTGTGTAATTTATCGATACTACACAGCGTATCAAAAAACATTTCTAAAAGTCTGCCAAATTGCTTGCAATCAACACTTTTAGACAATAGATTTTTTAAAAATGGTGGCAGTGAAAAAAATTACTTTTAACATTACGCGTACATGGCCAACTTTGTAGATGTGCCCAATCGAACTTGTCTAGTTTATTTTTTGACAAAGTATTGCACACAAATTTTTGTTTGCAGGAGGTTATCTTACAGTGTTAGTACATATGTAATTTTAAATCTTTTAAGTTTTTACATACAAGTTGATAAAAAACTTAAAAGTAGGCAATACACCAAATCATTTTGTTAAATTAATGTAAAAATAAAAACATTTCAGTTACGTTTATTTGTACAAAAGATAACTGGAAAGTAGTAACAAAGCGTGACAATAGGCACAAAAATGTTTAACTTTACAATAATTTAACCGTTATTACTTTTTTTCTTTAGCGTTTTGACACAATTTAATTAAATGATTTAGCCCAATTTATTTTTTAAACTTCAAAAAGCAAACTGTTAAAAGAAATAATATTTAATATTGTTACAGCCAAGTGTGTAAATGTGCAATCAATAAACCCAACTTAAAGCGTGATAACTTTTGGCACAATTAAAACACCTGTCAATAATTAAAAATAGATAAAAATATGACAAAACACTTCAAAGTTAATGATTAGTTTGGGTTTTATTTAATATTTACAATTTGATAAACACACTTTGATAACGCACAGCAGCAACTTTGCAACAATCACCTGGCCTATGATGCAAAACCTGACATTTTTAACTTTTAAACTGTGTATAAAAGATTGCTCAGAAATCATCAGTTTGGCATCCAAAACTAAAAATTAAAAAAAACTTAAAGTTTAAAACTTAAAAATGCAGTTCGCTTACTTTTTTTCAGTTTTCTCCTGCTGGCCAGCAAAGCCCTCTCCATTACAGTTCACTTTAGCAGTCACCCAGTGGCCATTGAGCCCCTTCGGCCGGTCTTCTTCAGATGCGACATCTCTAACTACTACCCGGGCACGGCCAACTACTCAGTGGCCTTCTACCGAGGTCATTCCGCCAACAACCTCAAAAGCCTCATTGGAACGCACGATGTGTACAGTAAGTTCTTGACCCGTCTAAAAAGAGGGAATATTTTTAATTCCAAAATCTAACCAACCAATCCTAAAAACAGCTCAAAACAACAACCAGCACACCATCATCTTCAGCGCCGGAAAGTTCCTGGACGCTGAAGCCCACTCTGGCCAGTACTACTCACTGCCTCGATTTGAGCTTCGTTTTGAGCACAAGCTGCCACACTTGAACAGCACTCATCCAGCTCATCTGAGCCGGCAACTTTGAGCCCGTCGAGGGGCCCTTACCGCACCTGTGGTTTCCACACTTACCGCACTTGCAGGATACTGTCTCTCTACAACGCCGACTCAGCTGACCCTCGAGGGGCCCCTGGATTCACGCTCGCCAGACAGCTGGAGTTTCCGATAGTACTCAGCCCGGAGGACGTTCACGGAGTCGCTTCAAACTTCCCTCTTTGAAATCCTTGAGCCGTTCAACCACAATCGCTATACGTCGCCCTGGAGCTGGACGGTGGGCAGCAGTACTGAGCGAGACGTACAAGTCTAACTTTCATGGTTTTTGGAGTTCTTTGAAATAACTAGTCAGTTGATTTAAAGATTTAAACAACATTGTTTCTTCAATAGCACCACTGACTGAGCACTTTTTATCAATCAGCATACTTCGGCAACATTAGCAACGACAAACAGTGCAACTTTTTTATTTTTTATTTTTTACTTTCAAATACAAA
Source organism: Tyrophagus putrescentiae (assembly GCA_024499935.1). Taxonomy (NCBI): domain Eukaryota; kingdom Metazoa; phylum Arthropoda; class Arachnida; order Sarcoptiformes; family Acaridae; genus Tyrophagus; species Tyrophagus putrescentiae. The sequence continues at coordinate 2,341,518 of JAMZRA010000005.1, forward strand.
CCTCTAGTATTTGTCATTAAAAGTGTTGAAGAATTGCATAAAATGAAAACGTTGTTGTGTTTCTTTGTCAACTTTTGTTACATATTTTTATTGGTATCAAAGCATCTTCTGTTTACACAACATTTAAAAAAATAACATTTTTTTACATGTACGATTTTAGGCGCTAGTTCTTTTTCTTTTATTAATACGACAACCTCTACAGTAATTTTTGCTCAGTAAAAAGTTGTTGAAGATAAATTTGCCATTTAAAATATGAAAAAACGTTTTGTTGTGTTTCTTTTTATTTTTGTTGACATTATTTTTAATTGGTATCAAATATTGCATTCAATTCTGTTTAATAAAAAATTTTAAAAAAATTAACATTTTTTGTACATGTACGATTATTAGGCGCTAGTTAACCTTGCTTTCAAGTATAACAGTGACTTGAAATTATAAAAAATGCAATTTCTAGAATTATAAACGCAAACACACAAAGTCATTTAGAAATAATATATGAAATCTTTAACTGATCGTAAAAATTACTTTTGTTGATCCAATCACTTTGAGCTTAACACCGGTAGGTAGATGTCCGTTAGCTTAGTATTTGAGCAAAAACCCCAACTTGATAACTTTCACAATGTATTTTTTAGAATCAAAACAATATGTATAAAATTTATTCAAAAAATTCAAATTTTTGATTTTTAAAATAGACCTGGTGCTCAAATCACCTTAAGTTTAGTTCCATTTGAAAGATTCCATTTAGTTTGTTTTTACTGTAAAAACCGTTTTTTGATATCTTAAACGATGTAATTTATAGATGCAAAAAATGAAATTAAAATGAAAAAACATCATTTTTTTAGTAAAATAAAACTTTTAAACTCTGTAAACTGCATATTGTAGAGGTTTTTGTGATAAATGATAACATAAAATAACAAAAAAAGTTTAAAAAAAGTACGCCAACCGTGATTCGAACACGGGTCAATTGCTTGGCAAGCAACTATCTTTACCACTAGACCATTGGCGCTCATTTCTTATCTTTGTCTCACATCGAATGCTCTTTAAAGTTAAAGTAAGAAAAATGATTGTTTGTTTAGGAACTTTCCTTAGCAGTTTAAAAACGCTCCAGAGCGAGGAACGGCAGCTGGCCGGGTCATCGCCTTGTTGGTGATCAGCACCTCGCCCATGAGACTTCGGATGAGGTGAAGGAGGGCGAGGCAACCCTTCGCGTAGTCTCAGCCTCCTCCGTGCCCCCCCCCCCCATCGTCGCCTGAAAGGGTATAAGCCGGCGGCCACCAGGTCGTTGAGGAAACACACATGCTTTTTCATGTTTAGTCGATTTGCATCGCAGTGAAGCGCCCCGTCAAGCCGGCCTTTGCCGAGCCCAAGCCCAAGCCACTTTGTCTTTGGATTTCCGAGCCCTATTCGCTCTGTGAAACCCTCACAACCAATAACTTCTTCGACCCGTGTTACCCTTTCCTCCTTCTTCTTCTAATCAATAAACATTTCCCAGTACTTTTGGGCGTCAACGAGGACATGATCAGAGGTACTCTTGGGCGTCAACGAGGACATGATCAGAGGTACTTTTGGGCGTCAACGAGGACATGATCAGAGGTACTTTTGGGCGTCAACGAGGACATGATCAGAGGTACTTTTGGTCGTCAACGAGGACATGATCAGAGGTACTTTTGGTCGTCAACGAGGACATGATCAGAGGTACTTTTGGGCGTCAACGAGGACATGATCAGAGGTACTTTTGGGCGTCAACGAGGACATGATCAGAGGTACTTTTGGGCGTCAACGAGGACATGATCAGAGGTACTTTTGGGCGTCAACGAGGACATGATCAGAGTACTTTTGGCGTCCACGATGCTCACTGATCAGAGGTACTTTTGGTCACTGCAATCAGAGGACTGCATCAGAGGCTCACTTTGGGCCAACGACGATACTTTTGCCACAATGCGTACTTTTCGGTCGTCAAAGAGGACATGATCAGAGGTACTTTTGGCACAATGTCATGTATTGGCGTCCAGGAATGATCCAGTACTCATTGTGGCCGTAACAAGAAAACTGATCAGAGACTTTAGCACTTGATACATCGAGACGATTGCAAACTTTGTTGTGTAACATATCGAGAGAAATAAGTACTCTTAACACCATCTTGCCCAGGCAGATCGTTGCCGTAACCAATTAACGGACAACGTTTGCGCTGAGCCCCCTGCAATCCTTTTCCATCTTTCTTCAAATCGCAGAACCGAAGATACATTATAATGACAATAACAACAAAATGTTATGAGGCAAATATATTCACCGATGGGCAACTTTTGCACATTTGGCTTTCATTCCTGTCGCTTCAGTTTGGCTCTAATTCAAAGAAGACGTTTTTCATCCTGTTTGGCAACATCAGCCTGTCAGACAGCCATTGTCAACTGAAAAGACACGTTAACACAACAGAACACAAACTCGGCTTATAGGCACTTATTGGAGTCGTAGGACGATTGCAAAAGTTTGTTTTCAAGCGATCACGAAGAAAGAATTCCTGTAAAATCGTTGCCCAGGCAGACTGTTATTGCCAAGACCGAATTAAGAGTTGGGACGGTTTGCGTGAGGCCAACCGAGCAATCTTCTTATGCTGCCGACATTGGCATAGTGACCTTGACACGACGGACGTTCCTTTTACATGCACACAAAAGCATCCTAACTCGGCAAAAGCATTACATCATTCCAGCAACCTACATTGGGAGACGTTGACGGCTATCAACTGAGGCCCGCCCTACCATTAGGCACATTTGGCCTAATGCAACCGCTTGCCCAGGCCTCACTTGTTCAGCCGTACACGAACTAAACTGTACAATTCTAAAGCAAGACGAACCCTTTTCTTCTCACTTTCCTGCTCACTATCGAACACCCAGACACTGTCACAAACACACACACTTTCCTTCACGCCATCACATATACTAGCATTTCCACTGAGACACACACAGACGCGACCAAAGCTCGCTTATATGGCACTTCTTGGAGCACTGATAAAGGCAGCAATGATAATTTCACGCCCATTTTCAACAGGGTATAAAAGACACAGAAATTCACCTGATAAGATCGGCTCACTTAGGCTCAAACTTGTTTTACGTACGACGGCAAAGGATCTCTGAAAAAGCCCCTCAACAAGTTGTTCAGTTGGCTAAAAGGGAGCCGACGCATTTTTTTACCTTTTTTGCAGGGCCCGAAGTTGAGCAATAGTGACCTTTTGCTTGAGCAATGGATTGTTGTTTTTAATTGTGCTCCTTCATTATAATAAAGTACTTTCCTCACCACTTTCTGCGCGAGTGTTTTCTTGAGACCGCAGTCAGTGTGACTGTGTAGCTCATTTTCGACTGAGAAAACCTTTGCTATCGACTGGGGCAGAGCGCTTCGACTGCTTCGACTGAGGCACTTCTACTGCGGCTGTTCAGTTTTAAAGAGAAGATTGCTGAACGAGCCGGACGCGGGTTGCGCGGTGGTGCTGTCTCTGAGACCAGAACACCCGCCCTGAGTCACTTGAAACTTCAGGACGAGGAAGCTTAGACTAGTGTTTGGGGTCGAGATTGGTTACGAAACTCAGACCTGAGCGACTTCGACGCGCCTTTTAAGCCAATAATTGCATGGTGTTTGAGTTTGAGTTGGATTGATAAGTTTGACAAAATTTGTTTTGTAACAATCTACTATTATAATAACTTTAAACTGAAGGCTGCAATTTGTGAAGTTTTTGCATATGACATTTAAATAACAAAACACTTAAAAGCGCCATTTGTGATTGAACCTGTCACTTGTTGAAAGCAAACATGGTTTGATGTTTCGTAGAAAACTTGATACAATTGTATAAAAAAATTGTTGATTTCGTTGACAATGCACTATTTTAAAATATTATTTGTATTTTTATGTGAAGCCAGACGCAAAGCACTATTCAAAGTTCTAGACAAATAATAGCAAGTCATTTAAATGTTTAACAGCAGAAAACGAGCTGCTATAAACGAGATTATTTGATATGAAATTGGTGCGGTTGGCAAATATGAAAACCAGTGTCATAGTTTAGAGCAGTGTCAACTGTTAGTTCTATTCATTTATATTACACTTGTCGTTACAATTCAAATATTCAGCAAAATGTCTTCAAGTACATTTAACGGAAAGTGCTCGTGACTGGACACAGTTTCGCATTGGTCGCCGCTGTAGCAATTCAATGCTAGGTAATGAATTGTAATAGTTTCAAGTTTTATTTGAAGGCAAACAAAAGTGATATTTAATCTGCTTGTAACGGCCCATATGCCATCACGGTCGAGAGCCGTGCACTGACAAATGGCCGACCACGGGCTGCTCCCAGGTAGGCGATAGACCGTGGAAATCGTCGCAGACTTTGTTGCGCTCGCGCCAAAAAGATTGAAAGCGGTCCAAGTTTGGCAGTGCGTTTTGGTTATCCATTTTCCCTTCTATGCACTGTTTTAACACATCAACACAATACCTTTACAGTCAAAACGCGTGGCGGCAGCAAACGGTTCAGCTTTACCGACGCTCTTCTCGGTTGACTGTCTAAACTACGTTCGCTCGGTGTAGAGTTGACGCAGTTGCGGTGCGGCACCTGGAGAAGCGACCGGAATTTATGTGTTCAAATTAGCGCGCCAGCATGGAACGCGTCTAGTGTATGTTATCAAGGCTTGTGACGGACTCCCAATAGGCCTTTGCCGACGGCCTACGCCGTCGCACTGAGCAAAGTGGCCGACCAGGTGGCTGCCGTCGCCAAAGGAGGCGAGAGACCGCTGGAAATCGTCGCCGACCTGCTTGACGACTCGACGCCCAAGAAGCTGATTGAAGAGACGGTCGCCAAGTTTGGCAAGCTGGACGTTCTGGTATCTCACATTTTCACCCTTCTAGAGCATGTTTTTAAACACACCAAACACTAACTACCTGTTACCAGGTCAACAACGCCGGTGGCGGCAGCCCAAACGGTGGTCTCAGCTCACCGACGCTCCTTTCCGAGTTTGACACCGTCTTCAAACTTAACGTTCGCTCGGTGGTAGAGTTGACGCAGTTGGCGGTGCCGCACCTGGAGAAGACGACCGGAAATGTGGTCAACATTAGCAGCGCCCTCAGCATGCGACCACGCCGTCTAGTGTACTGTAGTAGCAAGGCATTGACGACCGGACCTTCCCCAACATGAGCGCCTTTGCCGACGGCCTAGCTGCGAAGGGCGCTCACTTGGGCGGAATGCTCGCCGGACCGACGTTGTCAGTAGTCGACAAGGCCCATTCCGAGTACCGGAACTACACGCTGCACACTGCCGCCTCAAACTACCCCATCTGGTCGTTGGACTTCACCAAACCGGAAACGGTCGCCTTGTACGCGGCACTCCTTGCCCGGGTGGCCAAACAGTACCGGGTTGCCACTTTCTGGCTCAAGTCCTTCATCTTCTGGGGCGACGACTGTAACTTCCACGACCCGGCGGTGACCCGCTACTTCAGCCTCTTCGTGCCGGCGTACATCGAGGCGGCCAGCCGGTCGAATGTGACCGTCATCTCGGAGATGGCCTACCGCAGCCAGCACCTGCCCGCCTACACCCGCCTGGTGGAGTACTACACGACCTCGGCCGGGCAAATGCTTTGAGAGCTAGTGCCGATGATGCTCTCTGTCTCTATTTCCGGCTACTCCTTCTTGCTGCCCTTTCCGGAGGGCACCTTCAATGACTACTTCAAGTGGTGCAAGGTCATCAGCATCTTCTGCACTGCTTCATGAAGAAGAATGGTCTGCAGCAGCGGCTGGTCGACATTGGAGGAGGACTTTAGAACGAGACTGAGCAAGCCCTCGCAACCAGTGACTAAGGTCCATTGCGCAGACGACCAATGGCTTCAACAGTCGACCCTTGTTTGTCTACGAGGGCCAGATTATCACTCCATCACACTTCTCCGCCCGACGACCACTCATGCAGATTCCTCCAATCGGCAGCAAAATCTACTCCAACTTGTCTCAGCCGAAACTGATTCAGCGGTACAAAGACATGCAATCGCATGTGAATGCTGTGTGGAACGCCTGGTACTCTCAGTATCTGCTGACCCTTCGTTCATTTCACCAGAACCTTTTCGAGCCGAACCAAGCTGACAGTCTTCGAGTCGGTGACGCTGTACTGCTGAAGAATCCCACTCCCTCAGAGACGTGCGCACTCTGATCCCCTTTGAGTGCACTCAGGAGCTACATGAAGAAGCAGACGCCCACTGCTCACCGGACCCTCCCGCTCCCTAGGATTTTGCCCTTACGGGATCGCAAGGCGAGTAACGTCTAGGGGGGAGTATGTTGCAGGTTCACCCTCCGCTCACACAGTCATTTCTCCTATCTTTCCCATCTTTCCCTTTAATGTTCTATCTTTTGCCCTTTAGTGGCCACTTCATGTCTATCATTTGCCCGTTCGTGGCCATGTACTCATTTTTTGCCCTCTATCTTTCTTTTTCGCTCCTCACCATCTGTCCATGCGCTGTGCGGTGTTCTCGGCCCTTCCATCTCGCCGGAGCACATGCTCTTAAGGTAAGCCTCAACAGCCCATGTCTTTAGTTGTGTGTAGAACACTATCTGTATCACACCGTCTCAATAAATCCCTTATTCCGCCGTTACCAGGCCATCCCGGCTGTCACTAAGCCACCCACTTCTCTCTTCTTACCCGCCGTCACCAGGCCTCCTTCTCTCAACCTCTCTCTCTTCAACCGCTCCCAAGCCGCCGGACCTTCTTTCCCCCAGTTGAACCCGCAAGACCCACTAGAAGTCGTTCATCTGTAACCCTCAAACACCGGCAACAAAGCCCGCTCAAAACTCTGCTACTTTCACCCCCCCCCCCCAGCCACGCCACACTGTGTTGTTAACTTTTACCTTCCATAGTGGTGTCATCCATTTCAGGCAACAACGCCTTGAGCGTTTTCTCAACGGCCACTGTGCGGCAACGTACAAGTGAAGCGAGAAAAAGCTGTCCTTTAGACACAGCTTCCTTAAAGTCGACTAGGTTTATCAGCAGGTGGCTCATCTTGGTGCCCAGAGCGACGGCCAAAAAGAGCAGTTTCTGGTGGTCATCACACTGCTTGGGCAGCTCATCGAGCAGAGCAATGCTCAGATCAAACCAAAAGTTCAGCAATGAAATTTCCTGCTTGTCCACTTTCTTCTTGCTCACTTTCCTGTCCTTGAAAAAAGTCTTCCTGCTCATGGAAAAGAATACTTCATACAAAAAATATCAACTGGCTAAGCTTTTCAGCCAAGAAGACGTTCTTGAGAGTTTTCACTCCGACGTTTTGCAAGATCGCTGAGAGATCAACGACCGCGGTCTAGACATCAACACTTCTGGGCAGTCACCTGGTCAACCTTTCATTAGTCTGTTGCCTCTGTTTGTTAACGACAATCTGCAGTCTACCTACCGCAGTGCAGTCTGCCAGTGCACTCTACACTCTCATTCTGCATTTGCCAATCAGTGCCAGCGTTGTACCTTTTGTGTCCGGCAGCAAAACAAACTAACTAAACGTGTGGCAGAATCCGACCAGGGGTGAAAGGTGGTGAAACCTCCGCTTGCGTTGTGTGTGTCCGAAGCTATCGGCTGATACACCCAGGTCCGAGAATGGGCGTACAGTCGATCCTACCTCTCAAAGAGCAATGCGAGCAGGCGTCTCACCGACTCAGCACTGTTTCTCTGAGCTACTTGGGAAAGTAGTGAAGGCGAGTGAATGATGACGATCTGTGACCTAGCGTATTCACATAGGCCAGCAGATGGGACGGGTCGGGCTACTTCACACCGACGGGGCACTGATCGGGACTGCTCGGGCTTCTCAAGATCGGGTTCAGTTAACTGATACTCGCTGATCTGATACTGATGATGCAAGCAAGCCAGACGACGTAGATCTGCTCTGCTTGGAGGTTATGATCACACTGTCGCAGCGAGCGGCAGCGTGCTCTGTTTAATGACTGCCCGCTTGGGGGCGCTCGCTGCGGATAGAAATATCGAGAATAATAACTACAGATATCGCCGCTAGTCGGCTAGTATGGGAATAATCTAGATAGAATAAGGGCCAGAAATAGGGGGCTAGATAGGGGAATAAATAATACTAAATGAACGAGTAAATGATACGGACGTTCGTGTAACAACGCGCTCTCTAGTATTCTAGATTTATTCTGAAATGCCCGTTGTGAACTGTTGAGTACCAAAAATTCACAAATTAAAAAAGCTTGATCTTGGCCGAAGAACGTCAGCTAAACGCCCTCAAACGAGAAGACCTGTGCAGTGCCGTTTTTCATGTCAGCAATTCGATGACTGAGCTGATCAACAGTCTCGTTCACCAATACAACGGAGATGAGACTGTCACTGCAGCTGCTTCTGTTGGCTTCATCATTCGCACTGACGCCACCAACTGTCACCTGCAGATCATCATCGACCGTCTGGAGCAAATCCTGGCAATGGTGAGGCAACTGAACGAAAAACCTTGTTTCTCATCGCATCTTTTTGTTGCCCATTCCCTCTCCTTTGTGCACCACCAAAGTGGGGCAGTCGCCAAGGCTCCTGTTTACTGCTTTCCCTTGAAAGGCCCAATGGGACTAGGGCTAGTTTTCCTTCTTCGGGTGATGCACTTTGAACTCAACTCGGAGCTGGCGGGAGCACAGTTTACCGCTGATTCCCGTTGTTTGCAAAAAAAGTCTCCCTCGGTGAGGTAGCAGGAGTGGAGCCTGGCTGCTACTTTTTTGTCCAACAACTGCCATCATTCGTCATTGCTGCTGCTGATCCTCTTTTTGACAGCTGCCTCCTTACAGAGTGGATGATGCGCACCTACTTAAGCATACTTCCGTTCTGCTTTAACGATGACGAGTTGAAAGCCATTTTCAGCGCCCTCTTTCTCAATGACAGTCCACTCGGCGAGACTTTTTGCCGTTTGGTCGGTTTTCATCTTAATCCGACTAGTTCGTATCTTCTTGGCCTCTACATTACCGTCAAGGACAGCCGGCTGAAGGTGCGCGTAGTTCGTCGGTCGATTCTCGGGTCAAAATCCGTTGTCGACTTTATGAGCACCAAGTTTCGGCGGATCGAAGCATTCAACTACTGTCTATCGGCTCTGAAGGTGCCCACCAGTCATCTGTTCTTGTTGAACTTTTAGCACTCACTTAGACACAAAGAGAAAGTTTTGTTGAAGAGATTTATTAACACGCAAAAATCAAAACATTACACACTGAGTGCAACTCTCCAACAAATAATACATTTGATAGTTCAGTCAATATATCCTGCAGGGTGGAATGCCAAACATTGCAAAATGTGACGCACTTTGGGTGAATGGAATCCCATTGCATAACTCAACACTCCCCCCGATTCCGAAACCCAAGTGCGGAATCCTTCTTGAACCGGAATCGATCATCTCCGCTCCCTCTGGTCTTAGTCAGCACGTCTGCCCAGTTGTCCTGTGAGGGGACATACTTCACTTCAATCTGCCTCCTCTTGATCATGTCGTGCAGCGCTGCCAGTTTCACAGTCAGGTACTTAGCCCGAGTGTTCACCTGTCCATTATGGACCAGCCTTATCACCTGCTGGTTGTCCTCGTAAATCTGCGTAGGCCTATTAGTGGTCCATCCCCATTCGATCAGCAGTTCCTTCACCCAGTTTGCTTCATTCGCTGTTGCAAGCAGGGCAACATATTCTGCTTCAGTTGATGACTGACTTACATTGTCCTGCTTCCGGCTCGTCCACAAAACTGGGCTTCCAAAGATAGTCACCATTGACCCACTTTGAGAGCGGTAGTCTTCCAGATTCCCAAAACTGGCATCTGAATAAGCCTCCATCCCTCGGTCATTGAGTCTCCCCAGGTAAATCTTCTTCTCTTTGGTGAAGTACAGGTATCCGAGAACTTTCATTGCATATCTCAGATGCAGTCTGGTCGGCCTTTGCATAAATCTGGACAAGAAGTTCACCGGAAATGATGCGTCTGGCCTTGTCTGATTGGCAATGTAAAGCAGGCCTCCTACCAAACTCCGGTACATCGTTGCCTCCTCACGGCTCAGGAAGTCATCTCCAAAATCCAGTGATTCTACGGGCGGCAGGTTCCTTATCTCCTTCATGTCCACGGCTTTAAATTTCTCAGCATAATCAGCAATCAGTTTTTCTTGATTCACACTGAACCAGCTCTCTCCTCGTCTGATCTGAAGTCCAAGAAAGTTCTTCACTTCGCCCATATCACGAATTTCAATCTCGCCTGCGAGCTTCCTCTTGAACTCCTCCACCAGAGAGAGGTCCTTAGCAGCCACAAGCACATCGTCAACATAGATGGCCACAAAGATTCGTCCTTTCCTGGTGTCTTTGACAAACACACAGTTATCCACTTGTCCTTGAGTGAAGCCCATCCTCTCCAGAATCAGCGTGAATTTATCGAACCAGCATTTTGCCGCCTGCTTGAGCCCATAAAGTCCTTTCAGCAGTCTCCACACTTCTCCTCCGCCAGTGCCAGGTGGTGGCCGCACTAGAACTTCTTCATTCAACTCTCCATTAAGAAAAGCTGTTTTCACGTCCAGCTGATGAACTTTCATTTTGTCACAAGCCATCACCGACAAGAAAGCTCGTAAAGTTGAGTACGACACCACTGGAGCAAACACGTCCTCGTAGTCGATCCCCCACTCCTGCTCAAAGCCTCTGGCCACGATTCTGGCTTTGAATCTCTCCACTTCTCCGGTCTGAGGGTTCACCTTCTTGTCAAACACCCACCTAGTTGTCAAAATCTTCTGGTGAGGGCTCCACTTCTCACTCCTGTAGACTCCTTTCTCCAGCAGTGATCGATGTTCCTCGTGACACGCTGCCCGCCAGTACTCTGCATGCTCTGATCTCATCGCCTCTTCATAAGTGCTGGGCTTCTTCACGTCTCAGTCCATGACTCCACTTCCTTTGCACAAAGCCGAAACAGCATATCCTGAACGAAAAGTCTGGCGCGGCATCACAGCAAGGTTGTTGCTCTGGCGATTCCTTTCCTGAAGGCGAATCAGCTGTTCCGCCACATCACAACACTCTTTATCATATCGTTTAGCCGCAAACATCCTCTTCAACCAATTCTTCTTTCTAGCCTCCTCCAAAGCAGAGTCTCTCTTTCGATGAAGTTCATCAATCCGCTCCTCCATTGATCTGGTTGGCCTAGCTGGCGTGCCACTCAAAGAAGCCACTCTGACATCACTCTGGGTGGGCGGTTCTGGTGTATCCACAATACTGTCCCCTTGTGGAATATTCTGGTAAGTCTTCCTGCTTGGGTCAATCACTGAGATCAGTCTCTCGGGTTCCTTCCGTACTCTACGTGGATACCGGGGAGCTGGAGGTGAATCAGGTTTCTCGGGAGTTCCATCAGCTGGGCCCGGGTAGTCGTCTGCCACCTCTGGTGCTTCAGTCACCACTATCTCTGGCAAAACAGGTTGAAGCTCAACTCCTGCTGCTCTTCCTCTGCCGTGTCCTCTTCTCGATCGAACCTCAATCCATTCGTCGTCATCGTTCGTTTCGATCTGCTGGCCACTACTCCTTGAGGTGACATCATTCCAGACCTGCATCTCCTCTTGATTCAGCATGGGTGTCCTGTCCTCCCAGTAGTAGTGCCCCTCATGAATCCTGGCATTGTCGGTCCTTATTATTTTGTTCGTCCTTGGGTCCAGGAATCTGTAGGCCCTCATTCCTCTAGGGTAACCAACAAAAACGCACCTTGTTCCAGGGCCGGAAAACTTAGAAACATCATCTCTCTGAACCGGGTGCAGCCACACTGTTGACAATGCTCCAAACTCACGAAGCCGTCCGTAGTCGGGATCCTTGCCATACAGTCCTTTGAAAGGAGTCTCACCACTTCCGACCGACACAGGCTGACAATTGAGTTGCATCTCAGCAGCTAGCACTGCCTCTGGCCAGTACTTGGTAGGCATGTTCGCATTGATCAAATTAGCTCGGGCGACATTTCTCACCTTCTGGATCATCCTCTCTGCGACGCCATTCTGCTCATGATCATGTGCCACGGACATCTGATGGCCAATTCCACGCCTCTTCAGTAGCTCCGCAAATGGTCCTCCAGTGAACTCTCGGGCCTGATCAGTCCTCACCGTCAGCAGATCATATCCAGAAGTACTCTTCATGAGGTAGATGAAGTCCTCCAATGCCTCAGCCATAGCTTCACCCGCTCTGGTCGCAAGAAGATAAACTTTGACAAATCTGGTCCAATCGTCCACCATGACCACAAAGTACTTCATCCCATTGTAGCCAGTCACAGCGTCAGGGCCGGCAACATCAATATGCACCAACTGCAAAGGGCCTGTCGTTCTAATTTCCGAGAGGTGGTGTGCCTTTCTCCTCATCTTCCCCTGCATACAAGGTTCACAAAGGTGCTCCTCCGCCGAAAAGTGCTCAGGACTAATCTTCTGCAGCCTCTTCATCACCGCTGGTCCTGGGTGACCCACTCTAGCATGTTCAATCGTCCCTCTGATCAAGTTCGCCTGGGCAACGAACTCTGGTTTCATTACGTACAAGTTTCCTTCTCGGGGAAAACGGGCAATCACCTTGACTTGCTGCAACATTTTCTGCATAGCTCCACCGTCTACCACAAGTGCCTCCTTGCTGTTGAAAACAGTCGCGTGACCGTGATCACTGATTGCCGACACTGCCAGCAAATTGTTCTTCATTCCAGGCACATGTATCACATCGTTGACAGTGATGACATCATCTTCGCCCATCATAGTGAACGAGCCTTTTGCCTTTGCCTGGCAAAGATTGCCATCCGCCATCCGCACTGGTAGATTACTCACAGGCTTGCTATTGCTGAGCTGAATGCCATTCCCAACGAATGTTGCAGTCGCCCCACTGTCAATGATCAGCTTGCCCCCTTCTTCTTCCTCGCTAATAATGGATAGAGCGCTCAAGTAAAAGTTCTGGTTCTGTTTATTAGCGAACATTCGGGCATTAGAGGTTACAGAACGGTTGTTGCCACATTCACTTCGGCGATGTCCAAGTTGACCACACGCAAAACATTTCACCTGAGGGCAGTCAACAGCAAAGTGTCCAAGTTCATCGCATCGGAAGCATCTCACTTCTTCAGGAGGCTTTCTGCCTTGGTTACCGCGTCCTTGGTTACCACTCCTGCCTCCACGGTAACCTCCTCGAAGAAAACGGCCACGCGTCGAGCTCCGCGGTCCCTCGTGGCTCACCTTCATAGCCTCCAGGCCTTTCTCAAGTCCATCCAAGTACGCCTTGGCATGCCCCACGCCCTCGAACTCCAGCGCATGAAGCTCACTCATCCGACGGACCCGGCTCTCGGTCGATGCTGACTCAAAATCATCTCGAACAGCCACCAGGATTCCCCAAGCCGACCTGCCCTCTGCCAAGTGCCGTTTCTCTTCAGCAAGCGATACAATCAGCAAAAGCTTTGCTTTACTTAGCTTTGGGTCGTTAGAAGCAATATCCAGGCCGGTCATCGTCTTCCCATCGCGTGGGTTGAAGTCCATGTCCTCCAGTCGGGCAAACATCTCCACTCTCCAAGCCAAGTAGTTCTCCCCGTTGTACCGAGATGATTTGGCCATTCCGAGATCCAAGCTCGAGGTGGTTGAGCTGATGATTCCACTGCCGGTTCCACCACCAGTTCCACCACCAGTTCCACCACCAGCTCCGCCACCGGCTCCGCCACCAGCCCCGCCATCAGCTCCACTGCCACCGGCTCCACCGCCGGCACCACCGTTGGCCCCAGTGTCACTCATCGTTGAAACGTTGATGTTGATACCGCTGTCTTCGCCAAACATCAACAATCACTCTCAGAAAAGGAGCCTTCGTGCTGATAACGTGTTGAACTTTTAGCACTCACTTAGACACAAAGAGAAAGTTTTGTTGAAGAGATTTATTAACACGCAAAAATCAAAACATTACACACTGAGTGCAACTCTCCAACAAATAATACATTTGATAGTTCAGTCAATATATCCTGCAGGGTGGAATGCCAAACATTGCAAAGTGTGACGCACTTTGGGTGAATGGAATCCCATTGCATAACTCAACAGTTCTACTTGGACAGCGACCGAAACAAACTGGACGCCTCCATCATTCCCTTCAGCCAGCGAAAGGTGCACATTGAACTGAGCCTGGGCGTACTGCTCGATGGAGTAAAACCGCTGTCTGCTCAATGCAATGCCGACCGACAGGTGATGCTCACCCATAGACGTCCTCTTGAGCTGGTCACTGGCAGTATGGTGCACTCTGACAACAATGACAACCCCCTCGTGCTGACTATTGTGCCTGGACCAGCTGAAACACCGGTTGTGCTGACTCCCATCATCTTTAACTACAACGACAAAACACTGCTTGAATTTTCCAAACCCCAAAATGACAGTGATGATGTTTAAAAAATCCAAATTGAATAAATGTTCTTTTATTTAATGCTTTTTTTGTTATACAGTGTTCAGTTCAACTAAAATCAAAAGTGGCCCCCATTTGAAAAAATGGCAAAAACGGTTTTGGTTGCTACAGTTTAAAAGGCAATAATTTTGTCAGTAGTTGAAGTACTTTAGGTGAGTCGCTGGACTAAAAAACCAGTTAGTTGTGTTGAATTGGAAAATATGTTGTTTAGTTTATTGTTTATTTAGTTTTATTCATTTAGTACACAAATTAACTAGTTGTAAGCTGTGTGTGCAACACACCGAGCGAGAGTTGCGCCACGAGCAGACTGGTTTCGTCCATCCGCCTTCCTCGCTCCTTGTTGATCTTCTTCTTCATTTTGTATTTTTGTGAGCAGTTGAGAAGCAGTCGCCCAGCAGCATCAACATCACTGGGTCGGAGTTTGCCAGCCCGTCCTAACGAGGAAAGCGAGAGAGCCACCAGCAATCGCACCCGCTTTCCTCATCTGAGAACGTTCTGGTGAAGAGGCGCAACAGACGACTTGTATTAATAGAGCAGCTGAAAAGGGTCAGCTCTCCCCGGATCGGCTCGGTGATTCGAACCGGGGAGTTCTAGTCAGACGGCAGTGGTCATCTCTGCCGACACCACTACGACTATAACCAGCAGAAGCAACAGCAGCAGCAGTGCCAGCAGAGCTACCACTCGCCCACCGGCCGCCTGACTAGTACGAGTGAATGCTGCTGACGAGTTTATAAGCGTGCGGGCGCAGGTAAACGCTGTACAGCAGGAAAGCAAACATGAACACCTGGATGGTGACCATACCTCACTGCCCTTTTGCAATTATTTGCTTTAGTTTTAGAGAAAAGAGGGTCTAAAATTTCAGGTGATCTGTCGTTTAAAGCTCCCAGGGTTGACCTTTTGCACAAGGTACTTTTTCAACTTGCTACTGACTCAAACAGTGGGCAGTGGGCTATTGTTAAGAAGCTTGTCAAGAACATTTGAAAAAATGTTGTTCTCAGCATCGAAAGTTGAAGTAGAAAGAGCGGTTTTTGAAAGTTTTAGAAAAGGAATACTTGATTTCAAGATTATCACGTCATCATTGGCGAGGGTGATTACATTTTTTTTGTTTGGTTCACCATATTAGATGTCACAATGACAATGTTTTTTTCTAGTTTTTGCAACTTAAATGTGTATTGGCGTAGAGGTCAATGCATTCTGTTTAAAATAAATGGCTACTTACATTTATTCTGAAAAAATAAAAATAAATAAAAACTCTAAAAAAGAATTTGAGAAAATTGATAGAGCAAGATGAGAATTTGTTTCCGGCAGTTGTTTTAGAGCAATGAAAAATGCAATGTTAATTGCAGATCAATTAAATGAACTGCTAGTGATTAAGACCTTACAAGCTCTTTTTCTGCAAACTGTTGGGGCAACTGGTCTCTATGAGCAATCAATAGCAGTGTCCGGTTGAATGAAAATGAGAATTGAAGAAAGAAAGGGTCAACCGGTAATTGAATGAAGCAATTAACGACGAGAAAGACTGCAGGAAAACTGCCAGACAACGGAAAAAAGGTCACTGGCATCGTTGTCAGGAAAAAAAGCAAAACGCGACAAATTAAAATGTTAAAACTAGCAGCAAGTAAGCTGCATTTTTTTTAAAACAAAAACAAATGATTACAAACTTAAAATATTGTGTGCCTATGTGTGCTTTTTTTTGCATACTCACTCCTTTAGCAAAAAAGAGTTTGTCGTCATTTAGCCAGTCATTGTCAACCCTTGCTTTTTTACCATTTGGTATTTGTCCCCTTGGTCAGTGAGTTTTTTGTTCCTAATTTCTGAATATTTTCGTTATTGTGACAAGGTGCTAAAACTTTGAGTTTTTTAATTGTGCTGCCATTTCAGCCTATCCCTAAATCAGCCTATCCCTAAAAAAATGATTTTTCTCTCTCTGTTTCTCCCTCTGCACTGACTCTTTTTGCTCTACAAATTACACTGTTAAAAATATTAAAAAACGGTTTTCACCAGTGCAACGAGATAAATGGCATCTTTCTAAAGATACCAAATTTAAGTTGATCAGATAACCGGAAGTGATTTATCTGATCATATTCACTTTTTAAAACAGCCATATTAAATACTAAAAAAACTCCAATAAGATTTTTGATTACATCATTGGATTCTTCGCCCCTTAATTGGTCTGTGCCTAAATAGGTGTTTTTTAAAATCTTATGGTTTACCAGAAAACCCAAAAAGTTTGGAAAGGAAAAGGAAAGAGCTAATGATAAGATAGTGTCTGATGTGGGTGAGTGTACATTGGCACAACGGCGGTGTTTGTGTTGTTTGTGTGGATGAAACAGCTTTTGATTGATTAGCGCAAACGGTGAGCGCGGCAACGGCGTAGAGGCACAGCAAAGGCAAGGAGCAAGGTCACTCAAGGAGCAACGCAGGCAACTTCTCACGGGGGGGGCAAATAACGCTATTTTGGCGCCTCTTTCCTGATAACAGCAATTGAATGTTTGCATCGTACGAAATGAGAGAAAGAAGTACGTACTTTCCACCAAAAGGAGGCTTTTTTCTCTGACGACCAGAGGTCACAAAGCTGGGCGCAGAATCGACTCCACAGAATGTTGCTTCTGGAACAAATTTTTAACATTGTTGCAAGTAAGCATCGCTATCTACTTTTTAGTTTTTATGTTTGAATTTTTGCTTTATCCGGAAATCAATTGTGTATTTGTTAGTCACGGGTGCTAATGCCACATTTTCTCAAGTGTTTACATAAAAATATTTAGTCATTGATACATTGCTAAATGATGATAAAAAACAAAAATGTATGTAAAGTAGACTAGATTTGTGGACTGCGTTGGCTAGCTAGTCCTACTGTCCTGTAAAGTAGTAGATTGGGCGGCGGACTGCGTTGGCTTGCTAGTCCTTTTGTCCTGTAAGGTAGAACAATGTCCGCCAAGGAAAGCTCACTCTTCCTGGTGATTTGTTTAGAGCTGTGCATACATGGTCAAGGGTCAATGAAGTGCTAGGACGAAAATTTCAGTCCTGTTGCTCGTACGATTGGATGGACTGTGGCCTGGCAGTGGTCTATTACTCTTGCCAGTGTGTGAAAGTGGCGTTGGTGTGATGTGGCTTCTTCAAGCAGAGGTGGAAACACAATTTAAAAGGTTTAGCTGTAACTACTTTATTGTCGGGTAATTGTCTAAGTCGGTAGCACTAAGGAAATGTTCGGCGGTGGACGTTGGTCAAGCAGGTCTAGTTGGGTCTGTAAGTCTATTTGGATCTGTAGGTCACTGTACTGTTAGGTGTGCTGGGGTCCGGTATTAGATCTTCGGCACCAGGACACGGTTTCTGCTCCAGGCACTCAGCCTCAGCTTTTTGATAGGATTTAGCAGCTTCTTCTTCCACTAAGAACAAGGTAACTTAGACTTCTTTGCTTTTTGTCAGTTAAAAAAAGTTTCCAAGGACTAATTAGTCTGACCCAAATTTCTAGGTAAGTTAGGAACATTCTTAGGTGATTGGCACTGAGCTCAATGACCCCTCATTTTCTGTGACACCATAAACTACAATGTCTTTTACCTGGGATTTGTTTGCAAATGAAATAGAGTTCAGAAACTGTCGAGTTTCACTCATAAGTTTGCTGTGAGCTGACTTGTGGAACTGCTGACCTCTCCAAACTGTCAACCAAAAACTGTGTGTGTGTTTTTTGTGACCATTTGTCAAACAGAACGACCAAAATGCATGACCCAACTCTGAACTGAATTGAATGACGGTAAATAGAATAGGATTCAGCCAAAACAAAAGATATAACCACAGTAGAACGCGCCGGCAATGGACCAATAAGGCCAGATTCAATTTGTTTAAAAGTGGGCTTTTCTGCGCCATTTACAAAGAATGTGTTTCAATGAATATCAATGGGGGCTGTACATAATGTTTGTTTGTGATTTATCTCAGGAACTACACAACAGATTAAATGATGTAAAAAGTAAAAAAAGTGTTAAAAACTTAATCTAAACTTTTGTAATTAATTATTTTAATAAAATGTAGTAAAATCACAATACACAATAGGCAGAATGTTAAACATGTCATTCTTATATTTTTAACTAATTCTAACTCAAATATATGACTACAAAAATTAAAATTAAGTTTTTAACTTCATTTTTGTTTTTACATTACTTTAATCTGTTGTGTAGTTTTTGAGATAAATCATACCTAAAAAAGGTAAACGGGTTCCATTGAAACACATGGTTTTGTGAAAAGGCGCAAGATAGCCAACATTTTATTATTGAGTGTGGCCTTAAGAGGATGGGGATGAAGTTGTAAACAGAGTCTTTTAACTTCAGTTTCAACATGATCATTGTCATCATCATCTTCAGTGTCACTTTTCTTCTTCTTTTCTTCACTTTACTTTTTTGCTGTTTAAATCTGAACGCTGATGTGCTAAACTACTTGTGCGTTCTCATTCAGGTATAAAAGCTCCTGTTATTTCTGTTCTGGACACCAAACGATTAATATGATCAACAATCACTGAGTTTCTAATACTATTGGCGTGTGCAGTATTCTGCCTAGTGCTGGGGCCTCAGCACAGCAGCAGCAGCAGCAGCAATTCGCCAGCCTGCACTCTAAACAATTGGCCCCGTTGTGTCAGTTATGTGTTGGATAGCAACAGTGTGCTTGCAAGATTGCTGTGTCTACTAGGAAAAGGCGTCAAAAGTGGAAAAAAAGGTCTCGGTTAGCACATTAACTAGGCAGTACAGCTAGTAAACGGCTAACTTGGTTCCATGTCCGAGAGGCCCAACTTTTTCCGATGCGCAGTGACAAAGTAACCGAAAAAGCTGCACTTTTTGGTTGCACTGACGAAACGTTGAGCTTCCGCCCCAACAAACAGACCCTTAGCTTAATAAGAACTTAAAACTGATTTTAAAGTGGATTTTATTTGTGCCGTCAACACGCAGCAGAAATGTACTTTGCAGCCACAAAACAAAACACGCCCTGGACAGGCAGCCAAGTAATGCGCAGCACTCGAGCAGTACTCGGCAGACATCCTACCGCTGCGGCCACAGCAACTGTGGCCGTTAGTAAAAAAGCGCACACTCTCCTTGATGCCTTCACATTGACAAGCAACAACAAAGACAAACCAAAAATCTCGTCGCAGGGGAATCAGCCCACTACGCTTCACTTGGCTCTCCTTAGTTTGCTCATCTCGTCTTATCCACACCATCATCGCCTTGCCCCATGGACCACTTTAACCACTTTCAACTGGGACCGGCAGCGCTGCACTTTCCCCTGAATGAGCTGCCGCAGGGGCTGAAGACCGAGCTCGGCCAGCAGGCTCACAGTGCCAACTACTGGGTGGGTCAGCTGGTGGCTGCCTACGGGTACCAGCTGGACGCCGGTCAGGTGGTCTGCCATGACAGTCTGATGATGAGCATGCGTCGCCACATGACCTCACTGGCGGAGGCTTTCATGCGATACGTTCGCCAGGGCGTCGCGCCCATCTACTACTACAACGACCTGCAGCCGGGCGACCGGTTCTTCATCGTCGACCGAGCGGCGGTCTTCCAGTCACCCGATAACAATCAGCTGATGGCTCCCATGGCTGACTTTGAACTGTACGTATACCACGGTCCGCACGTCATAGCCGCTCGTCACCAGTTGCTCACCCTGATTCGTGACCTGATTCGCGTTCTTCGAAGTGGCCCCGTTCTGGAGCAGGTTCCGGCGGCCGTCATTCAGGACCGGGAAGAGGCGATGCTGGTCGCTGCCACCAACTACATGCAGGCACTTCAGATGATGTCCATACTCGCCATGCGCATCACCGAGTCTTTCTTCGCTTTCGATGCTCTTTAGTGAAGCATTTTACTCCCTTTTTTCTTTCAACATTCTTCTGCAACCTGCTCTTTAACATTCTAAAAGAATAAATTTTTTAATATCAATCTTGCCTATTTGTGCTGATATTTTGCTATTTTGCACTTACCTTTCTGTATTGAGTTGAGTTCAAGTAAATAAAACGGTGTTAAAACCACTAATACCACTGTATACCTGTGTAAGTTTTTGTGCACTCCATTTTTTGTTTGCGAATCATTTAAGTTTACGTCATCTGCGAGCCTTCCCATGCCAAGTGTGCTTTGTGTAGTCAGCAGCGGCAACAGCAGCAGCAGGCGCCTCACTCTCATTGTGCCGTTTGCCATTGACAGCAACAACGCACTCAACGGACACAACGCTTGCATCTGAATCCAACGGTGAGTACTTTGCTGGTTCCCAGTCTCTGGCCCTGGCACAAGTGCACACTAACACTTGAGCTTTAATCCGCATCTACTTAAGTTAGCAACCCTGGGAGAGCCTGTCACAAAAAGCCTGACACAATGGACACCACACCTGCGCCTGAAAACTTAGCAGGTGGGAGCGAGGGCTCCAGTTCAACTCCAGCCATAATGGTAAACTAATGACTGAAGTGACACGTAAACGGTTTTAATAAGACTTGATGCTAATTACACCTATTCTTTTTGTTCCTTGATCTACACATTTTTCCTAGCTACCGGCTACTTGTGGCGAGATTCTGGAATTTCTAAGCAACGTTCCACCTAATGTTGGGGTTTCTCTTATTGGGACACTTGAAAGCACTTCCTCTGTTGATGTTCAAGGCGGTACGGCACATTTTTACCACTAAACATTGTTAGAAAAAAAAGTTTACTAACCAGTCTGCCTTTTTTCTGCAGGATCATCTCTGTCGTCACTGAACGAGCAAGAGGCTCGTCTTTATGCACTGGGTTTGCGACCGCGTGAAGTCGAGGCAATCCAAACCAGCGTGTCTCACACTCCCAACAACACGATCACTTCAAGCGACACTGAAACTGGCCCTAACAATTCTACTGTTAATGCTGTGGTGGCGGTGGCAAATGAGCTGAACAGCCAAAAGAGCCCAGCCGAGAACGACGTGGACAATCTGTCAACAAAGAACGTCGGAAATAATGCCGGCCAGTTCTCCTCTTCTGATGTTCTCCAGTCAGTCAGCACTTCTGCCAACATTGCTGATAGTGGCACGCGAACGGAGCATTCGGAGATGATCGAGACCACCACGAACACCACAACCACCACCACTAAGGAAGCCAACAAAACCACTATCACCACAACCACCACCACCACTACTAATGTAAACAACAACAACAACAACAACAACAACAACAACACCAACGCCTCCACTGACACTGAGCAGGATAACCAGCCTCTGCTGGCGCCCACAGAAGGTCCCACAGGCAAAGTGCCCGTGACCATGAAGGAAAAACGAGATTCTCTGCGCAAGAACAAGCAGACTGAGGCGGTGGCGGACTTGCCGAAACGTCAGCAGGCCAAGAAGAAGGCGAAGAAGGCAAAGAAGGGGAAGAAGGGGAAGAAGGCGAAGAAGGCAGCCACATCATCAGCCTCACCAAAGGGCGTCGACACACTGGCAAAGCGAAGATCAGCTCGCCTGCGCACGGTGGTTGCTCCCCTGGCAGAGCTCTCAGCTCAATCTTCGGTGAATAAGCCAAAGTCGAAATCATCAGCCAAAGTCTGTCGCCCATCCGTTTCCACCTCTCCCTCTACAGCCACCACTTCTGCCTCCACTCGCACTCGCTCACAGGTGCCCAACAGCGAGGCGCCGCCGCCGCCGCCGCCAAACTTCCAGCTGGCGGCTCAGGTGAATGAGACGCCCAGTGAAATGATGGTGCGCAGGAAGAAGAACAGCTCTACTACTGCCTCTGGCCGGGCTGCGCCCACTGGAGCGACTACCAGTGGAACACCGGGGCCCATCTGCGCAGTGTGCACCTCAACCTGCCCAAAACAAAGTCTGCTGCCGAGAAGAAAAAGGGCGTGCGTCAGCTGAAGGCGCTGATGAGCAAGTGGATGCGCACTGATGTGCCTGAGAAGGAAAAGGGAAAGAAAAATTAGTAAATGCCATTTGCAAATGCAGTTCAATCCAACTCGGATGAAGATTCGTCAGCAATTCGATCTTCACTCTACCTACTCTACCCATATATCTGTCATAATAAGGCGTTTTGAGCCTTTCGTTTCTTTTACTCCCTTGTTTAGTACCAACTGACAAATGAAGAGTGTCCACTTTTCAGCTATGTAATCAGTTGAGCAACAAAATCTGCCAAAACATTGCGACATTTTTTCCTTTTTCTCTCACCTCAACACTTCACTTGCACTACCCATGCATTCTTCTTATCTTTATTCAACTAACTTTATACTCTACACTTACTCAACCACACTAAACACTGTAGCATTGCTTTCCATATTTGCATTAACATGCATACGCATTCAATTACCCGTTCACTACATTCTCCTACACTACTGTACTACACTTTAGCTAGAAAAAACTCCATTTGCTATCCTTAATCAGAACTCTAAATTGATTTATTAAAAGATAAACTTTCTCCACCCTAACTGCTATCTGGCCACCAACTTCTTTAGACATTTGTATAAAGTTAAAATGGTTAGCAATGACTGTTGCATTCATAAGGTCTCCAGAATGCACTGGGGCATTCTCGTCATCTTCAAATGAACGGGTGAGTGTCACTTGTCACTCCACTGATGCCAGTGCTGCTCTGCAGATGGCAACCTCACTACTGCAGCTAACACTGTCTCATTTCACACACACACACACAGATTCCTCTGCTGCATCAATGAATGTACGGCCACCAGGTGGGGAACTGGTGCACGGCACGAGAAGAAAATGAAGGGCGAAAACAAACGGAGGCAGGGAGAATTATTATGTGACAAGTTTATTATGATGGGTGATTGGTTTAGTTAGCAATACAATTGAGGGGTGACTGGTCAGTCTAAACCAGCAGTGGACTGCTTCTGCTGCTGAAAAGATGATGGCTTCAGTTCTCCGCTTCTGCTAGCTTGAAGAAGGAGAAGTTGAGATGAAAATGTCGACTGACTGTGACGATGCTGGCACTTGGACGTGGACAAAGTGCGATTCGGGCAAGTAAATCTTACTAGCTCCGGCAGACCCCGTTCTCCTCTTCGACGAGCCTTTTTATACCACTTGGTGACGTCATCCAAGCGATAGAGAAAAGCAAATTGACACTGCTGTACAGTAACTTTCAATAGCCTAGGGAAATTCAGCTACAGAGGCAGGGGGGCAAGTGCAACGGCATTGTGGTTGTGTCAGTGTTTGTGTCTAGTCGGTTGTGATTTGGCTGTCTAGAAGCCTTGTCAACCAGTCAAAAGATGAATGGCGAAGACTCTGCTACTCAAAAGATGAATCGGCTAATATCATTAGTCCAAGTGTTTGGACAAGCGTGTCTGTGAGCGGCTGTGACTAGTGGTGAGTGCTAGTTTATGGCCTCAGCCATCTAAACTCAAAAGGTACAGCAAACGAATAGGGGTTTCCGTCCGTGCATCGATTCGTCTCTTGGCAGGCGTCCAGACAGATCTGTCAGACAGTTGTCTGGAAATCAGCCAAGCACTAGTCACAACAGAGTAATGGGTAAATAGGGAAAGGGGAGAAGGGGAAGATGGAAAGGAGGGAATTTCAGATCTAAAGAGCCTTGTCTGCTCAATTTATCTAAGTGCTTTCCACTTCGCTGTTATGTGCGTCGCAGAGTGCAGCTAGCACCAAACGGCGGTTGAAATATCACCCGAACACTTTAGCCGTACAATTGTGTTCCAGTTCACACCAACTAAGGGATGCTGAAATCGGACCACTCTACTGCAACCACATTCTAACCCTATAGTGGAGATATTTCCACCATAATCAATTAGTCTGTCAAAAGAGGGAATCGATTTCAACTTCTCATTTGTACTAGGCCTTTCTCTGGCAGCAGTTGGCTCGGGAGTGGTCGACGATCAGCTCGGTGGTTGGCTTGCTGGTGTTGCAGGCGCCCACTATTACCGCTTCACGAGCGGCACAGTCTGCCCAAGATGGCTCAGTACTCCATTGGGAATAGACCAAAGGACTAGACTGAAAAAGTAGTAAAGTGGAGAACAGAATTACAAGGTAAAAGTGGGCAAGTGTAAAAGGACTGATGTTGAAGGTAGATTTGAAGATGTCCATTTTTTGAAAATAAATTGAAGATAATGTCAAACAGTTTTCCTTTGTAGAATCAGCAATGATTTAATATTTGGAAACTTTTATTGCTTTTAAAAATGAAAGTATTCACCGGCACACAATTTATACCAACACTCATTTGCTCTGTGTTTTTCCATAAAGTCTTCAAATCACCCTCTGACCATCACCACCACCACCACCACCACCCAATTCTCCTCTTATTACTCCTGATCACCTTTGATCACCTCTGATCACCTCTGGTAGCTATCGTTTCTCCTCTATCACTTTCAATTGACTTTACACTGGCAGCATAAAATGAACAATGTAAATACGCAAATACCTTGCTATCTGCCAGATAGTCAGGCAAACCATTACTGCACTTTATTTCATCTGAGCACCTTTTATCTCTCTATCATCACTTCTGATCACCCCAATAGCCTCCGATTACCTCCGATCACCTCCAATTGGCTCCCATTGGCATCACTAAGTAAGTACACGTATTCCTCGCCATTTCTGCCCGCCATCTTGCCTACGCTGCCTTTTGCCTGTTTTTTTAGCGCGCTTTGCTACTCTTCTCCAACGTTTGCTCTACGTTCGAGAAAGCTTTGCGAGAAAGTTCTGCGCATCAGGTTCATCTTTCGTTCAGCTGCAGTCGATGACGCATGATGCGTTTTGTTTGTCCGCCGAAAACCTTCCGCATCCCTTCCGTCTCATTTAACTGCTTTTCTGACGCTGGCTGCCAGCGCGCTTGGCAACTCTTCTCTCCAACGTTCGCTATACGTTTTAAAAAGATCAAAAGTTCAATGCGTTCCCCTTTCGCAGAGGCTAGCGCTGCAATCTGCTTCAGCTGAAAGCCTTCCGCATCCCTTCCGTCTCGTCTTACTGCCAGTGATAACCAGTGAGAGCGAGTGCCAGTGCGTTCTGGTGCCTCTACCTGTTCACCAGAGGCGCAGTGGCTTCGTCCATTTTGCCCTTCTCTTTTTCTCTTCCTGTTGCATCTGCATCACATGTTTGTTGCTAAGTGGATTCGCATCACATGCGGAAACATTATCATTCTGTCGCATGATTAGCAATCACTGGCCCATTTTTGATTGCATTGAGTTGGCATTTACACATGAACCCCACTGGAGTTGAGTATAAAAACACCTCTGCTCTTTGCGTTTGACAAAATTGCATCTTCAGTCTTGACTTGAACAGTGAGCCGTGAACATCGATCAGAAGCAGTTGAAGCTACCGAAACCAATCTTCTAGCTTCTATCTCTTTTAGAAGCCATCGTTACCTTCAGTCTTCTCTTCTTCCCTGTCAATCGTCGTTTTAAAAGTGTTTCTCAAGTTTCACTGGTCAGCTCTAATTTGTAGAGTAAGTAATTTGACGTTTCTACCTGATGCAACTACAATTGAGTAGTCTGGCAATCTTGGCAGTGTCTTAGAAATGTTGTGTGTGTGAGCGTGAGTTTGTTCTTTTAAGTGCTTTTCTTAGCTGTCTTGAGAAAGCGTTTTCTCGCACTTGTGTGTCCACACTAGCCTGTCCAGCTCGTTTTCATGTCTTTTGGCTCAGTCACCAGTGACCAGTTTACTGTTGCTTTTATCTGCGCCAGAACTCTCCCTAGTGATCGCTTCGCACTCATCAAGTGGTTTTACGTCTTGTGTTGTGTGCCTTTTCACTTCTGAAAGTCTCGGCTTTCCCCAGTCCTTCTTCAGAGTGGCGATCACTGCATTTAAATTGTAAAACGGCTAGTTAGCTGCAGAGTCGTTTGCATCTGCTATCACTCATGTGCGTACATGAGTCTAATCAAGCGCAACATTTCAGTTAGAAAGGAGGTAGTTCAATACCCACTTTTCAATCAACGCCAAGTTCAGCTTTCGCGTTGGCGTTGGCATCGAATCATTCTTTCCTGATCTAGTTTACACCAGTAATTGTCGTACCACGTCGGCTATCTTTGTACGGCAAACTTTCCTGCTTCCTTGTCTTCCTTGTCGGCGTTCTTCTTTGCCTTCCTCACTCGAAAGATGTGCCACCGGATCATTCGGCATTTTCACACTCACACACAATCTTGTGAATGCACCACAGTTTCTGAATAGTTATCACCCCCACCAGCTGTTCTATTGCTAGCGACATCGTCTTTGATGCGCCATTGGGCTGGGTATTTAAAATGAAATGAGCCTCTTCAAGTGCTATCAGTTCATTTCTTTGCTTGTTTGCTGTAGAACCACAGCTTTTCAATCAACATTCAACCAGCACTGACTGATTGCTTAAATCATATACAGTGAATTGCGTACCTTTACATCAACTCTCACCTTTTCATTTCCTCCCCCCCCTTCCTACATTCTTTGCCACCTAGACTCTCTGCGACCATGTGGAGCACCACGAACGAGCTGAAATCTGACGCCAGCCTCCTGGAGAAGTACATGTCGCTGGAGCAGCCGGCGGACAAGGTGCAGGCGATGTACGTCTGGATCGACGGCCAGCAGGGCCTGCGCTCCAAGACGCGCACTCTGTCCCGCTGTCCCGGAGAGTCTCGCCGGCTATCCCAAGTGGAATTTCGACGGCAGCTCCACGTACCAGTCGGAGGGAAACAATTCTGACGTTTATCTCAACCCAGTGAAGGTGTACCGCGATCCATTCCGAGGCGATCCCAACAAGTTGGTCCTCTGTGAGACCATCTCCTTCGACGGGAAGCCAACAGCGAGCAACACTCGTCGTTCCTGCGAGCAAGTGATGAACCAGGTGGCCGATCAGGTGCCGGTATTCGGCATTGAGCAAGAGTACTCTCTGCTGGATGGAACACACCGCAAGACCCCTCTAGGCTGGCCGATTGGCGGCAACCCCGGCCCCCAGGGCCCCTACTACTGCGGCGTCGGCGCCAACCGAGTGTTCGGTCGCGACGTCGTCGAGGCTCACTTCCGCGCCTGCATGTACGCAGGTGTAATATCTGCGGCTCGAATGCTGAGGTGATGGCCTCGCAGTGGGAGTACCAGGTACCAGATGGAGTGATTTACTGATTATCACTTCAATGCCCTTCAATGATTCTCATTTCTTACTTTTTTTTGTTTTTTCCATAGGTTGGAAAGTGCGAAGGCATCTCCATTGGCGATGATCTGTGGATGTCTCGCTACATCCTGCACCGAGTATCGGAGGACTGGCACATTGGCGTCACCTTTGATCCCAAGCCTATTGAGGGCGATTGGAACGGCGCAGGTACTTTTAAGTGGTACAAACACTTAAGCAGTTTTACCAACTGTTTTCAACTTTTCCTCAACTAGGCGCCCACACCAACTTTAGCACGAAGGCGATGCGCGAAGCGGGTGGCCTGGCAGTCATCGAAGCGGCCATGCCGAAGCTTGCAAAGAGCCACGCGAAGCACCTCGCCAAGTACGACCCGTCCGGCGGTGCGGACAATGCCCGCCGACTGACCGGCCACCATGAGACCTCGTCAATGAGCACCTTCTCATGGGGCGTCGCCGACCGTGGCGCCAGCGTGCGCATCCCCCGACAGGTAAAACATCTCCCTTCATTTTAATGATTAATGATAATCTCACAGTGCCTGACTATGACTCTTTGGTGCTGCCTGCCTAGGTGGCCGACGATGGCCATGGCTACTTTGAAGACCGCCGCCCGGCCGCCAACATGGACCCGTACGTCGTGTGCGAACAACTGGTGCGCACCGTCTGCCTCGACGAGTAGACGTAGAGCAGTTGTACAGCTGAACTGGACTGCTGGGACACTCACTGGTCGCTGCTGATCCACACACACACACCATTCTCACTATTCACACTATTCACCGGACACTTTCTCAACCTATCAGCACTTGTCCCCGGACACCGACACCACTACACTAACACCCCCAAATTGATCACTGACACTCGATCTGACACCCACTTACACAACCCACTTATTTTTATTTACGACTAACCTTCACAGATAACACACACACACACACACACACATTGAATAAACACACCACACACTAAAGCAAAAGTTCTGAAATCTTTACCATCAAGGTCAGCACGGACTATTTTGCAACATCAAGAAAACATTCTTTGTCCACAGAAAAGCACACTACAACACTGCATCAAAATTGGGTTTTTGATTTTCTGTCATCACCCCGCCTAGCTCCTCACAGCTCTACAAACATTTTGACACATAACGCCACATAACAACTATATGCGCTTTTTTTAATTATGCATCTCAGACTACTGACCTCTCATGTAAAATATGAGGAAATATTCTGAAAACGCCTATATATTTGCTGTAGAAATAGCGCCACTATTTAGGAGGTCAGTAGTCTGAGACGCATATTTTAATTAATTAACCTTTTTCAATTTTTCTGTAATCGTTTTGATAAATGATGTTGCTGTCATTGTTGTTGGAATTTAGTGTAGTGGTACTGGTAACAACACTAAAAGGTGAAAAATAAGTTTCATGGCTCTCAAAATTAGGGTCGACATGAGTGTGAGGAGCAATATTTGGTACGACATTTGGCTGTGAAGTTGTTAGAACAGACACCACAGTGTCATCTCTGCACTGTACGGCGGCGGCAGATATGGCGGTGGAAATGGAGACTCAGAACGAGATGATCCCTTTTCTGGGTCAGCCTTTTCGACCACTTCCAGGCGATCACCACTGCCTCGTCGAAAAACACCTGGATGGATGCTGACTGGTGAGCTGCTGAACAAGTGAACGCGCTTTGTCGTGGTACTGTTGAATCTTCAACTGAATGTTAGCGTCGCAAAAATTGAACGTTGGAAAATGAATGTTGGAGTTGTGATTGTTGTTCTTGAAGCTGAAATTTCCCGTACTGGGACTGCATCGGCGAGATTGACGTAACAGGGCGGAATGTTTCAACCTCGCGAACGAGACCAGGGGCAGCAGAAGTTTACAGTAGTCAAGCGATGTCAGGTGAGTCGCCGGTAAAATGATCGATGTTTGTTAGCGATGCACGGCTAAACTTCGCGAGGTCTGATGTGTCTTGACCATTGTTAACTTCCGTCGACAAGGGTCTTGCGAGCGAAGCGGGCATTGAAACTGACACACCATTATGTGTATGTGTTTTTGCAAACTTTTTATACTAAGAACAAGTAACAAGTAATCGCTGTTTTAATAAAACAAAAATTTTTTGTATTTCTTTTGCAAAAAATGAAAGTAAAAGCAGTTTTTTTGTGAAATAGTAATACTAATTACATTTTGTTAGGTTTAAGAACCTCTATGATTTTAGAACTTGCAAGTATTGCTCTCTCACTCTATTAAGAGTGGCATATCTCACTGTGATGAGTGAGTTATTCTCTATCTTTTAGTTGAAAAAACGTTTTCTATCAGCTCACGCTCTCCCTGCCTTCTAACACGTTATCAGCACGAATGCTCTATGAGCTATCGGCTGACGTGGCAGAGGTTAGCTGATGTCCGAGACTATGGACGATGATGGCCAAGCCTGTTTATGGTTTGCTTGTGCCCTTGAAGATGATGTTCCCGCTGGACTGCCCGTTGGTGCCACGTCAGCAGCCGGTCTTGGATGGAGGAGGGAGAGGAGCTATAAGGTGGCAGAGCAAATCGCAAGGAGAAGCTCACGAGGCATCACCGGCGTGCATCACCAGCACAAAAGCCCCCTTGATGATAATAGGCCCAGGACTTTGTTGCAGAGCACAAGCGGTCCTTTGGTGCAGCGTTGTCCTATTTGTTGTTATTGTTATTTGCCGGCCAATCTGCTTGCCGACTCTTCCACCATCTTCTACTCATTGACAAAAGATGCCGGTATTATTTAGGCTGTCTTTTTCTTGATGTCTTTTTATTGAAATACTAGCGTGAATCTGCTTTTAAAAAGCACTGTTGACCTGACATTTTGTATTGCTTCTTTTTGTTTTCTGTGGGAGAGATTTTGAGAAACATTAGTCAAGAATCGACAATGATTGATTGTACTTACCGATTCTGCTGCAGTCTCAGGCTATTGTACTGCCAGTGAAAGGCTCGCAGCTTCTCAATCAGTCCTCCCTCATCATCAAGTCCACCCGGCGCTCCAGGCGGCTCTCCAGCATTTCCCGCTCGCAGTCTACCCACAAGAGAACGGCTCGGGCGAAACGAAGCGGTCCACTTGATCCACGCTGCTCGGCGAGCAGGTCGCTCCACCTTTGCTGGCCACCGGTGCTCTGGTACACCTCTGCAGTGCCCGAATCACCATTCGCCGATTGTGCGGGTGCAGACTGCCCGCACAGCTGGGGGTTCACCTCGGTCAGCAGACGGTGCAGTGTCTCGCTGGGCCCAGACCTCCTCCAGTCGACGGTAGCTGATCGGCGTCGACAGCAGCTCTTCCAGGGTGTCAATCGCTTGAAGGGGAGGCACACTGCTATCACTGAATTGATCCTTCTCTTCAACGATGTTCATCTCGTCGGTGTCCACCAGTCCTTCATCAGCAGCATTTGATGCGCCGACCAGCGTGTCCCGGAGAATAGACTCGATGTAGTAGCTGGTGCCGCCTACAATGACGGGCACCTTCTGTCGGGCGAGAATGTCGTCGATGGCCGCCAGCGCCAGTCGCTGAAAGTCCAGTACGGTGAACTGTTTGAAGGGGTTTACCAGGGCTGAGAAAGTGATGCCGCACCTGGGCTTGCTCCTCGGCGGTGGCTTCGGCCGTGGCAATGTCCAGTCCGCAATAGATTTGCATCGAGTCGGCGCTGATCACCTCGCCGTTGAAGCGTCGGGCCAGCTCCAGTGAGAGCTTCCTTTTGCCGCAGCCGGTCGCTCCGATGATCACAATCAGCGGCGCGTGCTGGTACTTGCTGTGGGCGTCTGCTGGCATTGTGGCTGCCATCCGTTGGGAGTTGAAGCACTTCTTTAGGTGGGCGGCCCAGGGAAGAATCGGGAGTTTGCGGAACATTTGGCCAGGGAGTTTGAAGTTTGTTTACATTTTTCTTTCACGTGCTTCGACCGCTCCACAGATGCTGTTACGCTTGTTGATGTGAGCAACAGCAGCAACGTGTGTGCTTTCTGTCAGTGAAGATCACTTTGAATCCAGTCAGATTGACCAGACCCGGCTGGAAATCCTCGCTTCCAGATCATCATCACCAACACCATCACCATCTACTGTGATGTCTCCTTCACCACCTGAAGTTTCAGCCGCTGGAGACAGCTCTTCAGTCGTAGTCATGTCAGCCGTCGATCACAGCGCCGACCAGATTAGCCAGGAGGCCATTGAGCAGCTCGAAATGCGTTGACTCGGTCTGCCGCTGTCCGTTGGCTCTCGGAAAAAATTGGCATGCCAAGAGGAAAAAGAAAGATGAGAAGAATGCGGCGGCTACCTACCGAAAGGCAGAACAGCAGACTGCTGTCCGAAAAGACGCAGTAACAGCAGCCAAGCAGAAGCAGACTACCGCCACTTCCAGAAACTTGCCGTCCTTTGTCTCAGCAGCCCACCGCAGTCCACCGCCCGACGGCTTTGAGCACCAGAGGACAAAGATCAGTTTGGGGTAAGTGCACTTTGTTTTGGATCTGTTCTTTGTTTATCGATTTTTTCCCGCTCAAAAGAGCGTGCTTTCTTGTTGCATCGATTGATCCTGATTACTGAACTAATGCCTTTGCAGTGGTCTTTTTCGGTCGCATGCTGGTCTTCATCTGCCTCACCCTCCTCTAGTCTGCCGACGACACTCAACGACTGACACTCCATTCGCCCGACGATGATGTCGAAGGAGGTGGAGGTGGTGGAATGATCAAGAGGAGTTCAGCTACAGCACAAGGCAACAGCAGCAGTCCTTTTACTTCTTTCTTGTGTGAGCAAGTCATTAAAGCACAACTGAAATTGAAAGATGCATTTACAGTCAATCTTTCACTCTCAAGTCTGCAACCACTTTTCAAGATTAAGTTTAATGGCAGTTGCACTGATCATATCCGCCACTTGCCATTCCATTAGCTTCCGAAGATCCCCACCATCACCCCATCACGAGACAAGTATCCCTTAGTGTTTGTGAGTTTCCTAGCAGTGTGATAACTCTCTTTTCATTCCTTCAGACGCATCCATCGCGAGGCCTAGCTCAGCGGCCTGAAGTCGGCCTTTGTTGATCTGCAGCTGCCGCCACGACCACCACGACCACCACGACCACCGCCAATACCGATCCCCCGGGGAGTGGCCAGGCAGCCATCAACAACAACAGCAATGGCAATGCCAACTCTGCACCACTCTGCCTTCTTAAGGGAACATTGACTTTGCTTACTCCGACACCGACGTCCACCTGAAGGAGCTCGCAAAGCTGTACAGCTACAACGAGGAACTGGACTTTACCGCCAATCGGACGTCCTTTGAGGAGCTGATGGAAAACTACGGCTGTCCACTGAAGTGGACACAGGCACTGCCTGGACAGCGTTCCCGAGTAGTGGAGCGACTCGCCGAAGGACTGGAGCTCACTGAACCGGCCACTCGGGTGAGGGCAATTCGCCCCTGCTCTACCTCGCCAGGGCAACTTTGCCGACTGCCAGACCGTGAAAGAGCAGCCCCGATTCGCACGGGCCAACATCTTTACCCTCTACGAGTACGGCCCTTTCCACTACTCGTCCAGCTGGTGCACTTTGAGGTGGAGCAGTCGCTGAAGTCGTCAGATGGGCCACCACCAGCACCGATTCCCACCTCGAGCCAGAGCGGCAGCATCACCAGTCTGACCCCGAATGACCCGCCAACTCTAGTTTTCAAGTCCTTGATGGCGGTGGCTGCTCTCATCATCATCTCATCTCCAGTCTTTGCCTACCAGACCACGATGGACGTCGGCGCCAAGGAGTGCTTCTTCGAGCGGCTGGCCACCACAGACAAGTGGCTGGCCATAGTCAACGACGAGGTCGACGGCGGCTTCCGCGACCTGGCCTTCAGTCTGGACGCACCGGAGGGCGGCGACCTGGTTTCGGCCGACGATAATGACCCGAGCAGCAGCAGCAGCGGACGGTACACCTTTGCCGCGGCGGAAGAGGGCGAGTACCGCTGGTGTTTCGACAATGGCAATGGCCAGAACGGTCGTGGTCGAAACCTCTCCGCCACGCCCAAGGTTTGCCGTGAAGGTCTTTGCCTCCCCTTCTTCTGCTGCTTCTAAAAACGCCTCCAAAACTGTGGACCAGGACCCGCCCACGCCGACCGCCTCTCGCTGCTGTACCTCGCCGAGCTCGGCCACCGCCTCAAGTTTGCCAAGTACGAGTCAGAGGTGGCGGCCACCGCCCTCGTCGGCCACCACCAGCTCAGCGAGCAGGTCAACGTCTTTGAGTTTCTGCTGCTGATGGCCGCCAGCTTCAGTCAGGTGATCTACCTGCGATCGCTCTTTGAGCGACGCTGTCGCATCTGAGGAGGAGGATGACATTGGTGATGATCTGCTTTGTTTTGTTTTATTTCAACTCCTTTTCCAATTCTTACTACTCAACTTCTACTGATTAAAATGTATTCCCGACTGATTGAGAAAGAGAGAATCCTCTGTGAATCCAAAAAATTTAAAAGATTCAAACTTCAAAACACGCGAAATAGTCGGATTCTGTGCCACTCCGGTGGCAATAGCGCACAGCAGCAACAGCAAAACACTGTGCGAATCTTCTCTTTGTGATCCATTGCTTCCATCTTTCTGGATCGCGCCTGATAACTTTCTCTCTCTTTTATTAACAGCAAGACACCTACTTCAAAGAAGCAGAAGATGGCCTCCTCCGTCGTCACCAACGAAACCACTGACACGGTGAACCGCGAAAAGGTAAGAGACAAGTGGCCGATTTTGTTTCTATTTGACAACACGTGTTTTCTATCTTCGCCGCCGCCAATTTAGAAATGTCCCCTGTTGCTGCGCGTCTTTGTCAACAACCACGGCCGGCACCACCATCTGAATGAGTTCGCCCGCGGCAAAGGAGTGCCCTCGAAGGAGGTGAACCAGGAGTGCCGCAAGCCGGGCTCACGATTCGACTTTGCACTGGTCTTCCCCGACAGCCGCGCCAACACCTACCACATGCGGGAGATCGGCAGCACAGTGAGTGGCCGCAAGGACCTCGCCGACATGAAGACGCTGGGACAGGCGCCTTTCCAGATTGGCGACTACCTCGACGTGGCCATCAACATTCCCGGCGATGATCGTGGCGGCGGCGGTGGTGGCGGTAATGATCGGCGAATGGATCGCGGTCCGCCGCCTCGATCGATGGACGAAGGCAGAGGAGGTGGAGGACCTCGAGGCGGCGGCGGAGATCACCGCTTCAACGGAGGTCGCAACAATTTTGGCAATCGTGGCGGAGGTGACCGAGATCGCGACCACCACCGAGGACGTCCCTACCAAAACAGCAGCAGCAGGAGCATTGCATTCACCACTTCTGCTCACCACCACCACCTAAACTCATCCACATAACCCAAACGCAAGATATTTCAGTAGTGTTTTAGCTTCCCTTTCCCTTTTTCCCCTTTCATCACCGCGCACTATCTCAACACAGTACAATCAGTCTGAAAATCATCAGCGACTTTATTCTTTGCATTGTGTCTTGTACATAGACGTGTTTACTTTTTTGCCAAGTAAAAAGACTCTTACTCCTCCTCTTCAGAAGGCCTCAATGACTGCTAATGCAAATGATGGAGCAGTGCAAACTTAATATTTTTCAGATTCTAAAACCGTTCATCAAAACAATTTTTTTTGTTTTTTGCGTTTTGCTTTTAACGAATGCTTTTGTAAGTGTCAAATGACTACACTTAACTGATAAAAACATTTATGCTCCAAATTGCTTTGAAATAAGGCTAGTGATTGTGTGCATTAACTAGTAAATTAAACGATTTTTAAAACAAGTACTTTTGATTGTGGGCGAGTGTAATTCAAAAAATTAAGTTTTATCTTTTTGAAAAACCAACTTGAAAAAAATTAGTTTTTATATTTTTACA
Source organism: Tyrophagus putrescentiae (assembly GCA_024499935.1). NCBI lineage: Eukaryota > Metazoa > Arthropoda > Arachnida > Sarcoptiformes > Acaridae > Tyrophagus > Tyrophagus putrescentiae. Next base: position 2,376,766 of record JAMZRA010000005.1, read on the forward strand.
ATCCATATAATGTTTCAAAATGTTTTGAAATAAAGCTAGTGAGTGTGTGCTTTATCTGGTAAATTAAAAGATTTTTAAAACAAGTACTTTTGAAGGCAAACGAATTTAATTAAAAAAAGATAAGTTTTAGTTTTTTGAAAATCAAAATTGAAAAAAATTAGTTTTGACAATTAGAAAACTCAATTAACCTTTTAAATTGTTTTGCCATAAAGCTAGTGACTGTGTGCATTAATTGGTAAATTAACAGATTTTTAAAACAAGTACTTTTGATTGTGGGCGAGTTTAATTGAAGAAATTAAATTTTAACTTTTTTGAAAAATTAACTTAAAAAAATTTAGTTTTTATATTTTAACAATCCAAACAGTGTTCTAAATTGCTTTTAAATGAAGCTAGTGATTGTGTGCATTGATTGGTGAATTAACAGATTTTTAAAACAAATACTTTTAATTTTGGGCGAGTTTAAATCAAAAATTAAGTTTTAACTTTTTAAAAAATAAATTTCAAAAAAATTAGTTTTGACAATTAGAAAACTTAATTAATGCTCCAAATTGCTTTGAAATAAAGCTAGTGATTGTGTGCATTAATTGGTGATTTAACAGATTTTTAAAACAAATACTTTTAATTGTAGGCGAGTTTAAATCAAAAAATTAAGTTTTAACTTTTAAAAAAATAAATTTCAAAAAAATTAGTTTCGACAATTAAAAAACTTAATTAATGTTTTTAGTTGCTTTGAATTAATGCTAGTAATTGTGTGCATTAATTGGTGAATTAACAAATATTTAAAACAAATACTTTTAATTGTGGGCGAATTTAATTCAAAAAATTAAGTTTTATTAATTTTTTAAGAAATAAATTTCAAAAAAAATTAGTTTTGACGATTAAAAACATGTTAAGTTTGAGTGCATTTGATATAAAGCTAGCGAGTGTGTGCATACTGGTAAATCTACGAAATTTTTGCACCTGAGAGTACTGTTGCAGGAGAAGCATTTATGAACCAAACCAATAAATTTAACTTATTTTTAAAACGTTTTTAAAATGAAAAAAGAGTAAATTTTTAACTTTTAGGCCAATTACGTTGCTAGCATTGAGGAACATTGTGTTAAAGTTTGAAGGCATTGCTGATTGTAGTTTTTTTCTGCGATTTCAAAGTATTTGTTCCTCCGCATCGGGCAGTAGCGCCCTCGCCAGCGCCCTCGAGATGTACAGTGGAAGGTAGCGACGGGAGCGTGTGTCGTCTGCATGCGTGTGCAGCAGCGCTCTGTACAGCCAAAGAGAGTGAGAGAGAGAGAGAGACAGCAGCCTGCAGCCTGCAGCAGTGAGCAGCCAATCACAGGCGAGCGCTCAGCTGCCTCGCTCTCTGCACGCTGAGAGCCAGGCGTCCATTCGCGTTTTGGCTCTCTCCGCGAGCGGTCGATTTGTTTATGTTTCTCCCAACTTTTGAACTCGATATCTCAGTTGTTTCTGAACGAAATTGAAGCAAACAAGAAGTGACATCGTCTACCTTGACATCTAAAGGTATGTTATACTCTTTTTCGCAGTCTAATTTTCAGTTTTTTTGCCTTTTTTGAGTGATTTATTTTTCACACTTTTGATGACTTTTCAAAAGCGATTTTTATCAACTTTTTTCCGTTTTCAGCTTTCATTTCGCCGAATTGGACTTCGGAACTTTTCACCTCTGCTCTTCCTCATCGGTAAGTACTTTTACCTTGTTCCCTTGTTGTTTTCTTTGCTTTCTCGTGCATTTCGCTACGTGTTTTATCACCATTTGTTACTTGTTCTTTAAAACTCTTTTTGTTCCCTTTTGACTTGTCGTTTTACTTTTTTGTTAACTCTTTCTGACCTCTTACCCTTCACTTTTGTGTCCTCTGTCACCCCTTGGATACCATTCCCTGTTTTGTCTTTGTGTTTGCCCCTTTTTGTCTATCTTCTCTCTTGCATTTGCACACTTCATCCCTTTCTCCCTCAACTTTAGCTCAGCAGGAAAATGTTGCGACTGCCCCGAACGAAGAGTCGCACGACGATCGGCCGACCCTCCGTCCGCTCTGGAGCCAGTCAGCCGGTGATGGCGACGGAGAATACCGCGGAAACGCTGCGCCACCTGGGCCAGCTGAAGGAGAAGATTCGCTCGAACCTGAACCGCCTGGTGGTGAGCGAGTGTGACGAGTTGATCGACGCGAAGGTACTGAAGCCTCTGCGGGAGCTGAAGGACGTCAGCCACCACGAGGCCTTCTGGTACGCCTTCTTTGGCGCCGTCGTCTCCGAGCTGACCGCCGCCAACGACGCCACCTTCGAGGTGACCGCCAGCTGGCTCCACTACGCCGTCGTCAACCTGGTGAACGAGCAGCAGGGACAGCTGCAGCCAGTGGCCGCCCAGAAGGAGCTCCTCAGCTTCCTGATGACCGCCCTGGCCATGGCCGAGCAGCTCGTCGCCTTCAAGCGCAACGTCGACCCGGAGGAGATGGACGCCGCCGAGCGGAAGAGCCTGCTGGTGAAGGCGCCCGCGCAGCTCGCCCATGGCCCCCCGCAGCTGAAGGTCATCAACCGCGGATGGCTGCTGGACGACCAGGCGGAGGGCAGCTCGCTCAAGCTCACCTACCGCTCGGAGACGCTGGTGGAGTTCGCCATTCCCAGCGACGCCAAGAAGGGGCGCAAGCTGGCGTGCGAGAAGGGCGCCATCATCGGCCTCACGGCGGCCCTCATGCGCCGCAACCTGACGCTGGCCACCGCCCTGGCCATCGCCCTGGTGGAGAAGTACGAGGACCTGGTGAGCCTGCTGGAGGACGGCCAGGCGGTGAACTTGCTGATGGAGAACCTGCAGACGGTGGCCACCGCCGAGCGCCGCGCCGGCCTCCGCCTGGAGCAGGTCAACGCGGCCGTCCACTCGCTGGTCGCCCTCTTCCGCGCCTTCTACGAGCTCAAGTGGACCCACGGCAAGGAGAAGAAGAGCCAGTGGAAGGAGCTGCCCTGGGTGGACGCCCCCCGACTCACCTCGCTCCTCGACGCGCTCATCCAGCGGGGCGGGCACGACGTGTGGCAGTCCTTTGCCGTCCGGCCGCTCCTCCCGGGACCGCTGCTGCCGGGCCGCCGTCAGCTGCTGCTGCTGCAGCTGCTGGCCGAGGCAGTCAGCCAGAAACTGGCCTGCACCGAGCAGATCTTTCCGCGCACCTCCGCCTTCAAGGTGCCGGAAGAGGGCGAGCGGGAGCTGCTGCACCCGCCGCTCTCCGTCGGCTACTTCCTCTACGGCACCCACGACGTCGCCTACCAGCCGTACCAGTGGAAGGAGGCCTTCCCGCTGAAGCCGTCGCCCGAGGGGGCCACCCACTCCTACTTCGCCGAGCTGCTGCCGCTCACCCGCGGCTCCATGCTGCTGGGCTTCTACCTGGAGCCCTCGCCCTACCCAGGGGCCGCCGCCGCCGCCTCCGCCTCGCATGTCTTCTTCAACCCCACCACCGGCCAGCTCTTCCTCGACGGCTTCGAGCTGATCACCAACATGTCGGCCCTGAAGGTGGCCAAGGAGAGCACCGCCGTCATCGGCGTCCTCCTCCAAACCGGCCTTCCTCCCCTCAGCAAGGACGCGCAGGAGTGGGCCCGGCTCGACTCACGTGTCGCCCAGTGGAAGTCATCGCCCTCCGAGCCGACGGTGTCGCTGCCCGGCCACCGAGTCGCCGTCACCTTCTTCGTCAACGGCGCCAAGTTGGTGGTCGTCACCCCCGAGGAGAAGGACGACATCCTCGCGGGGCCCGACGAGCAGGCGAAGGAGAAGTTCCTGGAGAAGTTCAGCGAGAAGCTGACTGCTTTTCAGAAGAAGGACATCGACGGCCCGTGCGCCTTCTTCACGGTGGGCCTGGCAGGCTACCAGGCGATCAACTTGCGTCGTCCCTTCAGCAGCATGAACTACCTGGCGAAGAGCAAGGCTCTTCACCGCCTGGGCGACCGCCACTGGAAGAGCTTTCCCGTGGAAGGCAAACACGAGGACATGGAACGCTGCGCCGAAGTCAGCCTGGAGGGCGGCCTCGAGGCGTGGTCGGCGAAGAACAAGGACCGACTGAAGGAGCTCTTCCGCTCGCACAGCGCCAGCTACGAGCTCACCTCGGACCTCAAGCGCGTCGCCCAGGGCGGCCAGTTCTTTGTGGCCTACCGCGCCAAGAAGGACACCAAGAAGAAGGACACCGAGAAGAAGGACATGGTGGTGCTCAAGGCGCTGCAGGTGCTCACCACCCTCGACCTTCAGACGATCCAACGCGAGAAGGCTTTCTACGACCAGCTGGCGCCCAAGAACAAGGTAAGGCACTTTTCTCCCTTTTCCCTCTTCTCTCTGCTAATTTCCCTTTCCCTCTCTCTCAGGCGCTCCTCACCAACATCGTCCGCCGCCTGGACCAGTTCGCATTCAGCGGCGTCTTCAACTGTCTGGTCCTCGAGCCGTTGCTGATCAACTTGAAGGACTACTACCAGAAGACCGTAGTCAATCTGTCTCAGGGCAGGGACATCTTCCGCCAGCTGCTCAAGGCACTCAAAGTGCTCCAGGTAAGTGCTCAGAGCTTAGCTCACCACAGTCTGTTCACCACTTTGCCCTCCACAGGAGCTGAAGGTGGCTCACTGCGACGTCACGCCGGAGAACGTGATGGTGGAGACGCCGAAGCAGGACGACGCTGAGCTGGTCATCAAGCTGGCCAACTTCGGGAAGGCCGTCAACTACGGCCTGAAGAAGCGGGTGATGGTAGAGTGGAAGGGCGGCTCTTTCGATCGGAACGCGGTGGACATCTCCGCGACCACCGCCGGCTACGCCTCGCCCGAGTGGCTGCTCGAAATGCCGAACAAGGAGGAGAGCATCGACCTGTGGTCCGCCACGGTCACCGTCCTCGAGGCCGTCCTCGGAAAGCGCCTGTACACCGCCACCCACGACCACCCCATCTACTCGCAGCTGGCCGCCATCTGGCACTTCTCTGTCCCCATCTTTCCGCTCATTGAGTTCTACTTGGATCATGTGCAGGCCAACTCCAAGCACGCCGGCTTCTTCACCAGGGACGGGCTCGCCTTCGACGGTGCTCCTCCCCAGCGGCGAACTGGACAGTGGCGTCTGAAGAAGCTGTGGGAGGTGACCGACCGGTTCGACATCTCCCCGGCGGCCAGGATGAACCCCGAACAGAAGTGGTCCAGCTGGTGTGTCAACTCGGTGAAGGAAATCGTGCCAATGCACGCCCCTGGGGACGAGCAGCTGCTCAAGCAGTTTCACGCTCTTCTCGAGAATATCCTCCTCTTCAATCCCGCCGCCCGCATCGGCGTCCAGGCTGCTCTCGACGACCCCTTTTTCCGCCCGCCGGTCGTGCCCGTGGTGCCCGAAGTGCCCGAAGTGCCCGAAGTGCCCGAAGTGCCCGAAGTGCCCGAAGTGGTGCCCAAGGTGCCCGTGGTGCCCAAGGTGCCCAAGGTGCCCAAGGTGCCTGAAGATGCTCCCGCCAACCTCGAGCCGCGCGAGGCCCCCAAAGTCAACTTGCCGGGTGAGCACTCCATTGGCTCCTAAAGCCGCCTCTTTCCGCCCTTTTCTTCCCCTTTTTTACTACTACTTTGAGCCGAGTTTTTCTCCTAAATTCATACTTGTCCCTTTCACACCTCGGCCTCTTCTTCCAGCACAGTCTACTCACAATTGGCTCTCAATTTCCCACGCAAGTCAGCGTCATTCCTCTTCCTAAAACTCTTGTCACACACATTTTAAACTTTAAAACTTTATACTAAATAAAATTCCAAAGGGCGGAAATGATTGAGTTGGCTTTTGGACACAAGTGCTCCAGTGATCTTGTTTTTACTAAATTTTGCTTTTGGCTTGACTTCACATTTAACTGGTAATTGAATGCACTTGTTTTATAATTGTAAAACCTTCAAATACGTTTCAAATATTTTTACAATAAAGCTTTTCATTGTTTTTGGTAATTGGTAAATTAACAAGTTTTTAAAATAAGTGATTTTGCTTGAGACCATCAGCCAAAAGCTGTCCGGACGACTCTCGACCTTGGACCAAAGTACACTGCCAGACAACGGGACTCCTGACGACGGATGTGTTCACGAGGCCTGGCCGACACGACGATTTTGGCCCGACGCCTTGTCCCACGTCCCAATCGTCGACGAGCACCAGCCTACACGACCACGGCAACTGGGCGCTTCAGCCTCCGTTGTCCACGTCCACGCCCGTCTTTCGACAAGCCTGCCTTGACTCGGCGCTTCTTCCACCTCTTGGCCTTAACTCCAACCACCAACGGCCCGACTAACCCGACCTCCTCCCCTTCCAAAGGAAGTGAGGGCTTCTTGACGACTGAGCATGCCTTGGCCTTGGCATCGCTCGGCTCGACCACCCCGACTTCCACGTCCCCTTCAGAAGACTCTCGAACTGCTGAACATGACTTGACAGTGTCATCGTTCAGCCTAGCTAGACCGACCTTGACGCCCTCTTTAAGCACTGAGGGTTCCTGGACCACTGAGCACTACTTGACCGTGTCATTGCTCAGTTTGACTTCCGACGCCATCTCTTAACGGTCACCAATCAGGCTCGACTCCAACTGACACTTGCTCCACAGCTGTCGTCCTTGGACCGACTCGGTTGCCTGCATTTGAACAGAACGTCGGTGCAACGAGAGATATTCCGTCTCGTACCCGGTCTTGACTTCTTTGCTTGCTGAAATCTTCCTGAGCTCTTGACGTAGCATTGCTATCATTTTCGAACTGGCATTGCCCTTGCTCATCCTGTTCTTGATCATCTTGGTGAGCTTGTCCATCAAATAACACTTTTTTCAACTAAACTGCTGTCTATGTGTTGGAAGGCAGGGAGAGCGTGAGCTGATAGATAACTTTATTCAACTAAAGACTAGTGAATAACTAACTCACTACAGTGAGATACGCCACTCTAAAATAGAGTGGGAGAACAATACTTGCAAGTTCCAAAATCACAGAGGTTCTAAAACCTAACACTATGGTTCTTGGCGTTAGTTCAGATCGTTGTAAGTTGCCACCATGTAACAAGTTTAATGGGCAAAAGGCATACAACACTGACAACAGGCTAGCTGAGAGTAACCTAAAGCCACGTCAAACCTCTGCTTATATGCAGGGGGTAATGGTTCAATATGTTCTAAAACACGTCATTAGAACAATACCACCACATTTTTCAAACTTGCTACTGCCAAGGTGACCGTTTGAGCACAAAGCGGAAACCTCCATAATGTGAAGTAAAGGTTAAGAATTTTCATTTTCTTCAATTTTTTACATCAGCAAGAAATGGACTAGTCGAGCAGTTAACTGAGTGCAAATTAATCAAACCGGTAGAGTAAAGGAACTCACCAATCAGGATTCTGACAATTTTGCAAATTTAACAGGTTATTTAAAAAGATTTTTATCATTACTTTGACAGAGAGAAGTACTCTCAATAGAGCTTAAGGCCATCTTAAAACAATAAATTCAAAAACTTCACGATCAATTCAAATTTTTTAATTTTTTTGAATAGCAAGCATTCTGACGTATTATGTGAATTTTCCATTTGTTTCAATGTGTAAAGCGAGCAGGGTAGTCAGTAAACAGAGTGAGTAAGCACAATTGAGTGGAGGAGCAAGGAAAAGTGGTCAGCAATGCCCACCAAGTGACAGTGTGACGGGCATGCTCATGCCTCACAACAAATGCCAGTCGCATCGCCATCTTCGCTGTGATTTTTCTCGAGTTTCTGGAGTTCTTTCCAGGGCTCAGCGTAGATTCGCCTACTGTTTTCCAGCTTTATTCTCGACTTAAATCACTCAAAAGCAAGTATACAATGTCTGACATTGCACTGACGCGACTGTCAGAGGAGCGCAAGTCCTGGCGCAAAGATCATCCGTTTGTAAGCTGATCGAGTCACCTTTTTTAGTGGATTTGATTTTGAACTGCTCTCAATGCCAACTTCATTTTGGCTTTTCTTTATTGGTGCACCAAAACTAACGTTGTTCTACTTTTTACCTCATTTAGGGCTTCTTTGCCCGTCCTGAGCGCAATGAGGACGGCACCTTCAACTTGCTCACCTGGGACTGCGCCATTCCCGGCAAGGAGAACGTAAGTGAAGTGTCAACTTTCTTTCTGTCTTTGCAAGCCTGTCTTTGCCTCTAACCTTGCCACTTCCTGTCCATCTTATCATCTGATCATCATCTTATCTTATATTACCCACCACTCAGACCATCTGGGCAGGCGGCCTCTACAAGCTGCGAATGTTCTTCTCGGCGGAGTACCCGACGGTGCCGCCGCGGTGCCGCTTTGTGCCGCCGCTCTTTCACCCGAACGTCTTTCCCTCGGGCACCGTCTGTCTGTCGATTCTGGACGAGGAGAAGGACTGGCGCCCTTCGCTCAGCGTCAAGCAGGTACTGCTGGGCATTCAGGAGCTGCTCGCCGACCCCAACCTACACGATCCCGCCCAGGCAGAGGCCTACAACATCTTTCGGTAACACTGACCCTTGACGCCATTTTTTTGCTTCAAGTTTTTACCCAAATGACTGATTCTTTTCCTTTTATTATTATTACCTTCTGCAGTAGCGATCATGCCGCCTACGAGAAGCAAGTTAAGGAGCAGGCCAAACGAATGCGGGCCACCTATTAAGACCAGTGAGCTTCATTATAAGTGAAAGGCGAAATGTCACTTAATTCGTTTGCAAAAAGTCGTCAAGTGCAGCGACCAGCCATAACGGATTCATTCGTCACCTTCATTGCATTCACACAACCACATACCAAACACATTTGTAAACCACTGTCACACTTTTTCTCCTGTAAAAAATCAAACATCATTTCATTTTCTTTTGTTGTTGCTCCATATTATTTATTATACATTTTGCCACAAAGTAGATAATTTTTAGTTTTAGTTTTGCTTATGCAAAACAAAATTCCTTGTTTTCATATTTTTAATGTTTAAACTGACGTTTTTGTTTTCTTTTTCCTTTTCACTGAACCTTACTATTATTTTCTGCTTTTGCAAATCACAAACTTATGAAACAGACCAACTTACAACAACACACAATTTACCATGATTGCACTAGATGCAAACGAACAACAGACAAGTGAACAATTTTTACAAAATTGATTTTATGTACATACACAAAAACCTGAATTTAAAAACACATTTTGACGTGTTTTTAAAACTCAAATTGATTTTCAAAGTTTAAAAACTGTAATGTACCAAGCAACAAAAGCAAGTGCCTACACACACATACACACACGCAAAAAATAATGAATGGAAACAGTACTGATGTGTATTGCATAAGCCAAATACAAATGTTCTTTAACGATTGTTATTAGTTGACATCTAATTTATTAGGCTTTTTAACTAAAAGTATTGTCAGTTACAAGGCTACATAGATAATATTAGGTCATTCTACTAAATTGAGTATTCAACTTTAATCACTACCTGATAGGTCTAAAACTGCCTGCAGTCGATCAGAAAGCTGGCAGACACTTTCACCCGTTGTTGTAACTTTAGTTTTCTTTTTCTTCTTTAGCTTTTTCTTTTTGCTCTTACTCATTTGAGAGATTTCAACTGATTCAACTGAAACCTGCACTCCTTCCTCTTCAACAGCCTGGCCAATTTCTTCTTTTGAGGCCTCGCTTTCAGCAGTTTGTTCAACTTTTTCCATCTCCAAATCACTGTAATCCTCGGCAAACTCTGCCGGATTTGGCGGCAGCACCACTTTTGTTTTCAGCACTAGTGCTCCATCTTCTTCTTCACCTTCTTCAGCAGTGTTGAAACACCTTCAAGCGTTCCAAAGGCGCCATAGCACAGCTCACACTCTCGAATGGCGTACGCCTTCTTACCGCTGGAGGCGCTGGTGAGCACCTTCAGGAGGATCTCATTTGTGGGCGACAGTGGGCAGTTGGCGTGATAAGATGCGATGCCTGCCGAGTGGTCATCACTACTGTCAGCACTGTTGTAGTCCTCATTTGGCGTTTCCCCCTCTCCGAGCAGCTGCAGCGAGCAGTCGCCACTCTTCCGGTACTGCAGGTGAATCAGGCCAAAGTAGCGCCAGTAGAGCGACTGCAGCTGCGGACAGTGGCGCCGGTACAGGGCCATCAGCTCCTGGTAGATGGCGAGGAAGAGGAGCTCATCGCCGGGAATGACCTCCTTGTAGGCGAAGAGAATGCTCATGGTGGCGCGGAACATTACCTCGTCAGTGGAGCGCACCTCGAGAAGAAAGTCCAGTATCTTCTGCGCCTTTTCATCGTGCTCTGCCAGCGCTTCAGGAGTTTGCGGAAGAGGAGTTTGTGGTGGTGGTGGCGGTGGTGGTGGTGGTGGTGGTTGTGGTGAAGGTCGTTTCGCCGGCAATTCCACCGTTTTGCTGAACACCGACGAACGTTTCAGTGCCTGACAGAAACCATAGTCCTCAATGTTTGCTAGCTTAGAAGATCCGTCTCCTAAGTTAAACAGAAGTTTTTTTGCTTTTGATTACTTAATCATCTTCTATCATAAACTCCCTTCACTTTTACCTGCACCACAAGGACGGGCGTACTTCTTCTGTTCACTAGTACTACTGGCACTAAAAGCCACCGCCGCCTGCCTTCTCTCCGCGACCACCAGCTGTTCAGTTGTTGAAGCAGTGGACTTTGAGTTTTCAGCCTCTCCCGCCACCAAGGTGAAGACCATCGAGGCGGCCAGGAAGGAGAAGGTGTGTCGGGGGCTGCTCAGGCGGAGCATCGCCTCCTGCATGCCCTCGTGTGCCCGACAGAAGGTCATCACCCGGGCGCGGAGCTCGCTGTTGTCCACCGCCAGCACGGCCTTGCAGCCGCTCAGCGCCTTGTGGGCCTCATTGAGGAAGAACTCATAGAGCACCAGGAGGATGAAGCCGCCGTGCAGGTCCGGGTGGCCGTACAGCAGCTGCTCGATGGTGTCGAGCATCGTCTCCAGGCGAGCGGCCTTGCCGCGCCTCACCTCCTCCCGACCGGAGGCGAGAATGCGCACAAAGGTGCTGAACGGGTGGGGGCCTGAATCTTCGCCTAAGGGGTCAGCCAAGTCATCGGGGGACAGCTGCTCGCGAACGCCGGCCATGAACTGGTCCGTCTGCTGGCGGTACACCGCCGGTCGAAAGCGGTACAGAAGGACAATGGCAAAGGTGAGCGAGGGCGGCTCGACGGCGGTGGAGGGTAACGATGCTGTTACACTTCTGTTCACCTGCTGCGCTTTTGTTTTGCGTTTTGGGGCTAGTTTTAAAGCCTGTTTTGTGGTGTTTGAAAGTGGAAGCAGAGGTGGTGTTGTTTTTGGTACTGTCGGAGAGCAGTTACTACGTTGATTATTTTGAGGCATTGATGGGCCAGGCAAGGGTATTTTTTCAGGTGTCTGGGCAGAAGAGACTGAAGTGCTTGGAGGATTGGTTGAAAGAGTATCATCATCGTTTGAGGTTGAGCTCACTGTTGAGACTCGTTTTTTGCGCATTTTTTCCGCCTTTGCATTGGCTATTTTTTTACGAATCTTTCTCTTGTGCATTGTAGATATTTTTTCTAAACTTTGTTCTTAAAGTCAAGTCAATGAAGTGAAAAAGTTAAAGCCTACAAATTCAATATTGTTCAAACTGTGCAAGCTGCAATAGTGACTTTCCCTTGCAGGTTCTTTTGTAATTTTTTAATTTAAAAATCATTAATTAAGTTTGACTGTGTGTTTTCTGTTTTTCACTAAAACAAAATTGAAACTAACAACAATTATCGACTTTTTCAAAGAGTTCACCAAACAATACAGGTGTATGAAAATTTCATTTAAGCAAACAAAAAATTAATTTAATTTAAGAATTACTGTTTCAAAGTTTAAATTTATTTAAAATTGTTTTTATTTTTGATTTTTGCATTAAAATTAACAAAAAACAATTGAATTTTGTTCAAAAACACTTAAGTTATTTATTTAAATGAAACTAATTAAATAGCACTATCAAATGTGTTTTGATTTTTAATAAATAAAAAAGTACATAAATAGCACAACAAAATTGTTTATAAAATTAAAAAAAGTATAAAATTCTTGATGAAATAATTGTTAATGATTTTAATAACTTCAAGAATTAAAAATGCTAAACAGAAAAATGATTTTCATTTGAGAAAAAGACAATAAAACAGAAAGATTGCATGCTGAAAAGGACATGATAACTTAAACTCAGAAGTAAGTTAATGTTTTGAAATTAAAAGAAAAATGATGTTATTTCAAATCAATCGTTCTGCAACAACTCTTCAAATCTCTGCACATAGCTTATCAAAGTCAATGTCGTCAGTATTGGTAAGAGCAGCATAGCAAATTGCATCAAGCTCACGATCTTCAGCCGATAGCCCATTCTTGTCACATCATCTTCACCAATAACATTTTCTTCTCCACATGAGGAACAGCATC